>JAZKJV010007621.1:0-600000 GCA_037367405.1 Ottelia alismoides
TAAAAACGCCAAAAACCCAGGTTTCTGACAAGGAGGTAGGTGGGGGACGACGACCAGTTGACCGAGGTCAACTGGTGTCGGCCTCCTGGTTGGTCCACGTGGACCAACCAGGAAAAACCACGGAAGAAAAGATTTGTAAAATCAAGTAAAAATAGAAAACGATTTTATTAATTTTAGGTTATAAAATAAAAAATGTTTCTAATTTTCTAAATAATTTTATGGTGATTTTTAATTATTTTTATGACCTTTATTTTTACAAGTTACTTTTTGTACTCCTTTATAGGTATAATTTCTATATAGTTTGTTAATTTATTTTATTTTCTGTATTTTATTTTTATTATTTTCATTTCTTATTTTCTAAAATTATGAAATACTTTTATCTACACAAATATATTTTTATTTTATTTTTCTGATTTATTTTGTATATTTAATAAAATGTAAGAGTGTTTTGTACAGGTATAGGTATAGGCAGTATACCTATGTATTCTTTATACAAGTATTTTTATTTTGTATTTTCTTTGCATTTTTATTCTGATTTTTAATGCACATATATATTATAAGTAATATTTACATAATTATAAAAATATAAAAAATACAAAAATAATGAATAAATAATAAATTGAATATTTTAATCAGTACACTTATACAATGAGGGTCCAAAACTCAACTTTCAATCCGTAGCTCTGCCAAATGCGAAACCACCACCATTGGATAGACTATTCTATTCTATATACAATTAAAGTGAGTATGCTGCATTTGGAGTTGTCAGTTGTGAGATACGGGTCTGGGAAGTTGGGATTCTGGATTTTTATTCAGACCATAACTTGTTATCTGTACATTATTTTTCTTTATAAAATTATCTACAACTTTCACATACAAAGTTTATTTATTTGGTGTATAAAAAGTGGAACCAAAAATAGGTCCCAAAATGAATAAAGAATGAATAAAATGTATAGGTATTTTATCTGTATTTCTGACCTTATATCCCCCTACTTTATTCCCTGTCGACCTATTCATCAAGATGCCTAGGTCTCGGGGTTTCGGGTCATAAATATTTACAATATTTTATTCTTTTTCTTTTCTTTATTTATTCTATAATTTTGGCTTTAATTACAATATTTTATACACTAATATGATGCACATGGATGAATGCTAAGATGATGATTTTAATGATATTTACCAGGCATTTGCTAGGCTTTTTGGTGCCAAAAATGATAGAATAAAGATGATGAAATGTGGATTCATCACCCCACGTGGGAGCTAACTTGGCTCCCTCATCCCATTTTCCTCATTTTTTATTTTTTTTGAAATTTGCTTCCGTGGATTTTCATCAATATATCCTTATATTATGTCATTCAAATTTCGTGCGAAACAGAAATTCTTACAACCTCCATCCAGACGGAGTCCAAATTTATTAATTCTGTTACCGTTAAAAAATGACTATCAGGATGGAGGCCGTAGGAGTCTTTGTATCGCACGAAATTTGAATAACATATTGTAGGGATATAGTGATGAAATTCCACTGAAGAAAATTAAAAAAAAATAAAAAACACGAGAAAATGGAGTGGAGGAGCCAAGTTAGCTCCCCATAACAGGTAATCCCATTTAACCCACCGACACACACACACACATACATATATATATATATATATATATATATATATATATTTATATATGGGAAAAGGAAGCTACACCGGGTGGTGCAGCCAACTAGCTACACCCGGGCATTTTTCTCATTGATTTTAATTTTTTTGAAGGAAACCTATGGAAATTTACTTAGTTTATTGAGTTGGATAAGTGTTTCAATTTCATGTAAAATAAACATTCCTAACATGCCCATCTAGATAGGGGTCAATTTCAATAATTCTGAAACCGTTAAAATGTGATAGTCTTGATGGAGATGATAGTAGTGTCAAATTTAGTTGAAATTGGTATGATATCATGGTGATATATGGTGATTTCAATCCCCCTAGGTTTCATTTCAAAAGCATAAAAAATCAATGGAAAAAATAGCCGGGTGCAGCTAGTTAGCTACACCCCCGGGTGCAGCTTCCCCAGCCTCTTTTATATATATATATAATATTATATATATATATATATATATATAGGGTTAAATGAGGCTACACCCTGGGTGTAGCCAATTGGCTACTCCCACCCTCATTTTCCCACATTTTTAAATTTTTTGGAAGATAAAAAATGTGTATATTCATCACTATATCCCTCTAACATTCTATTAAAATTTCGTCAGAAACAGAGACTCCTATGCCCTCCATCTGAAAAGTGTCATTTTCAGCAATTCTGAGACCGTTAAAATTTGACAGTCTTGATGGAGGGGATAGAAGTATCGAATTAAGTCGAAATTTGAATGACATCATGGTGACATATTGTGATCTAAATTCCAATAGGTTTCATTTAAGAAAAATAATAGGGGAAAAGAGGTGGGAGCATGTATGTTAGCTACACCCAGGGAGCATACTCCTTTTTCCCATATATATATATATATATTAAATATATATATATATATATATATATATATATATATATATATATGGGAAAAGGGATGCTGAGCCCCATGTGTAACTATCTTGCTGCACCCGGGTCCCCAACCGTTAGATGAAACCATTCTCCACCGATGGATGAAGGGCCCAATCCCCAACCCTTTCTCCTAATCACTTTCCCTCGCCTCCCCTGGTAGGCAGAAAGAGAGACCCATCGAGTGCTCCATCCACTCCAATCACCGCCGGCAGCGCAACCCCCTCCAGCCTCCACCGCACCCATGCGTCACCTCCTCGAGTCTCCACCGCATGTGCCCGCGACCTTCCCCAGCCTCCCTTGACCCGACCGCCTGCGTGACCCTCCTGCTTTCCTTCGCTGCACGCGCACAGCCTCCAGCGCACGCGTGCCTCCACCATTCACGTGGATGTGATTTGTAATAACGTTATCACTGTTGCGATGGCCTACATAGAAGGTCTACTTATGTTGAAATCTGTGTGCTGTGGTTTTTTTTCTATCTCTATTAGATTCTCTATGTTTATTCAAATGTTAGCTTTTTTTAATCGAAGGCATGCATAAAAGGCTCTCTCTGTTTAAGTAGGGATGATGATCCATAATGAAGGGCCCTATCTATGGTAGTGGGAGGTATATATGCGGAGATGGCATTTTAAATTTAACATATTGGACTTGTGCTTCTTCCTGTACTGCCATCTTGATTGGCATCCTGCAATGGTTGGCCAAATTTAGGAGCATAGATATACTTCTCAACTTTATTTTCTCATTGACATGCTCTATGCTCTTACATAGTGTGCCCTGTCATAGTAAGAATTGATTACACGCACTTACACTTAATCTAGTAGATTTAATGAATTTCAACAAGGGGCATGCATCGGCTTGGTGAAAACTTAGCTTTATTACATAAGTCCAGCAACCATCAACATTGTGTTATTATGACATCTTCTTATTACTATCGTTCTATGATTTTATTACAATTTTTAAGATGTGTATAGCTGTAATTTATTTTTGAGTTTCATATTTCAGGTGCAATGTTACAGATCGATGAGAACTTAGTCGAGATACTCTTGACGGGGACTTAGTTGAATTGACTTCTAATGTTCTTGACGAAGATGGCACCTGTTTGAAATTTGTTTCCTGTGAAGATGTGGGCACTGAAAAGACTATCAAGGAGATGGATAGTGATTGTGAAAAACCATATGTCGGCATGAAGTTCCGCTCGGACGAAGATTTTGTCAATTTTTACAATTCATAGCCGAAGAAGGTATGAAAAAGATCAAGGAACTACAAAAGACCGATGTGAGCAGACAACATCCTACCGCTGAAATAAATCCCACCATTGAATTAAGAGAAGATCATTTCGATATCCGCGATCCACATTGTGTCAAAGCTAAAGGGAGACCTCGCAAAGTGGAGAGAATGAAATCTAGTCTCGAAGCATCTTCTTCTCAGGCTGATCTAAAGCAACACACATGTGGAAATTGTGGGAACAAAAGACATTATCAAACTACATGCAAATTCAAGGTAATGATTCTTTGGATAATTGGTTCCAATTTGATTCAAATCTAATTTATTTTTTTATAGGATGCAAAGCGATGATGTTCATTTGGATGTACTTGTGGATATTTGAACTCAAGCTCTTCTGCCAATTCTCTGAAGCTAATTCATGTGTCCATTTGAAGCTAACTCGGATGGTCTTGAATTCTGTCAAGTTGTTCTACTTCTAAAACATTCATACCACTTCCTTTTGTATTTGGCTTTTACTTTTAGAATCTTCTTGCCCCGTGTATGTGTGGGCAACTCAAGTTGTTGCAGTGTAATTTAGATGAGGTGGTCATCAATTACTATACAATATTAAGTGGAGGGCCATTAAGTAGATTAATCCAGCAAATGAGTCATTTAGAATTAATGGTTGAGTATATATAAGAGAACAACCTCCATGTATGACTGAATGTATATATCTTGTGTGCTTGGAAATGGTTAAACTGAGCTTGAATGAATCTAAGGACCAGATTGGATTGCCTGCAATTAATTACTCATGTAATCTTAGTCGAAGTTGGATTCTTTGTCATATATGCGTTGGATTCAGGTTCTTTATCACAGATAACCGGATTTTCAGTTTTGGATTTTTGACATCCCAAGTTTTGGATTCTTGACATCTACAATTTCAGAATGAAATCAAATAGAGAATCAAATCTCGGATGATAAGAATCAGAACAAGCATCACTCGCAGAGTTAACATACAATTTCAATTCAAACATGTCTTTGTCGATTTACTTCCAATAATTTTGCTACCACAAATTACTTGACAGTTATCTTAGGAAGTGAGAAGAAGAATTAGCAGAATGCTAGAATCCTTAAAACACAAAAAAATGAAAATGCGAAAGATCACCACTTTAGAAGTCGTGATCATGATGAAGTGGTGCCGAGGAGATGCACGAGGAGTGGATGATGAAGCCATGCATCAACAGGGACCAACTGTGGTGGCGAGGGCTTGTGCTATCAACAGATAGCACTGCGAGTAAACGATGCAATTTCTTCTCTTGGGCAAACAATGTAAATCATACCACCGTCAAGCTAAAGTACCAAATTAACGGGTTTAGACACGATGTCTGTTATCAAATGTAAATGGCAGTAATGCAGATGGACAAAATGGACAAGCAGATGATCAAAGTAGAGATCAACATGGAAAAAATGGTGATGTGGCTCGCAAGGATTGAGAACCACCTTTTTTATTTAATCATTATAATAACATTTGCAATTCTCAACGTTATATGATTGTAACCACTTCAGATTGTTTAAATTTATTTTATATTATGACAATGTTGTTTAAATTTATTTAATATTATGACAATGCTATTTACTGCATGTAGCTAGTTTAATCTACTTCTGCAGGGAATGTTATCAGTCCAGATGTCCCATGTTGTGCTGGTCTAATTATGTCCTTGAAGGGAACCAACAATTATATACCAATTGATTGTGTTCACCATCTAATACAGTAAACTCTTTTCTAATTTAAACCTCGTAGTGAGTGTTGATAGGTTCAATTAAATTAGATCACCATGTAATATTGTTGTTCGATTATATTAGAGCACCATGTCATACAAGTAATGTTGTTTATAGGATGCAAGAAGTGATGCACAAGATCTATCAGTTGTGCAGAGAACCTGTTCTTTATGTTATACTCAGTTCATGATATTTGCGTAGAGAACGTAGTAACATGCATTCAGTGAATGTATGCAACAGAACCAACTATTTACAATGACTATAATTGCCATCTGTGGACCAAATTCTCAGAATAATAACTGCAGTTGTGAACCATTTCACTATCCTGACTGTATGGTGATAATATTGTGAACATCTAAAAATTGTAAATGCCATCTGGGTCATCTGACCAACCATTGCAGGATGCCAATCAAGATGGCTGTACAGGTAAGCAGATGTCCAATCTGTTAAATTTTAATGCCATCTCTGCATACATGCTACCCACTCCAACAGATAGGGCCCCTCCATTGTGGGTCAGCATCCCCTACATAAACAGAGAGAGGTTTTATGCATGCCTTCGATAAAAAACAAACATTTGAATAAACATAGAGAATCTGATGTAGATAGGAAAAAACCATCAACACACGGATTCAATATAAGCAGACCTTCTATGTAGGTCATTGCAGCAGTGATGACGTTATTAGAAATCACATGCGAGTTAATAGCGGAGGCGCACGAAATGTCACGCACGCGTGCGCTGGAGGCTATGCGCGTGCGGCGAGGGAAAGCAAGAGGGTCACGCAGGTGGTCGGGTCAAGGGAGACTGGGGAAGGTCGCGGACACATGCGGCGGAGACTCGAGGAGGTGACGCATGCGTGTGGTGGAGGCTGGAGGGAGTTTGCGCTGCCGGTAGAGATTGGAGTGGAGGGAGCACCTGATGGGTCTCTCTTTCTCTCTCGTGCCTATTAGGGGATGCATGGGAATGGGATTAAGAGAAAGGACTGGGGATTGGGGCCTTTCATCTAACGGTTGGGGACCCGGGTGCAACAAGATAGCTGCACATGGGGCTCAGCATCCCTTTTCCCTATATATATATAGGGGAAAATAGGGCTGCTCCCATCCCATTTTTCATCATTTTTTTTTGGAAAATATCACCATGTATATTCATCATTATATCCCTCATATATGCCATCCGAATTTCATCAGAAACAGAGACTCCTACGGCCTCCATCTAGACGTTATTTTTTTAACGGTCGCATGATTTTTTAAATCGATCCTGTCTGGATGGAGGCCGTAGGAGTCTCCGTTTCTTACGAAATTCGAATGACATATAAGAGGGATATAGGGATGAATATACATGGCGATATTTTTCAAAAAAATAAAAAAATTGCCAAAAAAAGGGGTGGGGCGGCCATGTTGAATGCCCCCAGGGGGCAGCCCCATCAACCCCATATATATATATATATATGAGGAAATGGAAGCTACAACATGATGTAGCAAACCTTAGCTATATCAGGGGCATTTTCGTCTCTTTCTTTTATTTTTTTCGAAAATACTACGATGGATCTTCATAACTATATCCCTCTAATATGTCATTCAAATTTCGTCAGAGACAGAGACTTCTACGGCCTCCTTCTTGATGTAGCAATCTTAGCTACATCAGGGGCATTTTCGTCTCTTCTTTTTATTTTTTTTAGAAAATGCACGATGGATTTTCGTAACTATATCCCTCTAATATGTCATTCAAATTTCGTCAGAAACAGAGACTCCAACGGCCTCCATCCAGATGGTCATTTTTTAATGTAAAAATGATTGTCTGGATGGAGACCGTAGGAGTCTCTATTTCTGGTGAAATTTGAATGACATATTAGAAGGATGCGGTTATAAAAATCCATTGCGCTATTTTTGAAAAAAAAATAAATGAAAGAGACAAAAACGCCCCCAATGTAGCTAAGGTTAGCTACATCATGTTGTAGCTTCCCTTTCCTCTCTCTCTCTCACACACATATTATATTTTCAATGTCCTCAGTGACTAGTCCCTTGCTTCGATTGCCTCCAGTTGGGCGGCTTCGATTAGCCACGTCATGAGACTGGAATTGACGATGGTACCTGGAAATTCTAAAGAAATCCAATTCGAAGGGTCTTATGCCCTCATACATCTTTAGTCTGAAGTCAAGAGTCTGAATTCGGGGTAAATAGAATGTTTCAGTCATATGTGACTTCC
Source organism: Ottelia alismoides (assembly GCA_037367405.1). Lineage (NCBI taxonomy): Eukaryota > Viridiplantae > Streptophyta > Magnoliopsida > Alismatales > Hydrocharitaceae > Ottelia > Ottelia alismoides. Next base: position 7,718 of record JAZKJV010007621.1, read on the forward strand.
TTTGACTCTATCTATCTATAGCTATAGACAGAGGGTCTGAGAGCCAGATTTCCCCCAAGTAAAGACAACCAAAGGAGAAATAAAGGCCCACGGATAAAAGAAAAGAGGAAACCAAGACAAGAATTCAAGGAAGGCAGAGAGAAAACAGAGGAGTCAAAGTGGTGGATATTGCGAGTGTTAAGGACTCAGTCATAGGAGTCTCACTGGGTTGAATTGAATCGGGCAAAGTAGGTTTTCGTGTTGAGCAAGCTATCAATCAGAGTCAGTAGTTCTTTTTGCTCCATCTACTCAAACTCTTTGTTTCTTTGTCTTGTAGGTGTACGATAAAGACAATTGAGAAAGGCGTTATAGTCAAACGAGTGTTATACTTATAGCGAGTATAAGAGACAACATGTGACTTTCATTAAGAAAGGGTTGGCAATCTCGGACATAAATCATTCAAAGAAGGACGTGGCCTAAACAAAAAGAGCATCAGAGGTATAAGTTCTTTTGATTTGATAAGTCAACTTCTTGGATAACTAGAGCTCTTGCGCTTGTTGTTCAGCTCTCATTGATTGAGGAGATGATGGGCAAGCATAGAAATAAGAGGTTTGAAGGCAGGTCAATAGCACATGGTGATGGGGTTGACTTGTTTTCGCAGTGTCATATTCGAGTAGTGATCTTCTAGTCAAGCTAGGCCTCGGTCTCATCTACTGGAACTCGTATCTTCATTTGTATGCCTGTGATGTTGGAACCTGAGAACCCCTATACTGAGAAGTCAGCTTGCATTTATTTAAGAAAATCACTTGAGATATTATGCGAGCAGGTCCGCTTTCTCTTTGACCCTCGCTTCCTTCTCTTTTCTTTTGAGTGCTCGGTCCTGCGGACTCAGTCTGATTCAGAGAGGTTGGGGAAGTCTGCACCTCTAGCCTTCGTCTTCCGTCGACCCTCGACCTGAATCGCGATAGCTCGGATTCTACCATTTTCCATACGGAATCCACACACACATGGGTTCAATGGGACTGTCCCTGGCTGCTCCCACCTTATTTTTCAGCATTTTTTATTTTTATTTTTAAAATATCACTATATATATTCATAGAGAGAGAGAGAGAGGAAAGGGAAGCTAAAACATGATGTATCTAACCTTAGCTACATCAGGGGCATTTTCGTCTCTTTCTTTTTTTCTTTCAAAAATACCACGATGGATTTTCATATTATATCCCTCTAATATGTCATTCAAATTTCATCAGAAACAGAGACTCCTACAGCCTCCATCCAGAACAGGTAAAATGCAACAAATATGTTACTGTTAAAAAATGTCTGTCTAGAAGGAGGCCGTAGAAGTCTCTGTTTCTTACGAAATTTGAATGTCATATTAGAGGAATTTAGTCATGAAAATCCATCGTGGTATTTTTGAAAAAAATTTAAAAAAGAGACGAAAATGCCCCTGATGTAGCTAAGGATAGCTACATCATGTTGTAGCTTCCCTTTCCTTACATACATGGAAGGCCGTATCCCGATATATCGCCGATATATCACCGATATATCGATATCGACATGGGACCGATATCGAAATCGATATATCGATATATCCGATTTCAGGCATTTTCTTTAGAAAGATTCCTAGATATAGCGATATATCGGCGATATATCGTCGATATATCGGCGATATATCGTCGATATATCGCCGATATATCGATATCGACACGATATCGAAACGATATCGATATCGATATGTCCTTCCATGCTTACATATATATATGGGTTAAATGGGATTGCCCCGTAGGGGAGCTAACTTGACTCCCCCGCGCCATTTCGTCCGTTTTGTTTTGAAAATTTCTTCCGTGAATACTCATCACTATATCCATATATTATGCTATTCAAATTTCGTGCGAAACAAAGACTCCTACGACCTCCATCCAGACAATCATTTTTTAACGGCAACATAATTGCTAAAAACGACCCTTCTGGATGGAGGTCGTAGGAATCTCCGTTTCGCGTGAAATTTAAATGACGTAATATAGATATATATTGATAAAAACCCATAGAAGAAAATTTCAAAAAAAAAACAACGAACGAAATGACGTGGAGGGAGTCAAGTTAGCTCCCCCATGGGGGCAACCCCATTTTACCCTACACACACATATGAGGCCGGGGAGGCTGCTACATGTGGCGGTTTCCTTCTTTTTTTATTTTTTTCAAAATTAAACCATGCATATTTATTTATATATCCCTCCTACTTTCTATTAAAATTTCGTAAGAAACGGAGACTCATATGCCCTCCATCTAGAACGTGTCGATTACAACAATTTTCAGACCATTAAAATTACCTGTTCTAGATGGAGGGCTGGGATCTCCTTTCTTACGATATTTTAATATAATGTAGGAGGGATATATAGATGAACATACATGGTTCAATTTTGAAAAAAAGAAATTGGCGATACTGCCACATATAGCAGCCGCGTTGGCTGCTACATGAAGCAGCCTTCCTTTTCACTACACACACATATGGGTTGAATAGGGCTGTCCCCTAGGGGGAGCTAACTTGGCTCCCCCACCCCATTTTTCTTATTTTTTTTTTTATTTTTTTTGAAAATTTCTTTCCTTGAAATTTCATCACTATATTCCTATATTATATCATTAAAATTTCGTGCAAAACAGAGATTCCTACAGCCTCCATCCAGATAATCATTTTTTAACGATATCAGAATTGCTAAAATCGACCCTGTCTGGATGGAGGCCGTTGGAGTCTCTATTTCACACGAAATTTTAATGACATAATATAGAGATATATTTATGAAAATCTATGGAAGAAATTTTCAAAAAGAAGGGGGAAATGGGGGGGGGGGGCAAGTTAGCTCTCCTATGGGGACAACCCTATTTTATATATCCCTACTACATGCCATTCGATTTTTTTTAGAAACAGAGACTCCTATTCTCTCTATCTAGAACATGTCGATTACAACCATGTTTAGATCATTAAAATTATCTAATTTAGATGGAGGGCATATGAGTCACTATTTCCGATGAAATTACATATAAGAGGGATATATAAATGAATATACATTGTGATATTTTTGAAAGAAAACACCGAAAAATAAGACGAGGGCAACCATGTTGGCTGGCAGCCCAATTTTTCCATATACATATATCTACACACAAGGGTTAAATGGGGCTGCCCCCTGCCCCCCCCGGGGGGGGGGGTGGATCCCCCCGTCCTATTTTTTTCCATTTTTCATTTTTCATTTTTGAATAATTCTTTCGTGGATTTTCATAAATATATCCTTATATTACGTTATTAATTTTTTGCGCGAAACAGAGGTTCCTACGACCTCCATCCAGACGAGATCGATTTTAACAATTCTGTTATCATTAAAAAATTACTGACTGGATGGAGGCCGTAGGAGTCTATGTTTCGCACGAATTTTTAGTGACGTAATTTAGGGATATAGTGAGGAAATTCTTCAAAAAAATGAAAAAATGAGATAGAAGGAACCAAGTTAGTTCCCTAAGGGTCCGTTCGGTTCGGGAATAAGCATGAATAAGGACGGGGAATAAGGAGAATAAGGGTCTATTCTTTGTTCGGCTGGAGGATAGGAATAAGGAGAATAAGGTGAAATAAATGTAGGTAAAGCGGGATAAAGATAAAAATAAGAGTGAAATAAGATGGAATAATGAGGAATAGTCGTACCACTAGAACCGTGTCGAAAAGAGATTTAGTCCCTTATTCTCCAACCAAACAGAGCCTAAAAGACATAAATGTATATATAATTGTTTTACAACGACAAAGTGCGGGATTTTAGGCTAGTAATAATATTAAGGGGTTTAATAAGCTTATCACGTCACATCAAAGTGGCACGTGTCAATAGGAGCAGCACAACCTACAGCCACTCAATCACCTCCACAGCTCCCAGGGTCAGAAAACCGATTTTCCCCTCCACACTCTCAGGACCATAAAACCAAGGAAAACTATCTCCGCGGCACCCGCCGCGTCTCCGCCATGGGAGTTCTCCTCCTCCCCTTCTCTCATCCTCTCCCCTCCCCCAACTGCACTACATCCACCTCCGCTCGTCGCCGGGCACGCCACTCTGTCCTCTGCGGGAAGGCGCCGTCGATCAGAAAGCAGTGGGCGATCGATGTGAAGTCACGCAATTCCGCTGATGTGGCGAGAAAAGACGCCGCGGAGATTGCTAGGACCATGAGGGAGGCAGCTCCTCTGTTGGAGGGAGGCAAGGGGGATTGGGAAGAGAACCTGGGGGAGTTTCCTAGGCGTTGGACAATCGTGATTTTGTGCTTCTCGGCGTTTCTTCTCTGCAACATGGATCGTGTGAGGAACTTGGAATCTCTGATTCATGTTATTCAAGTGGGTTTTGCTGATTTATTTATTTGAGTGGCAGGTGAACATGAGCATCGCGATACTTCCAATGTCAGCGGACTATGGTTGGAATCCGGCAACGGTGGGGCTCATACAGTCATCCTTTTTCTGGGGATACCTTCTTACCCAGGTATATATTTTGTTCAAGTCATTTTTATGAAACCTACACTAGTTAGGATAGTTGCCTCAGCCCAACAATCACTTTACCAGAAACAGACAAGTTTTTCGAATCATGTTTAATTACCAATTCTTGTGTGGCAAGCAAGATTTAGGTAACCTTATATTCAGAGCAACAAAAACAGGCCTTAAGTGAGGGAAATGTGGTTCTTTTGACAATAACAATGTTGTGAGGTGATATGATATGCCAATTCATTGCACGTCATTGGTTGTAGATGAAAGTAGGAAGTTAATCAACATCGGAACTGTCATGCTACATATTGCAATTTCAGGCCTCCGCTACTTTACACGGGGATTAAGGGCTTGCGTATTTTATTGTACCTTGAGGTACTGGTCATTTACTAATAGATGGAGTTTCTATGTGGAATTAGGACCTCTCCAAAATATGTTCTCATTTATTGAGATATAAACCAAACATACCCACTCTCTAAAAATATATGTATAAAAGATTTTTCTTTTTACAAATTTGTATTCAATTCGGAGAGCTTCCAATAACCTAACTCCTTTACTTGGGGAAAATGGACTAGCTATTTTTGTGATTCTTTCTTATCATCTAGTCGTGCTGATAATTTTGTGGTATTTTCCTCATTTTTTATGTATTAGTTTTCTTGTTGCATCTCAGATTGCTGGTGGCATATGGGCTGATACAATCGGCGGAAAGCAAGTTCTTGGATTTGGAGTTGTGTGGTGGTCGATTGCTACCGCTCTCACACCTATAGCGGCAAAAATTGGACTTCCATTTCTTCTTATTGTTCGGGTCTTTATGGGAGTTGGTGAGGTTAGTTTCACATAACTTCATAGAATGGACGCTGTTTGAATGGTATCAAAACAACACAGCTGGGCTTTAGATGTGTAAATTGGAAGGTGTTTCCCTGCTGTTAAGATTTTTCTACAAAACGGGTTATTAAATGCATGTCCCAGTAACTATGATATTACGTGCAGTAGGCATAAATCCTAATATCCTACTTTACATTGATGACCTGTAAACTTGTGTTGTTCTGCACCTATACCCTTTAGTAAAGTTGGCACCATTAACCGTGTTAAAGATCACATTGTTTTTGAAAAAATAAAAATAAAATCATCTGTATGGCTGTAGTTTCCTGAACTCCATTCCTTCCACAACCCCCCATCTCATGCTTCAATTTGTTTCCCATTTTCACCACTTCTGGGCTTCTTTCCGACCCAATTGATCTCCACCCCTATAACTAGAAGTCACGCTTTCATCCAACTGTTAATATGGCATATGACCCTCTGCAACTGTCAGCGACTTTGCCTTCATTATTGATTGCCACCTCACTGTGCAAAGCTCTTGGTGGATAATATTGAATATCATGTCATACGAGAAGTCGACACCAATAAGATGTTTAACATAAGGAAGCTTTATTTGGAGCTCCAGTTCGATCTACAGTGTTGGGAAGAAAAAAAGGTCTAGTGAAGGAGCATGCTTCACCTGCAAACTGCTCTCTTCTCTTGGTAGAGTTCGCTATTTGTATTCATGCATCTTTTGATTATGTGAATCTAATATGCTCGTCTACTAAAAGAGTATCACTTGTTGAATTCTTTGGTTTTTTATTTCATTATCTTTCCTTTAAATACCCAGTACAAACTTCAGATGCTAATCACGTGGGCACATATTATATTGTTAATATTTACTAGAAACTTTGCTAGACGTTCCCTATAATTGGAGGAGATAAGAAATGATCGAGGGTGGCCCTTCGAGACCAGCATGCCCTTCTCCATTCCTCTTAACTGCCTCCGGATCCACTGCTGCACCAACGTTCGTCGCCTTTCCTGGGCGTGTTGGATGTTGGGGATCATATGAGTAGGGGGTCTAGTGGTAATGGGTGAATGAACGTATACGCGAGGCAAAGTCCATACCATATGGGGTCGTAGTAGGAGCATGAGGCGAAGGTGGATGTTTTCACAATTTCGATGGGATACCAGATGATTTTCTTCCAAGTAAGCCAGTCTCTGTAAGAATGTCAAGGTAATACTTACATTGTGATAGGTGTAGTCCCTATGCTGTACGTATCACCTCAATGCCAAGGAAGTATCTGAGATGATTAAGGACCTTAGTGACAAACACCTTCTAGGGGAAGGCTTCGGTCTCTAGAATGCACGCTTTATCATCACAATTAATCACCATTTCATCAACACAAACAACCGGCATCATAATGTCCGAAGTCCTCCGTCTGATGAACATAGAGTTATTAGATTTTGTCCTGTGGAAGTCAAGTTAATTAATCTCAGAAGTAAGCTTGTCAAACCAAGCTTGCGGACTCTGCTATAGGCTATAAATGGCCTTACGGAGTTGGCATACACTCTCCCCCTCAACGAAGTAACCTAATGGCTGCATCATGTAGACCTTCTTCTAGATGTTACCATGAAAAAAGCATTCTTCACACCGAGCTTTGTTAGAGTATATGGTTGTGTGCCCATTGAGTTGTAACAGGGTAAATGGATCCTGGAGGAGATCCATTTACCCCAACCAGTGTTTAGTCCCACATCGTCCAGTGGTGGGACTTGGAGGCTCTGGAGAGGCTATATAAGGAGCCCCAGACCTCCTGTACTCATTGAGAAAGTCAATAGACAAACACGCCCCGTAGAGGGCTTCTCCCGTGGTTTCATCCCGCTCCTCACGGAGTAGGGTTCCACGTAAAATCCCGCGTTCTTCGTGTTATTTATCTTTTCCATGTTTACGCTTCTTCTTCCGATTTTCTAACATGGTATCAGAGCGGGTCGATTCTTGAGGATTTTAAAGTTTTATTCGAGATTTGTTTTGAATTTTCTATTCTCAGAAATTGTGAGTAAAGAATATTATTCTGAATCTATCGTTCTTCGTCGATTCGAAAAAGTTATAGGGTTTCGAAGAAACCCTAAGTTGTGTTCTGTCGAATCTCGTGCGGGAATCTCAAGCAGCAACTCCAGGCAATGTCGCTCCCGCTACAATCTCCAGGCGGAGTCTCCGCTAAAGGCTGCGGCACAACAAGCTTTGTTCTTTGGAGGCCCCGAATCCTATCGGGGAAAGAGATCATATTCCCATCGCGCAGAGAAGGCGGCCCCATCTCCTCTCACGCATCGCGATACTCCTCCTCGCGCAGAGAAGGCGGCCCCATTTCCTCCCACCCATCGCGCGCGGCTCCAGACTCCTCCAGGATCCCCAGGCGCGGAACCCATCGCCCTTTCACAGTCGAATCCCCCAGGTCGCAGGCGACAGTCGATCCCCCGCAGCAGAACAAAAGGCAAGACCATCTCCTCGCACGCCAGGCGGTGCGCCTCCTCCCGATCGGTGCAACTCCTGTCGCACGACCTCCTTGCGCAGGCCTAGACCTCGGCCGCGAAAGCTCCCAGATCCAGCGCGCGACCTCTGCTCGTCCTGACAATCCCTCGACTCCAGGCGACTGCACATCCACCGCGCACATCTCAATCACCTTCCTCGCGGAGGCTCGTGTGGAAGAAACATCGGGCACACAAATCATCCAGAGCCTAAAGGCGGCGGCTGTCCATCGAGGTTCCCAACGGGGGAACCCTAACGGGTATTATCAGGGTCCATATGTGGGCCTATTTAAAAAAAAGGTGGGAGAGATGGGCCGAGGTTTGTAAAAAAAAATGGTCTTGTAAATGCCCATGTGGGCTGACGGTTATCCCAAAAAAAATGGGGCTGGTTATTTTCAGGCCCAATTTGGGCCGCAAGTAAAAAAGAAGAAGAAGAAGAAGAAAAAGGCGCGTGCAATAAAAAAAAGGGAAAAGAGCCGCATGCATTTAAAAAAAAATGGTGAAAGTCGAAAAAAAATGATTGAAACGACTTTAAAAAAAAATTGGACGGCTTAAAAATAATAATAATAATAATAAAAAATTGACGAAAAGCCGCAAGTTTTTGGATGTTCTTGTTTACCCCCGTATTATCTTGTCTTCTCCCAACTTGGTCGACGCCCATATTTTCCGACAAGTATGGGAGAAAGGGGGAGTATATGTAGAGTCACATGTATTATTCAGATGATCCAGATCAGATGCAGATTTCTAGACCAGCAATTCGATCAGACTCTACAGTTTGGTTTCAGACTCGACGATTGGCTTCCGAGTCCTTCAGTTTTAGACACGCACGAGTGTGCGGTCATTTTTTAGATGAGCATAAGTTGCCATCATCAGTTCGAGGTCCCCATCATTCTTGTTGTTGTTCGGCCAGAGTTTTCATGTGAGCCATAGGGACTCCAGAGCAGAGGACCATTCCCTATGCCATTGAGGGCAAGGGTTTTCATGTGGTATCATAGGTACACCAGAGCAGTGCACCATTCTCTGAGCCAGATGGGAGAGACCCAGTTCTCCGACGAGGAGACTTCAGGCGCAAGTTCAGACTCGACGGTCAGATTCCGAGTCTTCAGTTGACTCACACTCCAGCCCGTTCGTCCTCCTCGCATGCACGGCATGAGAAGCAACGTCCTTGACTGCAGCAATGTGCGCGTTGGGTTGATATTGTCCGTAGTGTCCTGTAGCGTTGAGTTGAGTTTCTTTCTGTTTGTCCAAGCTGAGCATTGCATGCTCCAGCTTGAGGGGGAGTGTTAGCGTATATGGTTGTGCGCCCATTGAGTTGTAACAGGGTAAATGGATCCTGGAGGAGATCCATTTACCCCAACCAGTGTTTAGTCCCACATCGTCCAGTGGTGGGACTTGGAGGCTCTGGAGAGGCTATATAAGGAGCCCCAGACCTCCTGTACTCATTGAGAAAGTCAATAGACAAACACGCCCCGTAGAGGGCTTCTCCCGTGGTTTCATCCCGCTCCTCACGGAGTAGGGTTCCACGTAAAATCCCGCGTTCTTCGTGTTATTTATCTTTTCCATGTTTACGCTTCCGCTTCTGATTTTCTAACAAGCTTGTTAGTAATATTTAAAATATTTGGTTCTTATTTTATTATTGTAAACCCCATTAGGGACACTTATGTATTTTTCCTTTCGAGCTCTCTAGGGTTTTGTCCTATATAAGGATCCCTAGACCTCTAGAATAAAACACGCTCTTTCATGCTCTTGTTGCTCTCAACATGGTATCATAGCAGCGGTCCTAGACCGGTATTCTGACCTAATTCCCTCCCCTCCCCACCAGCCAACCCCACGATGCTAATAAGACTTGGGCCGTCGAACCAACGACCCTGTGCCGCCTCGTGCAGCCTCTCCCTGCGCGCGAGGCCTCGCCCTTCCCCGAATGCTTCCTCCCGCGCCTCTCTAGCCTCGCATGTGTGCATGAAACCCTCACACACCTCTCCAACCACGCTATGCGCCCCTCCAAGTCTCGTGCCTATCCCTGTGCACGTAAAGGCCTCACGTGTGAAACCCAACCGCCCACGCCTCTCCAAGCCTCACGCCCATCCAACTTCGCACCTCTACTTGCAAGAGGCCCCGCCACCCTAGAGGCCTCCTCCCGTAGCGGCCTAGTGGCTCTGCTGCCCTAGCAGTATTCCGTTGCCCCTTGAATGCGCAAGTTCTGCCGCCCTATCGGCCTCTCGCTTGCTGCAGGCCCTGCTGACCTAACAACCCCTTGTCAGTAATTTTTTCTGCCAACGATTTTTCTCTCGCATTTTCTATTTTCTGCCAGTGCACTTTCTATTTCTGCTGACCTAACAACCTCCTGCGCACAACACCAACGATTTTTCTGCCAGCACACTTTTTATTTCTGCCGCATCATATCAGCCAAGTTGCACCATATCAACCGTGCGTTCTTTCTAGTTCTGTCGGACCATTGAATTGATGCCTTGCTAGATCTACATGACCCGTGAGATTACAAGGACTATCTAGGTCACTTTTTCTTGACCTTTGCGACTACCGTGGCATCTACAGAACCCAAGGCCCTGTACCCCACTCCTTCTATGATGATACATGGCACTTCTATCAAACTCAAGGGTTCCGAGAACTATGTTTTATGGTCTAGATCCTTCAAAGTGTTTATCGGTGGTCAGCGAAAGATCTATGTTCTTACCAAAGATCCGCCCAAGGAGATGGAAAAGGACTACGAAACCTGTGTACGTAGACAACTGCCAGGTGATTACTTGGTTGACTAACAGTGTCGACCCAAATATAGCCTCCAACCTTCTTTACAAGAAACTGCAAAAGCGATGTGGGAGAGCCTTGAGAATACCTACTCCCAAAAGACAACCAAATCCAGGCTCTCAGGACATCTACACAAGGATTTGGTCAGCAAATCAGGGCGATACATCTCTAGTCGAGTACTACAGACTTCTCACAGTCCTGTTGAGGAGCTCCTATTTTTCGGCTTGCTTGCTGTGATAAAAAGATAGGCGAATGAGCAGAATGGCAAGTATATCCTTTCTATCAGGACTCCATCCGCAATACAAGTATGTAAAAGACCAGTTTCTGACTACTGCTGCACTACCTACTATATATGGTCGACTGTAGGAACTTGATTCTCCTTTTCCTCAGTTATTTACAGAGACTACTGCCTATATTGCTAGAGGACGACCCAATTACCAGGGAGGACGCGATCGTGACTTAGGATGTGGTCGTTGCCGTGAGGATGGACATGGACGCGACTTCGAACGCGGACGGGATCCTGCCACTGCTCGCTATCCGGCATGCACTTACTACGGACTCTGGAATCATCCCTCTGAACGATGTGGGCAAAGTTCGGCATGCCTAATAATGCCAACAGTGCCTACGAGAAGGGTTCATGTGATATTGCAGAAACTTTGCCAGATCAACCGTCTGGTGATAGCCAGACATCCTTCACTGCGTCTGAGTATGCTCGTCTACAGCAGTTGTTACAGAATTCTGCCAGTGACACTAGTACCTCTGCTCTGACTGCGAATCTAGCCACTACTTTAGGTACTCTTGCCAATGTTACCTCTGCATCCAGTCCTACATGGATAGTTGATTCTGGTGTATCCAATCATCTGACGGGAGAATGTAATCTTCTCACTCTGCACACCCTTCCTCGGTTGTGAGGATTGTTCGGGTTGCTAATGGAACACATTCCCCTATCACTACTGTGGGGACTATGGAATTCTCCTCCAATCTCCGCCTTACTGATGTGCACCCTGCTCATGATTTCCTGCTTAGTCTTTTATCTGTTTACAAGTTATGCTAGGAACTTAACTGTCGTGTGATATTTGACGAATTTTGTTGTTATTTTCAGGACATCCGGGTGAAACAGATTTTTGGTGGGAGATACGAGAAGAATTACCTATATTATCTTGATATCCCCTCTGATTCTACTTTTATTGGTGCTGCATCTATATCTACTGATCCTGTTCTTTGGCATCTTTGCCTTGGCCATCCATCCGTCAAAGCTCTCTCTTAATGTTCCCCGAACTTTCTACGCTCAAGCCCTTTGAGTGCTAGGCGTGCCAGTTCGGGAAACATCATCGAGTGTCCTTCCCTGCTCGTTCATAACCTCGGCGCAAAGTTCCTTTTCATTAGTCCATTGGTGATATTTGGGGACCCTGTCCGGTCCGTACTCTGAGTGGACATAAGTACTTCGTTGTTTTTGTCGATGACTATAGTCGTTCATCGTTGGTCTATCTGTCAAAAGAACGATCAGAGATTAATAATATTATTAAGAATTTCTTTTAATATGTCAAGAATATTTTCTCCTCGATGTTCAGATTTTTCAATCAGATAATGCGTTGGAATTTACCCAGCACGATCTAACCACTTTCTTTGCATCTCAGGGTACCATTCACCAAACATCATGTCCTTACACTTCACAACAAAAAAAGATCGCAGAAAGAAAACTCAGACACCTGCTAAATATTGCCCGATCCCTCCTCACCTAGATGAAAGTTCCCAAAACTTATTGGAGGAATGCTGTTTTGGCCGCTGTCCATCTTATCAACAGGGTTCCATCTGTATCCCTAAATGGATCCACCCCGTTCTCATTACTCTACCCAAATTAGTTGCCTTTTCCACTACTCTTACGATTTTTTGATGTATTGCATTTGTTCATAACTTTCATCGTACTGACAAACTCTCTCCTCGTGCAATAAAATGTGTTTTCCTTGGTCATTCTCTTACTCAAAAAGGTTACAGTGCTACGATCCAACCGGACATCGCTATTATATATCTGCAGATGTAGCCTTTTTTGAACAGACAAGTTTCTTCACACAACCTGTTACTGATATTCCTCTTGATCTTCCACCTCCACCCATTATCTATAAACGAAAACATAAGTCCAATCTACCAGATGTTCCCTTACCTATGCCTTTATTGCAGGATGATATGCCTACTTCAAGTGTCCCCTCCGCTGCTGTTCCGGATGATCCTGGGAGCTTCCCGTTGCTCTACGCAGAAGTAAGAGGCTGTGTACACTTCATCCTATGTCTCATTTCGCTTTTGCTACCTAGTTTATCAACAACTGATAGAAGATATGCAGATGCTCTCATGACCATCTTTATTTCGAGAGACCATCACAATGCTTTGCAGGATCAGGTTGGCACCAGGCCATGAATGAAGAGATGGAGGCTTTTACCTCAAGATGGACATGGGATCTAGTGCAATGCCCTAAAGGGACTAGACCTGTGGCATGCAGATGGGTCTTCACGACCAAACAAACACCCGACGAGTCAATTGAAAGATTAAAAGCTCGCCTTGTAGCTAAAGGCTTTACGCAGACATATGGCATGGATTACTTTGAGACATTCTCACCAGTTGCACGAATGGGTTCTATCAGAACTATCCTTTCTGTAGCCACTAACAAAGCATGGCCTATCTTCCAACTAGATGTGAAAAATGCCTTTCTATATGGAGATCTTGATGAAGAACTCTACATGATGCAACCTCGGGGGTATGAAGTCGAGGGGGAGTATGTATGTCGACTTCGCAAGGTAATATATGGCCTGAAACAAAGCCCAAGAGCATGGTTTGACAGACTCACTACATGAATCAACACTCTTGGATTTCAGAGAAAAACATATGACTATTCTGTGTTTGTCAGAAGACGAACAAGCGGTACCGTTATACTGGCTGTCTATATAGATGATATGGTTGTCACAGGTGATGATGATAAAGGGATTCTAGAAACCAAGACTTTTCTTTAGAAAGTGTTTGTAACTAATGACCTTGGTCCATTACGCTATTTCTTGGGCATAGAAGTACTACGCATTACTGAAGGTCTTCATCTCTCTCAGAGAAAATACTGCCTGGACATCTTTGCTGAAGCTGGGTTACTTGGAATGCAAGCCTTCGGGTATTCCGGCAGACCCGAAGAAACATTCCGCGGCCTTAACCAAGAAGCGCCTTTTATGGATAATTTTCAAATTGGGCATAATCGATAAATATGCTCCAACTTGAGGTGGAGTGTTAGTAATATTTGAAATATTTGGTTCTTATTTTATTATTGTAAACCCCACTAGGGGCACTTATGTATTTTCCTTTCGAGCTCTCTAGGGTTTTGTCATATATAAGGACCCCTAGACCTCTAAAATAGAACACGCTCTTTTCATTCTCTTGTTGCTCTCAACAAAGCTGAAAGATGAACCAATCCCTATTAGCAGCAATCGAAAGAATAGTGCAGATTAACCCTATTGTTGCTGTTAGAAAATAGGAAGCGGAATCGGAATCATGAATAAAGATAAAAAACTTGAGGAACACAAAGAATTTTACGTGGAACCCTACTCCCTAAGGAGCGAGATGAAACCACGGGAGAAGCCCTCAAAGGGGCATATGCTTGCATTGCTTTTTCTCAATGGATACAGGAGGCCTCCGGCTCCTTGTTGTATAGCCTCCACAGAGCCTCTAAGTCCCACCATTGGTAGATGTGGGACTAAATTGTGGATGGGTTACCCATCTCCCTCAAGTGACACATATACATAAATACTCCAACACTCCCCCTCAAGCTGGAGCATGCAATGCTCAGCTTGGACAAACAGAAAGAAACTCAACGCACATTTGTGTACACATTTGTATAATATTGTGATAAACTATCGTATTAAAATTGTTCGTAATAGATTATTTCCCCTTGCACCATCACCTTCCCAAATTTACGTATGCGTCTGCGTGTTTTTATTGAGCATATTTTTGCTCAATCATATTGACGACGATCTACCTTGGATATACATGAGTAGCCCAAGATGAGGCTATTGTAACAGATTTGGAGACTTAGTTATTCCAGTTTAGTTAGTTTGCTTCCATGTTTTCCCTCTTCGGTATACTCCATGTTTGGGTACTTTTTGTAGAGATTTTCATCCGGCTTCGAAGGAGAAGAACCATGGAGAATTCAATCTATGCATGAAAAAACTTGTGTGTTCTGAAAGCGCTTCAATCAGGAGAGACTTCTCATGGTCCCATGTGTGTGTGGGGGACTACTCGTGGAATTGAATTTCACCTGGATAGGGTGGTTGGTAACCTTTCTCAGAATATATTCATTTAGAGGCAACTAACTGTGCCTTGATGAACTGGCTTGACAAAGGAAACCATTCTGATTCTTCGATCACTGGATGAAAAGAGGTATAGTCAACGCTTGTTGAAAGGTACCCACATCCTATCTCACCACTGGACTCTTTGCTATTTGCATTCGATGGTGAGGTGGCGCACTACCCACTACTCTATCTCACCATAGTAAAGGGTTCTCCAATTGGTATCATCCGCATAGACAGAGGGATGAGAGAACCGGCGTCACTCCCTCTTCTTTATTATAGCTCAGATTTCAAGGGTAAAATATCGAGGTCCACGCTGCTGAGGGATGGAGGTGATTTTACATATCTTCATCTTCAAAAAAACAAAAAAAGATGAAATTGAACGTGCATAAAATATCCATGTAGGCAGATTGAATGCTCAAAAGACATGCTAGTGCTCTTACTTCCACTGTTCAAGAGGTTATGGGCATTATTTAGAGTAACAGGGGTAAAATTATCAAATTATAACGGTTCCCGTTATAATTAAGGGAGAAATTTGATGGAAGTTAACACATGGTTATGCCATGTGTTGCGATAGTTGTACCTCTTTGGTGTTATTTTTTATTTCATTTTCTTTATATACCTCTCATGTAATTAACCAATGGCTTTTAACCTATATAACAGAGTCCTAGGGTCTCATGAATAACAAGCAATTTTATTTTTCTCCAATATGGTATCGGAGCAACGGTCCTAGACCGGGATTCCCGTATCCCATCAAAACCCTAAACCTATCCGCCGACCCCCAACCCTCTCTCCTCTCCGCTGCTGGCTGTGCGGCTATCCAGCCTGCCGTCGCCAATCGGTCGGGCATCGAACCAGCCGCCGCCGGCCACTGAAGCCCCCGGCCCCCAGCCTCCACCATCGCTGATCAGCTCGAGCTGCCTGCTGGACCTCCCCCATCCCGCGGTTCCCTGTCGGATGCCGCGAGGCCACCGTCGCCCATTGCAGGCCGTTGCCTGTGCGCTTGCGGCCGTTCGTTGCTGCATCCCTGCGACACGGGCTGCTGCTCCACAGTCACAGGGACACTGTTTGGCCACTGGTGAACCCACATACAGTCTGAGTTTGATCGAAGATCGTGATTTTGGGCGCATAAATACCGTTTATCGGACCTAGAGTTCATCAAGGATTGAAGAGGATGGTTGTATGAGTCTACACACACAAGCACTCTTCTATATGGTTGTGTAGACTCAATCAAAATAGTCTACTACCCAGTCTTGTTCCAGATTTGATTTGCTCGACATTCCTTTTATCATGTCAGACAATAAGGGTGACGTTTTTTCATCGTTCGATGCCTTCAAGGGCCCAGCTCCCATCATCAAGATGGACGGGACCAACTACGAGTTGTGGTCCATTCACTTTCGCACCCTCATACAATGCCATAACAAGGAGCACATTCTGACGGATTCCAAGCCAACGGACAAGACTGGGGTAAATGCTTCTTGGAAGCAAGATGATGCCTATGCGAGGATTTGGCTTTCTGTGACGCTCACCATGGAAATTGCCAATGACATAGTCAATCAACCCACAACCAAGGCCATGTAGGACATCTTGGCTGCCACATATGGGCAAGCTAAAAATGAGAGCAGGATTCTATAGTTACAGTATGACATCTTCTCAACCAAGCAGAATGGTCGACCCTTTCATGCTCATTTCTTGCATCTTCGAGGCAATGTTTGAGCGTTTGCATAGCTTTATGCCCATTACTACAAGCACTGAGCAGCAACATGGATATCGAAATGCCACAATTACAGATGTCTTCCTGTCATCACTTGTCTCTGAGTATGATGCAATACGTACTCAACTACTTACTGGTGAGACGATACCTCCAATGGAGGAGGTCTACAAGAGGTTGAGCAGGATTACTACATCATCTGCTATCACAACCCAGACTCCCTCTGCTATGGCCGCTTCTCACGGCAGAGAGACTGCTTCACAGTTTCGTGGACGAGGACCCCTTGGTTGAGGAGGACGTCAGCGTGGCCCATGTTCACACTGCCACCGTCCAGGTCGTTAAGAGGATATATGCTACCTGAAGCATGGGTATCTTGCGTCTGCTCGCGTAGTTGAGCAGACAGAGTCTTCTCCAACCCCGTCTCATGATACGCGATTTAATGACATTGTTTTTAGACCGAGAGAGATGATGACTACATCAACCACTCCAGCTGCAGGATCTTCTAGTGTCGCAGCTGCTGCTAGAGCTTCTACGAGTTTGTCAGGTATTGCTTATGCACTTACCAGTTGTAGCAGTTCAGACGTGACTGATTGGATCGTGGACTCTGGAGCTTCACATCATATGCGTGGTGATAGAGCCCAGTTTAGTTCTTACAGGTCTATTCCTCCTGGTAGATCAGTGGTGATTGCTAATGGGGTTCATCTACCCATCGTTGCTCAGGGGGAGATTGTCCTAGCTCCCTCGATGCGTTTGTAAAATGTTTTACATGCTCCTGCATTTCTGATGAATCTTTTGTCTATTAGCCAGATTACAAAAGACTTACATTGCCGTGCCATATTATCTCTTGTGTTTCAGGACATACTCACGGGCAGAGTGATTGGATGTGGCCGTGAGTAGAGAGGACTCTACAGACTGGTCCAGCCTCCTTGTGCTGGTGCTGCTATCATTCCTTCTAGATCAGTTTCTCCTTACATGTGGCATCTACTCTTTGGGCACCTTCCTCTGCATAAGATGTGTAATGTTCTCCTACAGATCTCTACTCGCACCATCTTGGATTGTGAGGCGTGCCAACTTAGGAAGCACCATCGGTCTTCTTTTCCGAGTCGCCAGAGTCGTCACGGTAGTCAATCCTTTGAGTTGTTTTATTTTGATATCTGGGGTCCTAGTCGTGTTAACGATCATCAGGACGCATGTTCTATATGATTGCTATGGATGATTTCTCTAGATTATCTTGTGTCTTCTTGTCAAAAAACAAGTCTGAAGCTAGTCATGTTGTTCGATCGTTTCTTATTGAAATTAAGAATATTTCTTCTGCTAATGTGAAGTTTATTCACATTGACAATGCCTTAGAATTTTCCACTTTAAAGTTATCTGAATTTCTGAGATCTCTTGGTATTGTTCATCAGACGTCTTGTGCTTACACGTCGCAGCAGAATGGTGTTGCTGAATGCAAACACCGTCATCTTCTTGATGTCACGAAGACACTTTTGATCAAGAGTCAAGCTCCTCATTCTTTCTGGGGTGACACGGTTTTGACTGCCGGTTACCTTGCGAATCGCATGTTGTCTACGGTTCTTGGAGAAAATATTCCTTTCTTGATTGCGTTTCTCGAGGACCTATTCTTCCTTACTCCCAGAGTTTTTGGATCTGTGGACTTTGTCCACAATTTTACTCCTGGTCGTTACAAGCTCTCTCCAAGAGCTGTCAAATGTGTGTTTGTTGGCTATTCCTGTACCCAAAAAGGGTATAGATGTTTTGATTCTGTAGGACGAAAATATTATGCGAGTGCTGATGTCACATTTTTTGAGTCTATTATGTATTTTTTTCCCTACAGGTGACAGGTTGTCCAACTCCAACTCTGGAGATGATATTTTTGTTCCCCTACCTCCGTTATCTCCACCACCTCTACCTCAGGTTGTGTCACAATCATCTCCACCACCACCTCCACCTCCGTCTATCCTGGCACAGTTCCTACCACTGTTCTACATTCGTAGGTCCTCCACTCGTCCCTCTGCTCATGTGCCTTCCCCAACATCCAGCACGCCTCAGGTATGTAATGAATACATTGTTTCTACTAATAGCACTGGTGATATGCTTGTACCTCAGGATGTTGGATAGGAGGAGGTGATAACAGAGAACGATGATCTTGATGTCCTTATTGCTTTAAGGAAGCCACGCCATAAATGTGCCACTTATCCACTAGGTTCTCATGTTTCCTTGGATCATTTGTCAGAGGAGTACAAGAGGTTTGTCATGGGACTATTAGCTATTGCTAGGCTCCACAAGGCGATTTACGGCCTGAAGCAGAGTCCGAGAGCTTGGTACCAGAAGCCGTCAAAATTGATTGAGAGGCATTGGTTTGCACGGTCCACTGTGGATCATTCGCTGTTTG
Source organism: Ottelia alismoides (assembly GCA_037367405.1). Taxonomy (NCBI): domain Eukaryota; kingdom Viridiplantae; phylum Streptophyta; class Magnoliopsida; order Alismatales; family Hydrocharitaceae; genus Ottelia; species Ottelia alismoides. The sequence continues at coordinate 26,710 of JAZKJV010007621.1, forward strand.
TCTAGAGGACACAGAGAGGTACTATTGTTATTCTGGTTTATGTTAATGATATTATTGTCACTAATGATGATGGCCAGGGTATTTAGGCTACCAAGGAGTTCCTAGGTCAGCAGTTTGTGATCAAGGACCTTGGTAATCTTTGTTATTTCCTTGGATTAGAGTTTTCCAGGAACCAGCGGGGTCTTGTGATGACTCAAGAGGAAATTTGTGACAGACTTTCTACTTGAGACATGAATGACAGGGTGCAAGCCTACTACTACCCCTATGAATCCAGGCATAAGATTATATGATGAAGACACTGAAGTAGTAGATAAAAGGAGATACAAGGAGCTTGTTGGCAAGCTTTTCTATGCCACTGTCACCAGGCCAGATATATCCTTTGGTGTAACCAAGGTGAGTGCTAACCCATATAGTCGTTTCTGTATCCCTTCGTTATTTTTATTTTCAGTTGTATGCTTTATGTAATTTACCCATAGGCTACTCTCCTATATAAGAGAGCCTAGGGCTTATGGAATAAACAACTCATTCACTTTTCCCAACATGGTATCAGAGCGACGGTCCTAGGCCGGAGTTCTCGAAACCCTAACCCTAACCCTACCCCACCCCGCCGGCCTCTCTCTCTCTCCCTGATCGGCGCCACCTCCTTCCTCTCTCCCTCTGATCGGCGCCGCCTCCTCCTCCGCCGCACGCGCGGCTGCACCCCGCTGCACCTCTGCGCTAGCATCCTCTGCGCGAGTGCGCGAGTGCGAGTGCGCAACCCCCCCTTCTCCGCGTTCTCCCGCGCAAGTGAGCAGCACTCCCGCGCACAGATCTCCTGTGCTGCTGCTCTGGTTTCATGTGCGGCTGCGCGTGAAGCTTCACGCACCGATCTCCTGTGCGCACAACCAGTGCGCGTGAAGCATCGATCTCCTGTGCGCGCAACCAGTGCGCGTAACGCGTGCAACCAGTGCGCGCAATGTGCGATACCAGTGCACGCATAGCGTGCTCTAGCCCTCCTGTGTCTGAGCGTTCTGCAGGTTGAGTGTACGCGTGCATCCTACGCGTGCGTGTGTGCTAAAGACTTAAAGCGCACACCGTCACCTACATGGGTTTAGTTGCTTGAGGTCTACACGTGCAACTAAACTCGTCTATGTCATTGTAGACAAATCTCATTCTCTATCAGTCATTCCAGTCTTCAGTCTCCAGTATGTCAGAAAGCAAGGCAGATATTCCATCCCTTGGCGCCTTTCGTGGTCCAGTGCCTATTGTAAAGATGGACGGTACCAACTATGAACTGTGGGCAATGCAATTCATGAGCATGATGAAGTCAACGGGTAACAAGCACATTCTTACCGAACCAGAGCCTGCTGAGAAGACTGGAACCAATGCCTCTTGGGAGGCTGATGACGCATACGCCAAAGTTTGGCTATCCGGTACGTTGGCAATTGAAATTGCCAATGACATTCTACATCAACCCACGACGAAGGACATGTGGGACATTCTGGCGACTACATATTCACAGGCGAAGAACGAGACAAAGATTCTGCAACTCCAGCATGATATCTTCACTATCAAGCAGAATGGTCACCCTCTACATTCTCTCTATACATCACTGAGGGGGATGTTCGGGAAGCTCTACAGCTTCATGCCCCTGACAGCCACGCTAGAACAACAGAAGACATATAGGAACGCAACTATGGTAGGCGTGTTCCTGGCTGCACTTGATCCAGAGTATGAGGCAGCACGATCACAGATTTTGGCCGACTCTACTATTCCTCCCATGGAGGAAGCTTTCCATAGACTGAGTCGGATCACAGTTCCTTCCACGGACACGAGTCAGAATACTTCAGCCATGGCAACCAACAAGGGTCGCGGATTTCATCACCAGGGCCGTGGACGTGGACCCCGTGGAAGACGTGGCCGTACTAGGCCAACATGTACCTATTGTCACCGCGTTGGACACAATGAAGACACATGCTACTCGAAGCATGGATTTCCTGCATCTGCACGAGTTGCTGAACAGATAGAGCCTCCATCTGCTGCTACTCTGGATCAGCGGTTCGACGATCTAGTTGCCTGTCTGAGGGGCATTATTCCACCATCTGGTCCAGCACCGACTACTGAGAGTCAATCTGATGCTGCTGCTTCTGCCTCTGCGTCGACCAGTGCTTCAGGTAGCATACTTGCATTCAGCAGTAGTAGATCAGATACATTACCATGGATTATGGACTCAGGCGCTACACATCACCTATGTGGCGACCAGAGTTTACTTACAGGATATACTCAGATTCCTCCAGGTCGAACAGTAATAATCGCCAATGGTACACATTCCCCCATCACTGGTCAGGGGGAGATTAGATTGACATCTTCTATGCAGCTCAAGAATGTGCTACATGCACCTGATTTTTCAATGAATTTGTTGTCAATTAGTTAGATTACGAAGGATCTACATTGTCGGGCAATTTTTGATCCATCTTCTTTGATTTTTCAGGACATCCATACGGGCAACGTGATTGGTCGTGGCTATGAGCAAGGAGGCCTCTACCGCCTGAATCAGACCCCATTCGCTGGAACCTCATCCCTTCCCACTGGACCAGTATCTTCTTTATTGTGGCATCTGCGCTTTGGACATCTACCGCTTCAGAAATTGCGTCGCATGTTACCTTATGGTCTTCCTCACACACCTATCCAATGTGAGGCGTGTCAGTTGGGAAAGCATCACAGGTCGACCTTTCCCAGTCGTCCAGGTCGGAGTAGTACCTCCAAGTTCGAGTTATTTCATATTGATGTCTGGGGTCCGAGTCGTGTACCTGATCATCAGGGACACATGTTTTATATAGTATTTGTGGATGATTTTCTTGAGTGTCATGGGTATTTTTGATGAAAAATAAATCTGAAGCAGGAAATATCATTATCCATTTTCTGAATGAAATACAAAATATTTTCTCCACATCCGTGAAGTTTGTGAGGAGTGATAATGCTTTAGAACTGTGTACCAATGTCCTTGCTAATTATTACTCCTCAAAAGGGATTGTTTACCAAACATCTTGTGCTCATACATCTCAACAAAATGGAATTGCTGAAAGGAAACACCGTCACCTTCTTGATGTCACAAGATCACTTCTTATACAGAGTCATGTTCCCTACTCTTACTGGGGTGATGCAGTTCTCACTGCATGTTACCTAATCAATCGTATGCCTTCTTCTGTCTTGAATGAACAGATTCTGTTTTCCCTCATCCATCCCGGGAAGGATCTGTTCACTCTTACTCCTCGTGTGTTTGGTTCGGTCGCCTTTGTCCATCAGTTGTCGCCTGGTACTGACAAGCTCTCTCCTAGGGCTGTCAAGTGTGTGTTCGTTGGGTACTCCAGAACTCAAAAGGGGTACAAGTGTTTCGATCCTCTGCGTCGGCGGTATATGGTCAGTGCAGATGTTACATTTTTTGAATCTGTTATGTATTTTTCAGCCTCGGGAGACCAGCCGCTACCACCTTCATCTACTGATGCCATATACATGACACCACCACCTCAAATGCCGTCATCAACGTCACCACCACCACCACCACCACCGCCACCACCACATATACCTGTCTCACCGCTACCGTTCCATTATACCCGCAGGCCTCCTCCCGCTCATGGTCATGACTCGTCTCCTAGCTCGCCTATGGTATGTAATGAAAATTTTTTAATCGATGGATCTGATGACATTTCTGAGCAGGATATGTTGCAGGGGCCAGATGAGGCTACAACAGATTTAGATGTTCCCATTGCTCTATGCAAATCGAAGAGGAGCTGTGTTACATATCCATTGTCAGCATCTGTGTCTTTTGAGAGACTATCTGGAGATTTCAGGACATTTGTGGTGGCACTGTCAGCTGTAGATATTCCACGGAATTATCAAGATGCTGTGCAGGATAGTAGATGGCGACTAGCAATGGAGGAAGAAATGGCGGCACTTCAGTCCAGAGGAACTTGGAGTCTGGTTCCTATACCTCCAGATGCGAACCCGGTGAGCTGTAAGTGGGTGTTTACAGTGAAGCATAATGCAGACGGCTCTATTGATAGATACAAGGCACGACTTGTTGCACGTGGCTTTACACAGACATACGGGGTGGATTACCTTGACACATTCTCGCCTGTAGCCCGTCATTCCACTCTCCGGATCTTGTTGTCAGTTGCAGTTGCTAGAGACTGGCCACTCTATCAGCTAGATGTGAAGAATGCATTCTTATATGGAGATTTGCAGGAGGAAGTCTATATGCAACAACCACCCGATTTTGCTGTTGAGGGGGAGTGTTCCAAGGTATGCAGATTACATAAGGCTATCTATGGCCTTAAGCAGAGCCCTAGAGCATGGTTTCAGAAGCTCTCAGACCTCTTTGAGAAACAATGATACAAACGCTCCAATGCTGATCATTCATTGTTCGTACAGAAGACTGCTAGAGGTATTATTGTAATCATGGTTTATGTAGATGACATCTTGATTACAGGAGATGATGAGTAGGGCATAAAGCAGGCGAAAGAAAAGCTGGGAACCGAATTTGTCACTAAGGACCTTGGAGTCCTTAGATATTTTCTGGGGCTGGAATTTGCTAGAAATCCGTATGGATTAGTAATGTCGCAGAGGAAATATGTTACAGATTTGTTGAGTGAAACAAGTATGCTTGCGTGTCGCCTGCTACGACACCAATGGATCCCAGCATGAAGCTCTATGATGATGACACAGAGGAGGTGGACAGGAGAAGATACAGAGAACTGGTAGGCAAACTATTGTATGTCACGATCACTAGACCTGATATATCATTTGCAGTGAGTCGTGTGAGCCAGTTCATGGAGCAACCACGTCAGGTCCATATGGACGCAACACACATGATTCTTAGATATCTCAAATCATCTCCAGGTGCAGGTTTGCTATTCAAGAAGGGAAAGGAGATTTCTATCTCAGCATGTGTGGATGCAGACTATGCAGGATGTCCCAAGGACAGGAAGTCCACCTCAGGATTTGCAGTCTATGTTGGAAATGCTCTAGTCTCATGGAGGAGCAAGAAACAGACAATGGTAGCTAGGTCCAGTGCTGAATCCGAATATAGGGCTATGGCCCAGGCTAGCACAGAGATGATGTGGGTGAAAACTGTTCTTACAGATCTATGACTTGATGTACCGCTTCCTATGAACTTGGAATGTGATAATCAGGCTGCCTTATTCATTGCAAACAACCCAGCATTCCATGAGAGGACCAAGCATATTGAGGTTGACTGTCACTATATACGTGACATGATTCAGAAGGGGTTCATTGCTACATCTCATGTTACCTCAGAGAATCAAACTGCTGATATATTCACCAAGGCATTACTACGAGGCCCATTCCAGAAGTGTGCGTCCAAGCTGAGCATGATTAATATCTATGCTCCATCTTGAGGGGGAGTGTTAACGCATATAGTCGTTTCTGTATCCCTTCGTTATTTTTATTTTCAGTTGTATGCTTTATGTAATTTACCCATAGGCTACTCTCCTATATAAGAGAGCCTAGGGCTTATGGAATAAACAACTCATTCACTTTTCCCAACAGTGAGCCAGTTCATGGAGCAACCCAGGAAGGTTTATATGGATGCTGTCTATATGATTTTGAGATATTTGAAGTCTTCACCAGGTACTGGTCTTATATTCAATTGAGGTACTTCTTTTGAGGTGACAACGTGTGCAGATTTAGATTATGCAGGATGCCCTAGGGATAGAAGTCTACTTCTGGTTTCGCTATTTTTGTTGGAAGCTCACTCATGTCATGGAAAAACAAGAAGCATGCAGTGGTTGCTAGATACACTACGGAGTCGGAATACATAGCCATGGCTCAGGGAAACACAGAGATGATGTGGGTTAGGTCGGTTTTGATTGATCTTGCAGCTGATGTACCTCTTCCCATGCAGCTTCTATGTAACAATCAAGCAACACTTTTTATTGCAAATAATCCTGCATTCCATGAACATACGAAGCATGTAGAGGTGGATTGTCACTATACTCGAGATATGATCCAGAAGGGTCTCATATCCACCTCTCATGTTTCTACTGGAGATTAGACTGCTGATATATTCACCTAAGCTCTTACTAGAGGCCCTTTCCAGAGATGCTGTTCCAAGCTAAGCATGATAGACATATATGCTCCAGCTTGAGGGGGAGTGTTGAGATAGTTGTACCTCTTTGGTGTTATTTCTCATTTCATTTTCTTTATTTACCTCTCATGTAATTAACCCAGGGCTTTTCTCTAATATAAAAGAGCCCTAGGGTCTCGTGAATAACAAGCAATTTCATTTTTTCCAACACCATGTAATGATTAACAACTATTAAGGCTTCCATATGTAATAAAAATTGTGGATGATTCAACAACGTAACTATGAAATTACACAGGGTTATGGGTGCAAAAATCCCTTATTTTAGTAATTCGATCTTATAGATGATTATTCTAAAAATTATAAATATCCATTTGATACATTTTAATCTTTAAAGTTAAATATTCATGCTTTACTTTATTTAAATCATATACATCAAAACTTCTTCAAGGACCGTGGGCTCCCTCCCTCTCTTGTCTCCATCACATGCTGATGGCATGCTGACGATGGGGAAAAGTTGGCGACGGATTTGGCTAAAGGGTGAGGAGTGAATATGCTAATGTGGAGCGAGGAGGTTGGGACAATGGATGGAGAATGGCAGCACGAGTGTAAGGACGTCGGTGATGGATGAGGAAGCAGGGAAGTTTTCCTCGGCCTTTTCTTTATCCTGTTTTTTGTAGGACTGAATTTATGTCAATTGATGGATTTTAATATATGGGTTAGCTCGACTCCATTGTAGATGGATCAATTGATATGGCCAAATCAACGTAATAGAAGAGCATGTGTAAAGCAAAACAACTTTATGACTATGAGGCAATAAATGTAATTGCAATTTTTGTATGGGCAATGTGCAAACTACATTTATAAGTTATTATTAATGCAAATTCTTCTATTTTTAAAAATTTGGAAACTGCAAGAAGGAACTTCACATGACTTTCTTGTGCATCATTATAATCTTTTAAATAAAATATCTAATTATTTTTCTACTTCCAGGGAGTTGCTATGCCTGCCATGAATAATATTTTATCTAAATGGATCCCTAAAACAGAGAGAAGCAGATCACTCGCACTGGTGTACAGTGGCATGTACCTAGGATCTGTAACAGGACTTGCATTTTCTCCATTGCTAATACACAATTTTGGTTGGCCTTCAGTATTCTACTCCTTTGGATCTCTTGGGACTATCTGGTTTGCGATATGGTTAAACAAGGTAAAATTCAAAGTGCCATTGAACTTTCTTTCCAGATATGTTACTATTAATGATGATTTTCTTTTTGTCACTTGAAATAAAGAAACCGCAGCATCATTTCAAAAAGGAAAAAAAGAAAAAAAACTGCAAGTACATACTTCTAGGGTGGTCGATTTAATCATATTTTCCCCATTCTCCTTAATGCTAAAACATTGAGTTTTTTTACTGTCAAAGGCGCACAGTTCTCCACTTGATGATCCTGGAATCAGTGCAAAGGAGAAGGAACTTATTGTTGGGAACTGTGTTTCAAGAGAACCAGTCAAATCGATTCCCTGGAGGCTCATCCTATCAAAACCACCTGTGTGGGCCCTTATAGCTTCCCATTTCTGCCATAACTGGGGTACTTTCATTCTTCTTACCTGGATGCCCACGTATTACAACCAGGTATAACATGAAGTTTCCATCATTATATGCTGCAGGAAGGGCAGATCTTCCATTTCTTTGCAAAGCTTTATTTTAGTTGAGTGTAAATATACCATGTAATGCTAGGTGTACACCATCCTTCAATGTCCACCCTATTTCATATACTAGAACTGTGTAAATGGTAACATACTTGCCTAATATATTCCCATTTCTTTTATACAAAATAGATTATGACTGCAGGACGGTTGCTTGCTGGTAACGAATTGGTATCACCTCATCTCTCATTTCAATTGTGAGGATAGAATGCACAATCATCCACACGATATAACGGTGTTCGATCACCTCTCACGACCACCGAATAAGAAAATTTACTAAGAAAAAGAGCATGTATAAATTTATATGTTCCCATGCTTTCTTCCTTCTCTCCCTTTCTCTCATTGTTGTCTTCTCTTATGGTTGTTGTATGTCACCACCCATCTCCTCACGACCACTGAAAAAAGTCAATAAGAAGAAAAACATGTATAACTCTCTTTGTTCCCTCACTCTCTTTTCTCTCTCTCATTCTCTCGTTGTTGTCTTCTATTATGGTTGTTGTATGATATCACGCATCCCAAATGTTAACTTAGATTGAATGTAACAATCAACCTAAATTGTGGAAATGAAATAATGGCTTGATTATTCATGAGGCCTTAGGGTTCTTTTATATAGAGAGGAGAAACCCTAATGGACAAATTACATACTAGAGACAAAAGGAAAAAGAAAATTACATAAAATAAGGAAAGATAAATATCTCTCTCAACATTTCCCCTTAAGATGGAGCATAGATGTCAATCATGTGCAACTTGAAACAACATCTCAGAAATGGTCTTCTGGCTAGAGCCTTAGTGAAAACTTGTTGTCTGTTCCCCTGAACTAATGTAAGAAGTGGAGATAAAACCCTTCTGAATCATGTCACCTATTTAGTGACAATCTACCTCAATGTGCTTGATCCTCTCATGGAATGCAAAATTATTGACAATGAAAAGAGTTGCATGGTTGTTGCATTGTAGATGCATGGGAAGAGGCACATCAATAGCTTGGTCAATCAGAACGGATCTGACCCATATCATCTCAATGCTTCCTGCACCATGGCTCTATACTTTGACTCAGCACTAGATCTAGCAACCAGAGTCGGCTTCTTTCTCTTCCATGACACCAAGGAGCTCCATATGGTCATTGTAAAGTTAGAGGTAAATTTTCTTGCGCTTGGGTTATCATGCATAGTCTTCATTTTGCACATGTTGTGATGACAATGGATATCCCTCTGCTAAAGGAAAATAGAGTATCTGGAGAGGACTTGAGATAAATCAAAATCATGTAAACCACATCAATATGTGCTTGTCTTGACTGCTCCATAAACTGGCTAGATTTGCTCACAACAAATGAGATATATGACCCGATAATGGTCACATAGATAAGCTTCCTAACGAGCTCCCTATATCTCCTCTTGTCCACATCCTCTGTATCATCATCATATTGATTCATGTTGGGATCCATGGGAGTAGTGGCAGGTCTACAGTCTGCCATGCATGTCTTTGAGTATATATCGATAACATACTTCCATAGGGTCATCACAAGACCTGACCGGTTCTTGGTTAACTAGGGAATATTGTAAATCACCAAGGTCCTTGGTGACAAATTGGTGTCTGAGGAACTCCTTAACACACTTATACCCTGCATGTAATCTCTTGTAATAATGAGATCATCAACACAGACTAGTATCACAACGATGCCTCTCTGAGTACTCTGAACAAACAGTGAGTGATTTGCAGTTGATCTTGTGAAACCTTGTTGCTCTATCAAGTTGAAGAGCTTCTCAAGACATGCTACGGGACTTTGCTTAATGCCATAGATAGACTTATGAAGCTTGCAAACCTTCTGGTACTCCTCCTCAGCAGTGAACCTAGGTGGTTGCTACATGAGGCCTTCTACCTGCATATCACAATATAGAAAATCATTCCTTACATCTAGCTGAGACAGGGAACGATTTTGTACCACTGCAATAAAGAGAAGGATCCGAAGTGTACAATGAAGTGCCACAAGCGAGAACGCATACTGATAATCCATCCCATAAGTTTGGACAAACCCACAAGCAACAAGCCTAACCTTGTAGCGATCAACGCTGCCATCTGCATGATGCTTCACTATAAACACCCATTTGCAGCCAACCACATATACCCATATACGGATAGTGACCAAGCTTTATGTGCCATACGACTATAGCACGACCATCTTCTCCTCCATAGAAAGACACCATTGATTGTCTCGCATAGACTCCTGATATGTTTGTGGGATCTCTACAGCTGATAGACCCACGAAAACCTCATGAAATTAGTTAAATGATGTCCCAAAGAAACATGGACATCAAGAGGATACTATGCACATGTATGCCTCCTCTTCCGGAGAATAATGGATATTTGTTTTACTGTTGGAACTGGTGATTTGTCTATACAGTAGACTACTTGACAGGATGAGCAGGTGACTTCTCAGGCTGCTACTTTACATGTTGCAAGGAGGTGGGGGAGATGGAGGTGGCATTGGAAGAACCATAGCTGTAGGAGGTGGTGTAAGAGAAGGCATGTAGACCTCTTCAGAGTTAGACGAAGTCAATCTGTCACCTGTAGGAGATAAATATATGATCGATTTCAATAAGGTGTATCATTGCTCACATTGTACTTTTGTCGAACAAGTTCAAAGCATTGGTACCCCTTCTGGGCTTGAAAGTAGCACACAAAGACACACTTGACAACTCTGGGTAAGAGCTTGTAACGATCATGAGTTAGATGATGAATATATACCACAGAAGGAAAAGTTCCTTCTTGGGAATCACACTCGGGGAAGGAATCTTCTCTCCTAACTCAAAGGATGACATACGGTTCACCAGGTTACAAGCAGTGACGACCGTATCACCAAAAAAGAATGGGGAGCATGATTCTAAATAAGGAGCATCCTGGTCACATCAAGTAAATGGCGATGTTTACGTTTAACGATTTTGTTTTGCTGTAAAGTATACGCACAAGAGGTCTGGTGTATAATGTAAGGACTTGAAGAATTGAGAAAGCTGTAAAGTGCAGAGTTCCAAGGCATTTTCAGAGCAAACATACTTGATAGTAGCATTAAAAATATTCTTTATTTCATGAATAAACGATTGCATAACAAACCCAAATCAGACTTGTTTTTCAAAAGAAAAATCCATAACAGTCTAGAAAATCATCAACTGCTACAAGATAGTGCACTTGATGGTTGTGGAATAGAATACTTCGTTGTTATTTTATAGAGCCCAATGGTTCTCTTATATACCTTAATGGGTAAATTACATACTACAAAGATGGAAAAATAAATATTGATGGTGGTATTTTCGGTGGAGAAGAAATCAGAGGGGTTGAGAGGAGAAAGCTCGTCGGAAAACGAGGGATTTTTGGAGAAGAATCGTGGAGATCGCGTGGGGGAGGAGAGAGATGAGAGAGAGAGAGATAAAATCTCAATTTTAATTCAACTTCAACAAACAATTGCCTACCATCCCCTTTATATAGGAAGGACGGGATTAAAAAAAGTAGAGATAAAATTCAAAATTCAAATCTACTTATCCTAATTGACTCTAACCGAATAACTAATTGATTTGAAACAAATTCAAATCTTTACATTATCCTAATTGACTCTAACTAATTAAATTGAGATCACAAGCGATCTCTTTATTTAAAAAATTACGATTCAACTATTCGTAAATAAAATTAGACTTTAATTAATGAATAAAAAATAAAAAAATGAGGCCCTATTTATTTGTTTCGTGCTGCATCAGCTCTCCTTCGCTTGAAAACTTCGTCTCCCGACGAATTGCTTGATCTTCGCCGCGCCGTTGGAGAATTCGATCTTGAAATTGCCACTTCAAACTTCCCGATTAGATTCATTTCAATATTACGTTTGTAATTTCTTTCCACTGAGGGGTATGACTGTAAATGTTCCACCCCTTCATTTGAAACAATTTTGTAAGGGAATTCCTTTATTATGTCCTTCAAGTAAAGATTTTTATGAAGAGGGATCTCCCTGCAACCTTTCCTATTCATTTCCCTTATTTCCAAGGATCCGATTGAGTTGAAATCCCTAACTATTGCTAGGGTTTCTCCTTTCCGAGCTAAAGAGGCCACGACAACAAGACGGGTGGAGGCAGCATCCTCGAGGTCGTAGGTGTCGGCGACGGCTCGCCGGATGCGGGATGCAAAGAAGTTGTCAGCAGGGCTGCATGATTGGGTTGGGGTAAAGGTTGCGGTGGCGCGCTGGTAGGTTGAGCAGAAGGGCGACGTTTCAGGTAGGGAGGGGAAGGTTGGTGGTGGCACGGACGATGGAGGAAACGTGCGACATGGGGGAAGGTGGAGGGTGCTGTAGCGGGGTTGGGGGCTCCACTGGGCGTGTGAGGTCAGGGGGAGGGGGTGATGGCGGCGATAGGGCAGGCGGGGTCGCTGGGGGCGCAAGGGCTGCATGAGGGGGCGTTGGCGCGGGGAAGGCGAGGGAGGGTGGTAGCGGAGATGAGACTTCTTGGGGGGTGGAAGAGGCTGATTGAGGGTCTGGTAGGGTCGATGCTGTGATTGGGGATGGTGCCGGAGGTGCAAGGGTGGTGTTGGGGGTTCGCGAGAGAGTCGCGGGTGGGCTGTAGCCTGTAGGTCGATATCTCTGTCACTGGCTGTAACATCCGGGAATTCGCGTAAAACCGAACTCGTCCGATTTTGGGTCTAATGAACCCAAAAACGTTGTCGGTCAATACTAAACAACCTAAAACGACCAATTGATCATGAATCAAAAGTCGTTCGGACGAAATCGACCAAAAATCGGTCCCTTCGTGATGCGTGCCGTGAAAAGCCGCGACGCAAATTCGGAAACCGCGAAATGAACCGAGACCATCATGAGATCCGATTCGACGATACAAGACCAACGGAATCGACCGTTCGTCAATCGGAGGTCATATGATATTTTTAAATCACAAAATTTAGTCTTAGACAAAAGCCGTATCCGAAAATTTCGGGTATTCGAAACTCGACCGAAAGTATATCAACATTATACTCATAGTGACCGTCATTCAAAGATGATCAAATCGAGACGTCGTGTGTCGAAATCCGACACTCGAGGAGCGTGTACAAGCGACTTTTAGTTTTTTTTTTTTTTAAAGAAGAGAGAATAATAAAATATATAATTTTACTACAGCAGACTGCTACGGTAAAAAAAATGTATATTAAAAAGAATAAGAAGAGAGATAATGATAAATTGATTTTGTACATGTGTACATTACTTTCTTTCAAAACCATCCACGTCATCCCCTCCTTCCTCTTTAAATCAACGCCCTCTCTTCTTTCGATCTTCACTTCCCACCTCTAAATTTCTTTTTCCCAAATTGAGAGCTGTGTCCGTTGCTCTCGTCTCCATTTCTTCCAGCCGATGCAATTGCTCCAACACCTTCCTTCCAACAAACAGTGCTTGGAAGAACGGCTTCCCTTGTTGAAGATTTCAGCAATTGCCTTGTTGATATGGCTTTAGTTACAACAACCAATAGTTGTAATTAGAAACCCCCTGCTTAAAATCTCCATTTCAACTACTGCAGCCCTTCATGAGCTACTCTTGCATGTTTGTGATCTCCTGATTGGAGATCTAAATCCAAAGGTACCATCCCCAACCACTCTCCTTGCAGCCATGCATGCATCTTGGATTTTAAGTATATGTACAATTCTCTCCACTCTCCTTGCTGTCTGCATGCATTTTCTTGGCCATTTTGTATAGCAAGAACTCAGCCACATTTATCTTAGCACACTAAAGAGGCTGAGAATACAACCATAATTAATGCATGAGCATAAACTTCCTGGATTGATTAAGGAATATCTACTCTTTGCAAATATTTCATTGAATTGGTTTGGCGGGTAGATGGGGGTAGATTATAATATTTCCTACCAATTTTGCGGGGATTTTATTTTGGTTAATAGAGAAATTCTAACACTTCTTTCCATCTTATTGAAGACATATCACAGTTTGCCAACATTAAGCAGATCTCCCTGGAATAGTTAATTTAAATGTTAGATGGCTCCTGTCCTTGGTTGTAGAACATGGTGAAATTATACCTCACCCTTTGCCTAACAGTTATACTGTGACAAGTTATAGATTATCCTAATGAACTAGTTATCTGTTAGTCAAACCTATAATACTATTGATTGCAGAATCATTTTGAAGGTGTCTTTGAGTTTTTTTTTAAATCCAGGTCATGAAAAATGATTGATTTTAATACATAACAGCCTGAGGATTATATTGGAATACAGGATTGATTTAATCAGAATACATAGCAGGCATGAGGGTTATATTGAATGCATGATTGATTGTAATTAAGGAGAATTGAATTTGAAGATATAGGATTAAGAACTATAAAATATAGCATGCACATGGACTATATGGGAGTGCAATACTCTAATAACTAAGCAAGATTTGTGCAAAGGCTATTGAAGTTATGATGAAACTAAACAAGAATTTTGAGAGTCATGACTTAAAGATTTATAACACTGGGATAAAACAATAATCAGAAATCGAATCCACAACAATGATAGATGTTTGTTTAAGTAAATTGCAAAGTTGATTGTTCTATGGCTATTTAATAAATATGCATATATTAACTACCAAAATTATGTTGTCTGGAAATCACTTTGAATAAATTCTCATATCTTAGGAGTATTGGTATCATCATGATAGCTTACAATAACGAGATCTCCAACATAGATGTATTTGAGACAAGCATACGAGGTAATGGCAAATTGGGGGCTGAAAGGTTATTACAACATCATCATGCCAAATTCAAATGACTACCAGTTTTGCATTTCAGGTTTTACAGTCTGTATTGGAGTAAAAAAAATCATCTAGTGGAATGAAATTGATCGATTTTTATAGCGGGTTATAAACTAACCATTAGATTTAAAATGTGGAATATATGCCCGATCATTGACTTAGTCATGTCCATGGTTTCCTCGTAAAGACTATAAATCCCCTCTTAGGCTCTTACTATATGCGAAAAAAAAGAAGAGCTAGGACTATCAGCATAAAATCAACTTAGTTCTCAGATCAATAATTAGTTTTAGAAATTATGTTTAAAAAGTTGAAACAATAGGGAGTTAGTGTTAAAGTGTTTAAAATTTTATCAATATATAGTCAAATTTTGATAACCTTGTAGAAGAGTTTTGAAATACAATATATTGGAATATTAACACTATTCTCTTAGGAAGTCATCAAATGATTATTCAGATCATTACGCCAAATAATCCTCATCTTCATTATTACGGTCTACCAATTATATATACATAAATATCTTTAATACAACAAAAGACCTAGACTTGTTCATCCAGCTATAAGTGATATCCATAATGTCATTGATCAAGTTTGTGCGATAGACCATAGAAAGAATTGAAAAAGAGATGAGTAGTCATGCAAGTAAAAATAATCGTGAATCTGTGATGACTTATAAATATTTAGTGCCGGTCATGGTGAACCTTATACCTGACTGTGCGAGAGCGCGGTGACTCTCAACTGGGCGGAGGAAAGGAAGCCCAGTTAGGGCAGCGGCCGCCAAGTGCGCGGGTCTAGGATCCCAGTCTTTTACACGGTTTTACGTGAGCTCGCAGTGTTTTTACGCCTCTTTGGGATCCTGACTTTAGACCAGTTCCGTTGACCCTGTCTTTTAGGATACCCAGGCGGGGGATCCTTGGTTTTCAGTTTTACGTACGAGCTCGTCCGCCCGTACTAGTCCGGCAGTTTTCTAGAGCGACTTTTCTAGGGAGTCTCTCTCACCCGTCTCAGTGGCGTAGTTGGGGAGTAGACCTATCCCTCTATTGGACCGCGCTTCCAATTAGAGGGCGAGATGGGAGAGCCATTTGTAGGCTTCTTCACCGCTTGAGTTTACTTCGCCAAACAGACTTGGCGATTCTATATCTAGATCATCCATATCTACATCTACAACATCCAGAGCTATATCTGAAACATTGAAGTTAAGAATTGGAGAAGTTATGATCAAAAGACCATTCTCTCTACCCAAGAATTTAAATAGATTAATAGATCTCTACAATCTCAACTTTTCCATTTTTCACTCACCAACATGATCTCTGAAGAAATTGATATATGCATTCACACTCATACACTTATGATTACGCAACTGCTATATAAATATGTTGCATATGGGAAATGCCGGGTTCTGGGGAAATCATTAGAAATGCATTACAAACAACTTGAAACCCCTTTTTACTTACGCAAGTAGATGTAGATTTTACTTATACCACCTTTCTACTTGCTTGCTTTTGTACATATTAAATGTCAAGTTATTTTTATAAATTTTAGGGAGGTATCAGCAATGGCTGACGCCTCTTCTTTCCTATTGTGTGTGGCAGGCAAACAGCCTGCAGTTCAGTAGCCGCTCAGTATATACATGCTTCCTGGAGACAGAGTTTATACACGGTATGAAGTACTTTGTCTCAGTTTTTGTTCAGTTGATGATGTAAGTGCTATCTCTTTTGTATCACTTGGGATATATGTTGTAATATGGAAGATGCTTGTGCAAGTTGTAAATGAATATGAATATTAATGAAAAAGAATTTTGGTGCCAATTGCATCTCTTCTACTTTGTGGTTATGTTGTGAATGTGAATGTCATGTGGATAATTAGCTGCGCGAAAAATTTTCCCTGCTTTTCTCCAACTTCTGCGATCAATGTGAATGAAATATTGCGAATTTTGTCGTAAACGGGTACCCGGATCCTGAGGGGTTCACAGTTTGGTATCAGAGCAGTGGTACCCCAATACGCATATTCGCAGTATTACAATCCCAATCGCATTAAGTTCTCGGATAGCGACAGTCTTCCGACTTGTCGTGAGTCCGAGAAGGGAAATATGACATTCATGTTCAATAACCACAAATGTCACCAATTTCATTAATTTTCATATTATATCCCAAGAAGAGAAAAGCATTTACGATAAGTATCTGTCTATGGCATTTTTATGACTAATTATGGTTCTCATGCAGAGCCATGGCATCTCAACCAGGTCAGGATACTTCTGATCAGCTGGCACGTATACTGAGCGCACTTACTGATCTTCAGTAGCAGCATGCTGCTATGAGAGGCCAGCAGGAGCAGATATTGGCCCAGCAGACTGAGATTGCGGACAGGCAGACGGACATAGAGATGAGATTTGAGGACCTGTCAGATTTCACGTACCATCCATCTTAGGATGGGATACGACAGGACCAGCACCAGTCCGTTGAGGTCGAGCAGCCTCATCCTGATGATGCACTAGAGGACATACCAGAGCATGGAGCTCAGGAGGATGCATACTTGGACAGGGAGCAGGACCCTGTTGACTTTGCTGGCGAGGATGCACACGAGTATTCAGCCATTCACAGGCACCAGTCGGTCTTCACTTCTTACCAGCGGGCCAACATACCCTTGTTTGAGGGTATAGGTCCACCAGATGATGCTGAGCAGTGGCTGAAGAGAGTGATGAAGGTGCTCAGGGCAATTCATGCGCCACGAAACATGTGGCTATCTTTCATAGAATATTCACTGACAGACTTCGCCAAGCGATGGTGGGAGGACGTAGCATCCGAGTTAGGCCGAGAGCCTACTTGGAACGATTTCGAGACGAGGTTCAGAGCCCACTTCTTTTCTGCGAAGTGGAAGGAGTCCCAGCGCCGACTGTTTGCCGAGCTTCGTCAGGGACAAATGACCGCCTGAGATTATTTCATCCGATACACAGAGCTATCACGACATACACGAGCAGCTGACACATTTCCAGAGGAGAATCTGGAAAAGTTCATTGGCGGCATGCGAGAGGAGGTGCAGGAGAAGCTGGCAGGGCTACACATCACTTCCATCTCCGAGGCTACCGATGCTGCGGAGAAGTTCGAGGACATCAGGGGGAGACGTTTCGGGAGCTCGTCTAGAGCAGCACCTAGACCGCGACGATCTTTTGGACCGATACGTCGACCGTTTCAGCAGCAGAGGTCAGACAGACGGTTTCGACCTACAGGTTCGACATTCTCTGGCAGTGCTCGCTCTTCTCCATCGACTACTTTAGGAGGAGCACTCGTCGGACGTGGCACAGAGTCCGCTCGACCATCTGGGTCGCAGTGAGTAGATCGACCACCAGCCGGACCAGTTCGGAGCACAGGCACAGCTACTCCACCTACCAGGCCAGTCAGATGTTACCGATGTCACGAGTGGGGACATTACCAAGCACAGTGCCCACAGGCTTCTGGCGAGCCTCAACCACAACCTTCACAGTCACAGCCTCAGACCCAGCGTTCAGGGAGTTTCCGTGGCAGGAACTCCAACTTTAGGCGGCAGCAGCAGAGACAGACGCAGAGTGTGGCAGGTTCTAGTGCTGCATCAGCCAGGCAGGGACAGTTACATGCCGTTACTGAGGAGCAGGCGCGTTCAGCGGCTACTGTGGTGAAAGGTATGGTCTCAGTCTTGGGCTGACCTTTCCATGTTTTATTTGATTCCGGCGTGACACACTCTTTCCTTGCTTCGAGGTTGCTTGTTTCTTTAGATAGAGTTGCAGAGACGCTATCGTCTCCATATCACATCCGAGGGCCAGGTGGCCAGTTATTCATTATTTCACTGATAGTCAGGCACTTGCCCGTACTGATTGGCGGTCATGAGATGATCGCAGATTGTCTACTCCTACAGCTTGATGAGTTCGACTTGATTTTAGGCATGGATTGGCTATCCGCTCATCATGCACTTGTTGACTGCTTTAGGAAGACGGTTGTCTTCAGGATTCCCGATCTACCCGAGTTCACTTTTGAGGGTACTTTGCATGACTCCACCATGGAGTACATGTCAGTATTGCGAGCCCAGCGACTTGTTGACCAGGGTTGCGATTCATATCTTGCTTTTGTTCGGGAGGTGTCTGATCAGGAGCCGATGATACAGGATATCCGAGTAGTATCTGAATATCCAGACGTATTTCCTGATGAGCTACCAGGGCTTCCTCCTGAGAGAGAGATCGAGTTCGAGATCACATTGCTGCCAGATACACAGCCGATCTCTATGGCACCATATCGCATGACACCAGCCGAGTTGAGGGAGCTGAAGGTACAGTTGCAGGAGTTACTTGATTTGGGATTCGTGAGACCGAGCACTTCACCTTGGGGTGCTCCGGTTTTATTTGTCAAGAAGAAGGATGGATCCATGAGACTGTGCATCGATTACAGGCAGCTGAACAACAGAACGGTAAAAAACCGTTATCCTTTGCCGCGCATCGATGATTTGTTCGACCAGCTCCAGGGATCTTCGGTTTTCTCGAAGATCGATCTTCGCTCAGGCTACCATCAACTGAGGATTCACGAGTCGGACATTCCAAAGACAGCCTTCAGGACTCGCTATGGACATTACGAGTTTGTGGTGATGCCGTTTGGGCTCACCAATGCACCTGCGGCTTTCATGGATATGATGAACCGTATCTTCCGTCCATACTTGGACAAGTTTGTAGTGGTGTTCATCGATGATGTGCTCATCTATTCACGGAATGAATGGGATCATGCGAATGATCTACGGATTGTTTTGGACACATTACGGGAGCACAAGCTATATGCCAAGTTGAGCAAGTGTGAGTTCTGGTTATCCCAGGTCTCATTTCTCGGGCATATCATTTCTGGAGCAGGCATTGCAGTTGATCCTGCGAAGATAGATGCAGTTATGTCTTGGGAGCAGCCAAGACAGTTACTCAGATTCGGAGCTTTCTCGGACTAGCAGGGTATTACAGACGCTTCGTCAGCGGATTTTCATGCATCGTCCGTCCATTGACACAATTGACGCAGAAGGGAGTTTCATTCATTTGGAACGATTCATGTGAGCAGGCCTTCCAGACACTGAAGGAGAGGTTGACTACAACACCTATTCTTGCTCTTCCTTCAGGCACTCAGGACTATGCAGTCTACACAGATGCATCTGGGGAAGGTCTGGGAGCAGTGTTGATGCAGAGAGGACAGGTGATTGCTTATGCATCACGGCATTTGACACCGCACGAGTGGAACTACCCCACACATGACTTGGAGTTGGCGGCAGTTGTCTTTGCCTTGAAGATCTGGCGCCACTACCTATATGGGGTGAATTTCGAGATCTTTACAGACCACAAGAGTCTGAAGTACATCTTTGATCAGAAGGAGCTGAACATGTGGCAGCGCAGATGGCTCGAGCTGTTGAAAGATTATGATTGCACGATCTCTTACCATCCCGGTAAGGGAAACGTGGTGACTGATGCACTTAGCAGGAGAGCGCATGCTGATGGTACGGCAAACTGGCTATACACGTGGGATACGCTTGCTGCTTTGACCGATTGGCATCCTCAGGAGAGCGCATCCATTTCTACCGCCGTGCCTCCACGATACAGCAGTCTTTGGGATCGTATTGTAGATGGACAGAAGACATATCCTTGGATCCGAGATAGATACATGCGCACCATCAAGGATGAAATTGATGATTTTGTCGTGACAGAGTCTATTTTATGGAAGACAGGACGGGTCGTTGTACCCAATGACGAGCAGCTTCGCAGAGACATTTTGGACGAGGCACACAGTTCACGGTTATCTATCCATCCAGGTAGCACGAAGATGTACCGTGATCTGCGTCGACATTTCTGGTGGGATGGAATGAAGCGCGATGTGGCGCTACATGTCAGCAGATGCATGACCTGTCAGATGGTCAAGGCCGAGCACAGGAGACCACCAGGATTACTGCAGTCTCTCCCCATTCCCGAGTGGAAGTGGGAGAGCATTTCTATGGATTTTGTCACAGGATTGCCGAAGACACCAGGTGGCCATGATTCTATATGGGTCGTTGTTGATAGGTTGACCAAGTCAGCCCATTTCATACCTGTCCACACGACTTACACTCCATCCAGGTTGGCCAAGCTCTATGTAGAGGACATTATCAGGCTGCATGGTATACCACGAGAAGTGGTGTCTGACAGGGATTCGAGATTTACATCTCACTATTGGCATCAGTTCATATCAGCACTACAGACAGAGCTGAAGATGAGTTGTGCTTATCATCTGCAGACAGACGGGCAGAGTGAGCGCACCATTCAGACGCTTGAGGATCTACTTCGCGCATGCACTTTGGAGTGGAAAGGGTCCTGGAAGGACCATTTACCTTTGGTGGAATTCACGTACAACAACAGCTATCACTCCAGTATTGGCATGGCACCATTCGAAGCCCTATACGGGCGGAGATGCCTCACGCCTCTCAGTTGGCGTGAGGTAGGTGATCATGCTCTCTATTCCGTAGATCTTTTGGAGGAGACTGCGAGAGTTGTTGATCTTCTGAGACGGAGGCTTCTGACGGCACAGAGCCGTCAGAAGAACTATGCGGATCGTCGGAGGAGAGACTTAGAGTTCCGGGTAATCTAGTTATTTCTTCTTCATCTATGACATCTATATATGTCTAAATTAATCTCATATTAATAATACTCCTATCGATTATAGGTTGGAGATTGGGTATTTTTGCGAGTCTCTCCCATGAAGGGAGTGCAGAGATTCGGCGTTCGCGGCAAGTTGGCGCCGCGATATGTTGGACCTTTTGAGATTCTGGCTAGAGTGGGGAAAGTGGCATACCGAGTAGCCCTTCCTCCACATCTTTCAGCTATTCATGATGTTTTCCACATATCCAATCTGAGGAAATATGTCCACGACCCTCGGCACATCATCAGTTATGAGAATCTTGATGTAGAGCCGGATCTGACCTATGAGGAGAAACCAGTCCAGATACTTGACCGCGCTGAGGAGAAGCTTCGCAACAAGGAGATTTCATTGGTCAAGGTTTTGTGGCACCGACACGGCGTCAAAGAGGCGACGTGGGAGACCGAAGCCGACATCCGGCACGATACCCGCGGCTTTTCTGATGTAAGCATCAAAACAAGCTTTTATAATTAAATACATGATTAATATATGGCTTGTTTTCCCTTTGAGATTTTTATGGGTTCCAAACCCTTTGAGGTTTTTATGACCATAAGAAATCAAACAAGATTTAACTCGAGTCTCGAGGACGAGACTCCCTTTGAGGTTTTTATAATTGTAACATCCGGGAATTCGCGTAAAACCGAACTCGTCCGATTTTGGGTCTAATGAACCCAAAAACGTTGTCGGTCAATACTAAACAACCTAAAACGACCAATTGATCATGAATCAAAAGTTGTTCGGATGAAATCGACCAAAATCGGTCCCTTCGTGATGCGTGCCGTGAAAAGCCGCGACGCAAATTCGGAAACCGCGAAATGAACCGAGACCATCATGAGATCCGATTCGACGATACAAGACCAACGGAATCGACCGTTCGTCAATCGGAGGTCATATGATATTTTTAAATCACAAAATTTAGTCTTAGACAAAAGCCGTATCCGAAAATTTCGGGTATTCGAAACTCGACCGAAAGTATATCAACATTATACTCATAGTGACCATCATTCAAAGACGATCAAATCGAGACGTCGTGTGTCGAAATCCGACACTCGAGGAGCGTGTACAAGCGACTTTTAGGTTTTTTTTTTTAAAAAAGAAGAGAGAATAATAAAATATATAATTTTACTACAGCAGACTGCTACGGTAAAAAAAATGTATATTAAAAAGAATAAGAAGAGAGATAATGATAAATTGATTTTGTACATGTGTACATTACTTTCTTTCAAAACCATCCACGTCATCCCCTCCTTCCTCTTTAAATCAACGCCCTCTCTTCTTCCGATCTTCACTTCCCACCTCTAAATTTCTTTTTCCCAAATTGAGAGCTGTGTCCGTTGCTCTCGTCACCATTTCTTCCAGCCGATGCAATTGCTCCAACACCTTCCTTCCAACAAACAGTGCTTGGAAGAACGGCTCCCCTTGTTGAAGATTTCAGCAATTGCCTTGTTGATATGGCTTTAGTTACAACAACCAATAGTTGTAATTAGAAACCCCCTGCTTAAAATCTCCATTTCAACTACTGCAGCCCTTCATGACTCTTGCATGCTTGTGATCTCCTGATTGGAGATCTAAATCCAAAGGTACCATCCCCAACCACTCTCCTTGCTGCCATGCATGCATCTTGGATTTTAAGTATATGTACAATTCTCTCCACTCTCCTTGCTGTCTGCATGCATTTTCTTGGCCATTTTGTATAGCAAGAACTCAGCCACATTTATCTTAGCACACTAAAGAGGCTGAGAATACAACCATAATTAATGCATGAGCATAAACTTCCTGGATTGATTAAGGAATATCTACTCTTTGCAAATATTTCATTGAATTGGTTTGGCGGGTAGATGGGGGTAGATTATAATATTTCCTACCAATTTTGCGGGGATTTTATTTTGGTTAATAGAGAAATTCTAACACTTCTTTCCATCTTATTGAAGACATATCACAGTTTGCCAACATTAAGCAGATCTCCCTGGAATAGTTAATTTAAATGTTAGATGGCTCCTGTCCTTGGTTGTAGAACATGGTGAAATTATACCTCACCCTTTGCCTAACAGTTATACTGTGACAAGTTATAGATTATCCTAATGAACTAAGTTATCTGTTAGTCAAACCTATAATACTATGGATTGCAGAATCATTTTGAAGGTGTCTTTGAGTTTTTTTTTTGATTCCAGGTCATGAAAAATGATTGATTTTAATACATAACAGCCTGAGGATTATATTGGAATACAGGATTGATTTAATCAGAATACATAGAAGGCATGAGGGTTATATTGAATGCATGATTGATTGTAATTAAGGAGAATTGAATTTGAAGATATAGGATTAAAAACTATAAAATATAGCATGCACATGGACTATATGGGAGTGCAATACTCTAATAACTAAGCAAGATTTGTGCAAAGGCTATTGAAGTTATGATGAAACTAAACAAGAATTTTGAGAGTCATGACTTAAAGATTTATAACACTGGGATAAAACAATAATCAGAAATCGAATCCAGAACAATGATAGATGTTTGTTTAAGTAAATTGCACAGTTGATTGTTCTATGGCTATTTAATAAATATGCATATATTAACTACCAAAATTATGTTGTCTGTAAAATCACTTTGAATAAATTCTCATATCTTAGGAGTATTGGTATCATCATGATAGCTTACAATAACGAGATCTCCAACATAGATGTATTTGAGACAAGCATACGAGGTAATGGCAAATTGGGGGCTGAAAGGCTATTACAACATCATCATGCCAAATTCAAATGACTACCAGTTTTGCATTTCAGGTTTTACAGTCTGTATTGGAGTAAAAAAAAATCATCTAGTGGAATGAAATTGATCGATTTTTATAGCGGGTTATAAACTAACCATTAGATTTAAAATGTGGAATATATGCCCGATCATTGACTTAGGCATGTCCATGGTTTCCTCGTAAAGACTATAAATCCCCTCTTAGGCTCTTACTATATGCGAAAAAAAAGAAGAGCTAGGACTATCAGCATAAAATCAACTTAGTTCTCAGATCAATAATTAGTTTTAGAAATTATGTTTAAAAAGTTGAAACAATAGGGAGTTAGTGTTAAAGTGTTTAAAATTTTATCAATATCTAGTCAAATTTTGATAACCTTGTAGAAGAGTTTTGAAATACAATATATTGGAATATTAACACTATTCTCTTAGGAAGTCATCAAATGATTATTCAGATCATTACGCCAAATAATCCTCATCTTCATTATTACGGTCTACCAATTATATATACATAAATATCTTTAATACAACAAAAGACCTAGACTTGTTCATCCAGCTATAAGTGATATCCATAACGTCATTGATCAAGTTTGTGCGATAGACCATAGAAAGAATTGAAAAAGAGATGAGTAGTCATGCAAGTAAAAATAATCGTGAATCTGTGATGACTTATAAATATTTAGTGTCGGTCATGGTGAACCTTATACCTGACTGTGCGAGAGCGCGGTGACTCTCAACTGGGCGGAGGAAAGGAAGCCCAGTTAGGGCAGCGGCCGCCAAGTGCGCGTTTCTAGGATCCCAGTCTTTTACACGGTTTTACGCGAGCTCGCAGTGTTTTTACGTCTTGTTGGGATCCTGACTTTAGACCAGTTCCGTTGACCCTGTCTTTTAGGATACCCAGGCGGGGGATCCTTGGTTTTAAGTTTTACGTACGAGCTCGTCCGCCCGTACTAGTCGGGCAGTTTTCTAGAGTGACTTTTCTAGGGAGTCTCTCTCACCCGTCTCAGTGGCGTAGTTGGGGAGTAGACCTATCCCTCTATTGGACCGCGCTTCCAATTAGAGGGCGAGACGGAAGAGCCATTTGTAGGCTTCTTCACCGCTTGAGTTTACTTCGCCAAACAGACTTGGCGATTCTGTATCTAGATCATCCATATCTACATCTACAACATCCGGAGCTATATCTGAAACATTGAAGTTAAGAATTGGAGAAGTTATGATCAAAAGACCATTCTCTCTACCCAAGAATTTAAATAAATTAATAGATCTCTACAATCTCAACTTTTCCATTTTTCACTCACCAACATGATCTCTGAAGAAATTGATATATGCATTCACACTCATACACTTATGATTACGCAACTGCTATATAAATATGTTACATATGAGAAATGCCGGGTTCTGGGGAAATCATTAGAAATGCATTACAAACAACTTGAAACCCCTTTTTACTTACGCAAGTAGATGTAGATTTTACTCATACCACCTTTCTACTTGCTTGCTTTTGTACATATTAAATGTCAAGTTATTTTTATAAATTTTAGGGAGGTACCAGCAATGGCTGACGGCTCTTCTTTCCTATTGTGTGTGGCAGGCAAACAGCCTGCAGTTCAGTAGCCGCTCAGTATATACATGCTTCCTGGAGACAGAGTTTATACTAGACGGTATGAAGTACTTTGTCTCAGTTTTTGTTCAGTTGATGATGTAAATGCTATCTCTTTTGTATCACTTGGGATATATGATGTAATATGGAAGATGCTTGTGCAAGTTGTAAATGAATATGAATATTAATGAAAAAGAATTTTGGTGCCAATTTTATCTCTTCTACTTTGTGGTTATGTTGTGAATGTGAATGTCATGTGGATAATTAGCCGCGCGAAAAATTTTCCCTGCTTTTCTCCAACTTCTGCAATAAATGTGAATGAAATATTGCAAATTTTGTCGTAAACGGGTACCCAGATCCTGAGGGGTTCACACTGGCATGTCTGAAACGGCCTGGAGTGCGAGCAGTTCTTGGATAACCACATTTTTTCTTCTAAAACGGGTTGGGCAGCGAGTAGTTCTTCGATAACAACATTTTTTTCTTTTAAAACGGGGTGGACAACGAGCAGATCATTGACGATGGCAAGATTTTCTTGCTTTTCTTCCTAAAAAACCTGGACATCAGCTTCGTGGGCACAAGGTGGTGTTTCACCGGTCCTTTTGGCAATGATTTTGGCGGCATTCTCTTCTAGTTGGCGCGTCAATGCTTCAACATTTCGTGGCTCTCGTGTCTGTGACGCCAAATCTTGCATATCTGCAAAAACTTGGAGCATATTAGATAGTGCTTGTCTAACCTCAACACACCATGTACGGTCGTTGGAGCGAGATCCTTCGGATTTATGTTCGCTTGAACGACGGGACGGATTGTCAGATCGTGAGGACGATCTCTAGGCCATGCTCTTATACCAAATGATGCAAATCGAGAATTTCGCAAAGATGGATAAATAAATATTGATGGTGGTATTTTCGGTGGAGAAGAAATCGGAGGGGTTGAGAGGAGAAAGCTCGTCAGAAAAAGAGTGATTTTTGGAGAAGAACCGCGGAGATCGCGTGGGGAAGGAGAGAGACGAGAGAGAGAGATAAAATCTCAATTTTAATTCAACCTCATCTGTCTAAAAATTGCCTACCATCCCCTTTATATAAGAGGGGTGGGATTACAAAAATAGAGATAAAATTCAAAAATCATATCTACTTATCCTAATTGACTCTAACCGACTAACTAATTGATTTGAAATAAATTCAAATCTTTAAATTATCCTAATTGACTCTAACTAATTAAATTGAGATCGCACACGATCTCTTTATTTAAAAATTGCAAAGACTCAATTATTCTTAAATAAATTGGATTCTACTTAACGGATAAAAAATAGAAAAATGTGGCCCTATTTGTTTGTTTCGTGCTGCATCAACTGTGAAACAATAACATAAAATAGAACTCTTCAACACTCTCCCTCAAGGTGGAGCATAGATGTCTATCAGGTTCAACTTGGAACATCTCTGAAAGGGTCCTCAGGCTAGAACCTTGATGAGCACGCCTGTTGTCTGCTCACTTCAGCTGACATAAGATGTAGAAATAAGACCCCTTCTAAATCATGTCTCTAGTGTAGTGATCGTCTAACTCGATATGCTTGGTTTTATCATGGAAGGTTGGGTTGTTGACAATGAACAATGCATCCTGGTTGTCGCATTGGAGGTGCATAGGAAGAGGCACCTCAATATCTAGGTCAGTCAGAACGGATCTAACCCACATCATCTATGTGCTTCCATGTGCCATAGCTTTATATTCTGATTCAACACTTGATCTGGTGACAACTGTATGCTTTTTGCTCTTCCATGATACCAATGAATTCCCTACAAACATAAGAAACCGAAATTAGACTAACTGTCCTTGGGACATCCTGCATAGTCTGCATCTGCTCAAACTTTAACAACAAGGGATGTGCCTCCGCTAAACAAAAGACCAGTGCCAAGTGAGGTCTTCATATACATTAAAATCATATGAACTACATCCAAATGGGCATGTGTTGGTTGCTCCATGAACTGACTCACTTTGCTCATTGCAAATGATATGTCTGACCTGTTGATGCATATAACAACTTCCTAACCAGCTCCCTGTATCTCCTCTTGTCACTTCATCAGTGTCATCATCATATAACTTTATGCTCGGGTCCATAGGAGTAGTGGTTGACTTGCAGTCTGCCATCGCTCTCTCTAAGAGAAGGTCAGTTACATACTTCCTCTGGGTCATCACAAGACCTCATTGGTTCCTGGCAATCTCTAGTCCAAGAAAATAGCATAGATTGCCATGGTCTTTGGTAACGAACTGTTATGCAAGAAAGGCCTTGGCTGCTTGAATGCCCTGTGTAATATCTCATGTAATAACGATATCATCAACGCACGCCAGTATAACAACAGTTCCCTTCTGGGACCTTTCAACAAACAAGGAGCGATCTGCAGTTGATTTTAGGAACCCCTTCTTTTCTATCATATCTGAGAGCTTTTGAAACCATGCTCTCGGACTCTGCTTTAGGCCATAGATTGCCTTATGAAGTTTATACACCTTCTAACACTCCCCCTCAGCAATGAACCCTGGTGGCTACTGCATGCAGACTTCATCTTGGAGATCACCATACAAGAACACATTCGTCACATCAAGCTGATACAACGGCCAATGCTGTGTGACTGCAACAAATAGAAGAACCTTGAGTGTGGAGTACGAGGCTACATGGGAGAAGGTACCCTGATAGTCTATCCCATAAGTCTGGGTGAACCCACGAGCCACAAGCTATGCTTTGTAGCAATCAGTGTTGCCATCTGCTCGATGCTTGACATTGATCACCCACTTGCATCCTATAACGATCACATCTGCAGGAGTTGTAACAATGCACCACGTGCCACGAGACTATAAAGCCACCATCTCTGCTTCCATTGCTCGATGCCATTGGCTCACCTTGAAAGCCTCCTTATATGTACGTGTGATTTCAATGGCAGACAATCCCGCAATAAATTGCCTGATCTATGGTGAAAGTCACTCCGAAGACACACGGCCTACAACTAGATATCTTGCACATGAACATTTGCCTTTCCGCAAGGCAATAGACTAACCTAGATCACTCTCCTGAGGTGGTTCTGTCTCAACCTGAATATTTGCATGCTTATCCTGTGATTGACCCTATACTTCATGCACACCAGTAATACCATTAGTCAAAACCAAGTTCTCAGAATTTACCTGAGGCGTGCTGGATGTTGGGGAAGGCATTGGAGCATGGAGGATAGACTAAGGTGTGTGGGCGGAGGTGGAAGAACAACCGCATCCTCAGACTCAAACGGACTCAACCTGTCCTGTAAGAGAGTAATACATGGTGGACTCAAAGAAGGTAACATCGACACTAACATAATATTGTCCATTTACATGATCAAAACATCGATAACCCTTTTGGGTGTGAGAGTACCAAATAAACATACATTTGATGGCTCGAATAACGAGCTTGTCATGACCAGGACGCAAGAAATGGACAAATGCCACACAACCAAATACACGTGGCGTGAGAGAGAAAAGGACCTTATCTAGAAAAGTAAGAGAGAAGGGTGCCTTTTTCCCTAACATAGTAGATGGCATCCAATTTATAAGGTAACATGTCATCATCACACCATCACCCCGACATGAATGAGGAGCCCGACTCTGTATGAGAAGAGTCCTGGTGATATCCAAAAGATGACGATGTTCGCGTTCTGCAATCCCATTCTATTGATAAGTATAGGGACAATAAGTCTGATGGATAATCCCTTGAGCACTAAAAAACGAGACAATTGTATAGTGCAGAACTCAAGAGAATTATCAGAATGAATATGTTTTATAGAAGCAGAGAAAAAGTTCTTTATTTAAACAACAAAGTTCTGAATCAAAGTACTAGCCTCAGACTTATGTTTTAACAAAAGGCCCAAGATAATATTGAAAAATCAACACAAACTAAATAGTAATGTTATCCCTGAAGATCAAGTACACGAGCAGAGCCCCATATTTCAAGATGGAATAACTCAAACATACTCCGACTACTACGACCTTGTCGACTTGAGAAGCTAGACCGATGATGCTTTCTAAGTTGACATGATTAACACTGGAAATTGGACTTAGTAGAGATGCACGAATGAGGCGACCAATCTTCTGCAGCGGTAGATGACCAAATCTGAGATGCTACGTATAGGGAGAAACTGACTCAGCAGAAAGAGATGTGGCACCAACAAAAGGAGACCGGGTCAACCTGTACAACCCTCCATGTTCACGGCCACATCCTATCACCCGACCTGTACGTATATCCTGGAAAACAAGGGAACTTGGGTTAAATATAGCACATCAATGTAAATCCTTTGTAATTTGACTAATAGATAACAAATTCATGGAGAAGGCATACGCATGAAGAATGTTCTGTAAATGTATAGAGGGAGTCAAATGAACCTCCCCCTTTCCAGTAATAGGGAAATGTGTCCCATCTGCAATCACCACTGATCTATCTTTCTGTGCTGGACTATATGTACCTAACTGTAAGCGATCTTCACACAAATAATGTGAAACTCCAGAGTCCATTATCCATTATGAAGGATCTGCCAGTAAATGCATGAGTAATACCCAAAGTACTAGTAGAGGTAGAAGCTGCAATATCTGGAGGACTGAAACTAGAGGGTTCGGCGACTGGAGGCATGGTCTCTCTCAGACGAGCAATGAAGTCATCGTAATGACGGTTGGCAAGATAAAAAACAACTTGAGCCTGCTCCGTAGTACGGGATGACGGTGGAAAGCCGTGCTTGGAGTCGCACGTGTCCTCCGAGTAACCTGATCGATGACAGTATGAACATGGCTGACGTGGGCATTGACCACCTCTGGCACGTGTGTCTCGTCCTCTGAACGGAGATGAACCACCTCTTCCATGAGAAGCTGTCATAGCCGAAGATGTTTGAGAGGATGTTGTAGAGGGGAAATACTCAATCAGATCAGTCTGCGGTATGCTTCCTCCATAGGAGGTATAGTATCGTCGGTAAGAAGTTGAGAGCAAGCCAAATCATATTCTGGGTTAAGAGCAACCGGAAACACCTCGGTCATAACATAATCTCTATACACCTTGTGCTGCTCTGGTGAGGCTGTTAGGGGTATGTAGCTATGGAGTCGCTCAAACATACCCCTCAAAGATGTATACAAGGCGTGAAGAGGACGATCACCTTGTTTGGTCGTGAAGATATCATGCTGGAGTTGTGATAACTTCGACTCATTCCTCGGTTGAGAGTATGTTCCTACGAGGATATCCCACATCGCCTTCGTTGTGGGTGACTCAGGATATCGTTGTCTATCTCAACAGAGACAATACCAAATAAACACACCTTGGCATATGCATCATCTGCCACTCATGAGGCGTTGGTTCCAGTCTTGTCCACCAGCTCGTCATGCGTCATAATGCATTTCTTGTCATCGCTTTGCAAATAGATTCATAAAATGCATCACCTACAACTCGTAGTTTATACCATCCATCTTGACAATAGGTGCTGGACCCTTAAAGACACCCGTAGATGGCGTATCAACTCTTCTTTCTGACATCGTGAACAATCATTAGGACATTAGACAGATTGTAAGATGTCTAAGTGGACACGAGCAAAGATGGTTGCGGGCTTAGACTCATAACGGATCACTTTTAGACAAAACGTGGTATGGTTTTGATCTTAAATAAGGTAAATCAGACATAAACATCTGAAACCAGACCCAAAACCACGATATCAGGATAACAAGAGCACCAGACCGTGTTTGCGAGATAACGGTGTGATTGGACATGCGTTTGAGAAGCTGAAAACCTGCCTGGGCGGCACTGCATGTTGCTGCCTCTGGGCTGGAGAGCAATGCTGCCGCGACGGCGCAACCATTTGGCTACTACTGAGATTCGCTGCAGCAATGCCGCAGGAGAGCGGTGTAGCCTTGAGGGATGCTAGGCGGCGGGTGTTATCGCACACATAGGAGGCAGTCGATGGATGCAGCTGCTGCGAGGGCTACACGCGAAGGAGGAGGCTGCTGCGATGGTCCTGATGTGAGCGGCCACGTGAGGAGCGTCTACGGAGGGGAGGCAAGAAGGTAGGGTTGGGATTTTAGGGCTTAGGGCTCCGGTCTAGGACCGTCACTCTGATACCATGTGGAATAGAATACTTCGTTGTTATTTTGTAGATCACAAGGGTTCTCTTATATAGAAGAGAGAAACACTAATGGGTAAATTACAAACTACGGACAAATAAATAAATAAACTATGAAACAATAACATAACATAAAAACTCTTCACAAAGGTTATGAACACGACTGCAATCCCAAATATCAAAATGGGCAAGCCCAAATAAAGTACTGTTACTAAAACTATGCCAAATATGAAAACTAGACCAATGATACTTCCTAATTTGGCATGCCTTGCATTGAAAGGTGGACCAAGTTGAGATTTGTGGAGATCATGACACAATCTGTAGAGGAAGGTGGTCAAACCGAAGATGTCGTATGTACGGAGAGATTGATCCAGTAGGAATGGAAGAAGCACCAACATATAAAGACTAAACCAGTTTGTAGGGACCTCCTTACTCACAACCGCATCCAATCACCTTTCCCATGAGCATGTCCTAAATACAAGAGAAGAGGGGTCAAATATGGCACGACAATGCTTAGTGATCTGACTAATAGACAATAAATTCATAGAAAAATTGAATGCATGAAGCACATTCTATAGACGCTGTAGACGATGTCAAATAGATCTCTCCCCAATCTTGTAATAGGGAATGGTCCCATTTGCAATGAGAAACGATTTGCTTGGAGTTATAGATCTGTATGATACATACCGAGCTCTATCTTTGCACAAATGATGGGATGCACTAGAATCCATGATCTACTCTGTCATGTATGCCTTGTGACAACGGGTAAGGGCATATGCTATACCTGAGGTGCTAAATGAGGCTCTTGTTGTGACAGTAATGTCGGAAGGGCCTGTAGGAGCACTAATAGTGGCGGCAACAAGAGTCATGATCTCCCACAAACGAGAGACAATAACATCCAACTTCTGATCAGTAGTATGCGTGGACGTGACAGTAAGCCTCAACCTACTTGGCCACGCGAGCAGACACATGTTAGCCATGCTTCAGGTAGCTTGTCTCTTCTAGATGACCAAGACCATGACAGTAAGTGCATGGTCCACGCTGACGTCAACCTTTGCCACGAGCACTATACCCTTTAAACTGCGATGTACCTCCTCTACTGCGAGATGCATACATTGTTGAAGAGGTCTGAGTGGTGGTAGTAGATGGGACCATGATCCTGCTAAGACAGTTATAAGCCTCCTCCATTGGAGGTATAGATGCATCCGCGAGGAGCTAAGTGCATGCTGCATCATACTTAGGTCAAGATTCGCTAGAAAAACTCCGACCATCATGACGTTCTTGTACTCCATCTGCTGCTTTATAGATGTGGTCATGTGCATGAAGCATTCACCATGTCATACACGAACATATACGTCGTATTGTTTCCACGAAGCATTCGCCCTAGCCTCGTCGTCTGGCTCTGAACATGTTAGAATGTGCTCCTTGTTAATACACTGCATGATAGTCATAAACTGCATGGATCATGACTCGTAGTTGGTCCCATCCATGTTAATAATGGATGCCGGGACCTTGAAGGCACCGAAAGAAGATAAGTCACATGTCTTCTGATATGATGATGAAGAAGCCGAGAAAGGACACAGCTGGGGCTATAGACCGATTTGAAGGTGTCTACACAATCATATGGGTTCTGGTTGTGTGTGCAGGCTTATGCCATATCCGTTCCCATCAATCGTGTTGATGCTCTAAGGGGTGCAGATGGACCTAAAGGTCCGATTTCACTAAAAATGATCCAAAATCATCGACCATTAGGCAATGCAACGATGCTTTTATACCTACAAATGCTTGGCTGTCAACTAGGGCCCATGAGGGAAATTGTAGGAGATAGTAAGAGGTTCTTTAAGGGCTGCGAGGGCTATGGCTGCACACAAGGCATTGATTGACTAGATTAGGCCCCCAATGGTGGCGTTGGTTGGAGCCGCATGGGTTCCTATTCCTGTGCTAAGATTGTACGACGACGCTAGGGTTAGGCGGCAACATGGAGATGGCAGTCGACATTGGGGAGAGGGTACACAAGGGGTTGTTGCATGAGGAAGAGAGGCCTGCGGTGGTGGGTGGGCACATGGGGCTCCGCCTCTAGTCTAGGATCATCACTCTGACACCATGTGGGAAATAAAATAATAACTTGATAATTCCGAGGCCATAGGGCTCTCTTATATAGAGAGGAGAAGCTCTAGACGGAGAATTACAAAATCGAGACAAAAGAAATTTAAAATACATAAGAGGTCGGGAGATACATAGATAACTCTCAACAATCGCCATAATTCGTAATAATATATGTAATAATAGAAAAACACTATTTGATAAGGGGAAAATGGGGCTGCCCCCTAGGGGCATCCAACATGGCTGCCTTCACCCCATTTTTCACAATTTTTTTATTTTTTTGAAAAATATCACCATGTATATTCATCCATATATCCCTCCTATATGCTATTCGAATTTCGTCGGAAACAGAGACTTCTACGGCCTCCATCCAGACGTCATTTTTAACGGTCACGGGATTTTTTAAATCGACCCTGTCTGGATGGAGGCCGTAGGAGTCTCTGTTTCTGACGAAATTCGAATGGTATGTAGGAGGGATATATGGATGAATATACATGATGATATTTTTCAAAAAAATAAAAAAATTGACAAAAAAATGGGACGGGGCAGCCATGTTGGCTGCCCCAAGGGGGCAGCCCCATTGACAATTTCATAATATTTCTAATGAAATAAATATGCATAAGGTTTGCACCTATAACATGCCTTTAATTTTCTCTCACAAAGAAGGAATTCACGTAGCCAGTTGAGAATTTTCGACCCATTACTCTGTCGAATGGCATTTACCTCATTGTGGCTAAGGTATTAGTTAACCGTCTTAAATAGGTTATAGAATCTATTGATTCGTTAGAGTAGCCATCATTCTGTCGGACCAATTACTTAATAGTGTGGTTATAACTACGAGATCATAAATGACTAGAGGAGGTGGAACACTAATGGGCTGCTCCGACGTTGGACTTCTCCAAGGTATATGATTGTGTCGACTGGAAGTTCATTCGGGAATCTCTTCTTCGAATGGGATTTTCGGAAGCTGTGGATTATGTTGGTGGGGAGGTGTATCCCAAGGCTGGGTGGGGAGGCTCCCAACCTGGTGAGTTTCTTAGAGATTCTGAAGTGGCGATCTCTTAATTTTTATGCTTCAGTATGCAAGTGATACCAAGTGATACTGTTTTATTTATTAAATGGGTGTTCGTGAGTGGTATAGGGGGATCAATGTGATGTTGGGCATCTTTGGTGAGATCTCGGGAATTCGAGTTAATGTGTAGCAAATCTTCTTTTGTTCCGTTTACCATGACATTGGATGAACTGACATCTTTTGTGAGACTATCTTGGAATCTCTAAGGTGATTCTACTCATTACTTATGCTTGCCTTTGGTATGTGGGAAGCTAAGGCTGACGGATTGGCTGTTTTTTTTCAAGAATCTTGAGAAGAAGCTGGATGGTTAGAAGGCGTATTGTCTTTTAAAGGGGGTTGGCTGGTGCTTGCGAAGGCCGCATTTTCAGCTATCCCAATGCTCTTCACGTCGTCCCGGATAGGTATTCCAAAGTGAGTGGAATCATTTATGCGGCATTTTTTCCGGTCTTCGTCACGATAATCAATTCGGGGATTACCTTGGTGGATTGGAGGTGGTGACTTATCTAGTGAAGGAGGGAGGTCTGAGGTTTTTTCGGCTTGGGGAGTTGGACAACGCATTGCTTTTGAAGTCGATTGTTTGGATTTTGGATTAGTACGAAACTGCTTTCTAAGATGATCTGCACCTTATATATGGGGTATCTTCTAGCCTTTTTGCTCGGTTAGATGTGGTTGCCTATCCCCTCAAATTTTGGAGGGACATATGTTATATCTTGCCAGTGCTTGACTCGTTGCTATGAGAGAAAGGAGGGAATTCTCTTTCTTGACGTATACTTGAATGAAAGATGGAGCTTTGTGTGATCTTTTTCCTTGTTTGTTTGTCCTGACAACAGATCAAGATATGAGTGTTACAATGTCCTAGTCGGTTGAGGCACATACCCTAGTCGTTAATGCAAGACTTTCGGAGCAAGGGGTGGAGGAGTTCATGCAGTTGACTGGATGCCTGGCTGCATTTGAGAGGTCTTCGGAGGGACAGACTAGTGGATCTAGAGTGATGGTTTCTTTTTAGTTAGAAAAGCATATAATTCCTTGCATGCATGCATGGTGTTTGATTTTGGTATCTCGGCATACGGATATAGAGCAAGAAGATATCTGTGAGGATCAAGGTGTTTTTATGGCTACTCAGAATGGGGCGGATCTTGACGTGGCTTGGAGAGCCAGTCTATTTCAAGGGGCAAGCAGGATCTGCCCTCTATGTGAAGAAGCATCCAAGTTCACAAAATGCTTATTTTTCCCTGTGCAGAATCTAGGTGAGTTGGGAAGCTGAACACCTTGTGGGTGTAATGTTTGATGGTGAAGCCTTCTTTTCGGAATCATTGGGCGATGGTTGGAGGGGATTGGAGGCGGACAGTATTGCAATGAATGGTTTAATCTTTATGCCAGGGATATTTTATTTGGAGACCGTTGTGGAGCTTGCGAAAGCACTTTGTGTGGTCTTTGTAATCTTTGTGTACTCTATATATCATTTATGAATATACGAGTTAGGGTGTTCACCCCATGTTTTCTCAAAAAAGGAAAAATGCACTTATAAAGTACACCGTTCTTTTTATTACCAGATATCAGTTTATTGCTTATTGTGCTATTCCATTTTTTGTCATGCTTTTATAATTTTATTCATCTCCTTTTATTTAAACAGCATTCACCAAATCTTTTTGCTCAGCCAACTGGCTGCTGTGTTCCACAAACTTTTAATGTATTAAAGTTTGCATCAGGTTCTGAAGTTTAATCTCACAGAATCTGGGCTTTTTTGCGTACTTCCATGGCTTACAATGGCATTTTCTGCCAATCTTGGTGGGTGGATTGCGGACAGTCTTGTGAGCAGAGGATTATCTGTTACAACAGTCCGTAAGGTCATTTTTACCTTTTCTAGGTCCTTCATATCATAATTCTTTCACGGTTTTAATACCTTGAATTGAAGCATCATGTTTATTTTGATTCTTAGTTTTTTCTTTGATTAGTTTAGAGGTTTTGATCTTTTCATGATTTGAGTGGCTTATTAATTTACTTTGGGTTGCTTTTATATCCAAGACTATCCCCAACTTGTACTCCTAAACTCCAACTATGATAGTTGATACCTTCTTTATTAGTATTGTTTCTTATTGAGTAAAGAGGACATAATTGTACTAATAATCACACAGAAAAGGTAAGATGTAACATGGTTCACTATGATGGGGAGGCATCTTACTCTAGGGGTCACTTGTGTGGGTCGTAGCTTGCTGACTCAGAGAGGTAAAATGTAGAACGTACATGCGTGCTTTACTGCAGAATTTAAGTATCACCCCATCGAGCATGTCATTAGCGAACTTATATGGGTATGTTTTGTTCTTGCTAATCTCAACATAGATTTGAAGAACTGGTGTAATAACAAGTCCATCTGATTAATTGCAAAAACTTAAGTCTTCCACAAAAGGACCTACCATGTGGGGGTTGATTGCCACTGCATACAAGACATCATCCTCTAAGGGTTCATCTAAAAATATCTTGTTAGCTCAGAAAATCAATTGGTTAATATCTTCACCAAGGTATTGGAAAAAAAATTTCAACCAGTACAGTTACTGTTGAAATCTAAGAATGCGGAAGTGAAATCGATAAACAAAACATGGAAATATGAACAAGATGAACATTGACACATGGATTTACGTGAAACCCTACTCCTTAAGGAGCTGGATGAAACCACGGGAGAAGGCTTCAAAGGCCCATGTGTCTATTGAATTTCTCTTGAGTACATGAGGAGTGGGGCTCCTTATATAACCCCACAGACAGACCGGAGTCCCACAGTTAGTAGATGTGAGACTAAACATGAGCGGATGGTAATTGGATCCTGGAGAGATCCAATTACCATTTTATTACATTCTCCAGCATTCCCCCTCAAGCTAAAGCTGAGAAAGCTGCAACTTGCAACAAAAAAATGTATACAACATATCTTCACACGATGATATTGTTTCTAAACTTCGCAAGATGATGTCCGCTCCCATTATTCCGGTTGCAACTTCCTCTGATGCTGCGGCTACTGCCAAAGCCTCGTCTAGCTCCTCAGGTACTACTTATGCTCTTACGAGTTGTAGCAGCTCTAATTTGACTGATTGGATTGTGGATTCGGGAGCATCTCATCATATGTGTGGAGATCGAGCACAGTTTACTTCCTACAGCCCGATTGCCTCTGGTCGATTCGTGGTGATTGCTAATGGAGTTCGACTACCTATTGTTGGTCAGGGGGGGATTGTTCTAGCTCCTTTTCATTTGCAGAATGTTTTACATGCTCTAGCCTTTCAGATGAATCTTTTGTCTATTAATCAAATTACAAAGGATTTACATTGTCGTGCCATATTTGATCCATCTTCCCTTGTGTTTCAGGACATACTGACGGGCAGGGTGATTGGATGTGGTGGCCGTGAGCAGCGAGGATTGTACAAGCTTACCATACCATCTCATGCTGGGATCTCTACTATTCCTTCTGGATCTGTTTCACCGTTCATATGGCATCTACGCTGTGGACATCTTCCTCTTCAGAAGATGTGTCATGTTTTACCTCAATTATCTACTCGTACTACCTTGGATTGTGAAGCCTGTCAGCTTGGAAAGCACCATCGCTCTTCATTTTCGTCTCGTCAGAGTCGTGACAGTAGTCAGTTGTTTGAGTTATTTCATTTTGATATTTGGGGTCCTAGTCGTGTTCCTGATCATCAGGGACATCGTTTTTATTTGGTTGCTGTTGATGATTACTCTAGACTATCTTGGGTGTTTTTGTTAAAACATAAGTCTGAAGCTGGTGCTCTAATCAAGTCTTTCCTTATTGAGGTCAAAAACATTTTCTCCGCTAATGTTAAAGTTATTCGTACGGATAATGCCTTAGAATTTTCTACCTTACAATTATCTGCATTTTTCAGATCTATTGGTATTATTCATCAGACCTCTTGTGTTCATACGTCACAGCAGAATGGTGTAGCTGAACGCAAACACCGTCACCTTCTAGACGTCACACAGACGCTTTTGATTCAGAGTCGAGCTCCCCATTCTTTCTGGGGAGATGCTGTTCTTACAGCCTGCTACTTAGTGAACAGGATGCCTTCCACCATTAGAAAAGGTTCCCTTCTTGATTGCTTTTCCCGAGAAGGACCTATTTTTCTCTCACTCCCAGAGTTTTTGATTACGTCGCCTTTGTCCACAATTTTGCTCCTGGTCGTGACAAGCTCTCACCCAGAGCGGTCAAATGTGTTTTTGTTGGATATTCTTGTACCCAAAAAGGGTATCGTTGTTTTGATCCTGTAGGATGGAGATATTATGTGAGTGCTGATGTCACATTTTTTGAGTCTATTATGTATTTTTCTCCTATAGGTGACAGATTGTCCAATGGTAGTTCTGAAGAAGATGTGGTTGTTCCTCCACCACCTCCTCCTCCAACTCTGCCTACTACACCACAAATCTCTCCATCTCCATCTCCATCTCCACCTCCACCTCCACCTCCACCTCAATTCTTACCACGTGTTTACACTTGTAGGTCTTCTACTCACCCCGCTGCTTATATGCCCTCTACATCATCCGACACGCCTCAGGTATGTCATGAACATATTATTTCATCTGATGGTCTTTTGGATGGGTCACAGGCTGAGACAATTATACAGAACATTGTGGATGATGACCTGGAGGTTCCCATTGCTTTGAGGAAGCCTCGTCGTCAGTGTGCTACTTATCCTCTTGCTGCACATGTTAGTTTGGATCATCTTTCAGAAGAGTACATGCGCTTTGTTGTGGGACTATCTGCAGTTACTGTCCCACGAACATATCAGGAGGCGTTACAGGACAATAGGTGGCGTATGGCCATGGAAGAGGAGATGACAGCCTTGCAGTCGCGGGGTACATGGAGTCTTGTGCCTGCTCCTTTGGGTGCCTCTGTAGTCGGCTGCAAGTGGATATTTACAGTCAAGCACAAAGTAGATGGCAGTGTGGATCGCTACAAGGCGAGACTTGTGGCACGTGGGTTCACCCAAACCTATGGGGTGGACTACCAGGATACCTTTTCCCCAGTAGCCCGACACTCTACGCTTCATATCCTTCTGTCAGTTGCAGCTTCCAAGGATTGGCCTCTTTATCAGCTTGATGTGAAGAATGCATTCCTATATGGGGATCTACAGGAGGAAGTTTATATGCAACAACCACCAGAATTTGCTACTGAGGGGGAGTCTCAGAAGGTATGCATGCTCCATAAGGCGATTTATGGCCTTAAGCAGAGCCCTAGAGCTTGGTACCAGAAGCTATCGGAGATAATAGAGCAACAAGGATTTGTACGGTCTACTGCAGATCATTCACTTTTTGTCCAGAAGACACAGAGAGGTACCATTGCTATTCTTGTCTATGTAGATGATATCATTGTCACAGGGGATAATGAGCAGGGCATTCAGACTGCCAAGGAATTCCTTGGTACGCAGTTTGTGACCAAGGATCTTGGCACTCTTCGATACTTTCTTGGACTGGAGTTTGCAAGGAATTAGCGTGGTCTTATGATGACCCAGAGAAAGTTTGTGATGGATCTACTTTTTGAGACAGGTATGACAGAATGCAAACCTTCTACTACTCCTATGGATCCAGGTGTGAGATTGTATGATGATGACACTGAAGAGGTTGACAGCAGGAGATACAGAGAGCTTGTTGGGAAGCTCTTATATGCCACCATCACTAGACCAGATATTTGCTTTGCAGTGTGCAAAGTTAGCCAGTTCATGGAGCAACCCAGGAAGGTGCATATGGATGCGGTTCAGATGATTTTGAGGTATCTGAAGAACTCACCTGGTACTGGTCTTATCTTCAGCAGGGATACATCCCTTGAGGTGACTGCATGTGCAGATGCAGATTATGCAGGGTGCCCCAAAGACTGGAAGTCTACTTCTGGCTTTGCTGTTTTTGTAGGCAACTCCCTTGTTTCATGGAAAAGCAAGAAGCAGACAATGGTTGCAAGATCCAGTGCAGAATCTGAATACAGGGCCATGGCACAGGGAAGTGCAGAGATGATGTGGGTTAGATCCGTATTGATGGACCTTGCTGTTGAGGTTCCTCTTCCTATGCAGTTGTTATGTGATAATCAAGCAGCTCTGTTTATTGCTAATAATCCTGCTTTCCATGAACGAACTAAACATATAGAGGTAGATTGCCATTACACTAGAGACATAATTCAGAAAGGTCTCATATCCACCACTCATGTTTCTACTGGAGATCAGATAACTGATATCTTCACCAAGGCACTTACTAGAGGTCCTTTCCAGAAGTGTTGTACCAAGCTGAGCATGATAGATATCTATGCTCCAGCTTGAGGGGGAGTGTTGAGATAATTATGGTAGTTGTTGAGATAATTATGTTAGTTTTCTATTTTTGGTATGTCTCTCTTATGTAATTAACCCATGGCTTTTCTCCTATATAAGAGAGCCCTAGGGTCTCTTCTATTGTATTAAAAATGTTTCTCCCAGCAAAAATAGCTATAGAAGATCTGAATTATACGGGAAAATTGTTCTTCAATAATAAACTGTACAAGCAAAAAAGGTATCTCAAGGCTTCTACCAAAAGAAAGTAGCAATGAGCTTTCAGAAACTCCAAACAATTTTCATAAATAATTGTAGTTGCAGTAGTTTGTGATAGTGATGCAAGTGACAAATTCCACGGAAAAGAAATAAAGGATGGGAGGAGGAAGAAGAAACACGTCCATTGCTTGGGATTTTTGGGGGAGAAAGAGTGAAGATGTGTGGGATGGAGAAGGAGAAAGGGCGAAGAGGATATGAGAAATATACAATTTTTCAAATTAACTTCAACTGAGTGTGAACAATGGCCACCATCCCCTTCTTATAGTAGGGATGGAATTACAAAAATAATAAGAAAATAAATTTAAATCAAATCAAAATCCTAATTGACTTCTAAAATATCTCTAACCAAATAAATAACTATAGATCACACGTGGTTTCTTTATTTAAAAATTCAATCTATCAAATTGGACCAAATTAAAATGACTAGTCCTAATTTAAATTAATGAGAAATTCCGCAGAGAAAAATCCTAATTTAAATAAAATCCCAATTGGATAAAATAAGCGGGTGACAAACCCCTAATTTGCTTAATTCTTAATTTTATGTTGCATCAAACCTCTGCCGCTTCAAAAAAATCTTCTGATGAATTACTTGATCTTTGATTGTAATGCATAACCGATTAGTCCTCTGATTTGATGCAATAATTTGTTAACTATTTTCGATCTCTCCATGTTTCTTTTCTAATTTTTTTGAGAGGGAAAAAGGAGAAAGTTTTTACCTGATGAATTTCTGATTTATCATCACATTTCTCGTTTATTATCCTTCTATCTTAGACCATCCAATAAAATCTAACCCTAGTTAACATGAATTAACATACTAACTTTTAGAAAATAAAGAATGTGGAAGCTTGATATGAGAAATAGAATAATACATTGAAGAACATGAGATTTTAATGTAGAACCCTACTCCCTAAGGAGCGTGATGAAACTACGGGAGAACGCCTCGAAGGGTTGGTTGTTTAATTAAACTTTCTCATCTGTTACAAGACGGTAAGTGGCTTCTTATATAGCCCTCACTGAGTCTCGACATCCCACAGACGGTCGATGTGGGACTAAACAACTGGATGTGGTAAATGGATCATGGAGTGATCCATTTACCCATCTACAATATAAGTGGTGCATAATACATATACTCCAACACCCCCCTCAAGATGGAGCATGCAATGCTCAGCTCGGACAAACAGAAAGAAATCTAAAACTCACGCTACAGGACTCTATGGACAATATCAACTCAACGCATACACACTGTCGGTTGCTGTCGAGGATGTTCCTTCTCATGCTGTGCATGTGAGGAGGAACAAATGGTTGGAGTGTGAGTCAAACTGAATCTCTTTGTCGGAGAGCATGTGCTCTGTACTACGCCTGCCAGAGTCACTGCAACTGAAATGAGTCTCCTCGTCGAAGTACTCTAGCCCGCCACATCATGTGGACAACTGCTCCATCTCTGAAAGGGCCGAACTGAAAAAGCTGTAGGGACACACTCGTCGGAGTCCACGGTCGATGGAGAATGGAATCTGAAAAGTCTCATCGTCGGAGAATTGGGTCTCTCCCATACTGGCTCAAAGAATGGGATTTCTACTCTGTAGTCTCTATGAAACCACATGAAAACCCTAACCCACGTAGCATAGGGAATGTCTCTACTATGGAGTCCCTATGGAACACATAAAAACTCTGAGTCGACAAAACTAGAATGATGGGGACCACTGAACTGATGATTGCATACATGTGCGTGTCGAACTGAAGACTCGAAATCTGATCGCCGAGTCTGAACAACTGAATAACCGTAGAGTCTGAAATCTAGTCTGACATCTGAACTGGAGAATATGGAATATGGAGAACCTGACAATCTGGCTTGCTGTAGAACTTTACATAATACTCCCCCTTTCTCCCATACTTGTCAGAAAACAATGACATCAACAAAGTTGGACGAAGACAAATGAAGATGGGGAGAAACAAAACATCAATAAGCCGTCACAAATTTTTTCTGGCTTTTCTCCTCTTTTTTTAAATCATTTTTTCTCTCGTACGGATTCTTTTTGTACGATCCCTTTTTTCAGCTATTTCCTTTTTTAGCTGACTCTCTTTTTTTGTCGCGTACGGTTTTTTTATGCACATCTTTTTTTTCTCATTTTTTGTTGAAACATGGCCTAACTAGGGTTAAAACTTCAGCAACCCCTCCCTCCTTTTTTTCAGAAACACATGACCAAATTTAGCCCAAACTACAATTCACTTGGGTTGTTAATTATGGTTCCCACTTGGGAACCCCTTCATTCGAAGCCTGCATCCGACGGGGATATGGCTCTACGGCTGGAGTCCCTGGATCTCGCGAGGAGGAGCGCCCCGCCTCCTAGAGGAGATGGGGGTGTGGCCTCATGGAGAAGATGCTCCTCCTGGAGCTCGTGATCAAAAGGGGGGGTCTTTCTCGTTCGAAGATGGTGGCACGCCTGGGGGTGAGCCCCCACCACCTGGAATTTAGAGGAGATGGGAATGTGCGAAGCCTGCACCAACTAGGATTCCCACGATGGGGACCCTTCCGCATGGAGGAGCTCGAGAGCTCGCATCGCCTGCAGCCACCTGGGG
This sequence comes from Ottelia alismoides, assembly GCA_037367405.1. Taxonomy (NCBI): domain Eukaryota; kingdom Viridiplantae; phylum Streptophyta; class Magnoliopsida; order Alismatales; family Hydrocharitaceae; genus Ottelia; species Ottelia alismoides. Next base: position 70,682 of record JAZKJV010007621.1, read on the forward strand.
GTTGATGCTCCACCTGAAGCATCGCGATGGGGCTCCGCCGCTGTTGGGGATCCTCACGAAGGAGAGGGCTGATTGGTCCCCCCTTTTTTCATTTAAGCTGAAGAACAAAGGATGGCTGAAGCTGAAGGAAGGGAGCCACCTGGACCCCCCTTTTTCGTGAGATAGGGTTCTTTTCCTGGAACCCATCATTGCTAGAGGATGCACTGCATGTGCCACCACTGCCACTGGAGATAGGACTCGACGGCAATCTGGAGGTGCAGAACTAGGGTTTCATTGGAAACACTAGATTCTTGATGAAGATTCATATAACCAAACACTCCAGACATTAGGGTTTCAAAAATCCATATAGAAATAATTTGCCGAACTTGAACAATTTCGAACATAATATTCTTCAAGATCAAAAGACCATGTCACAGCTGCTTGTCAGTCGTTCAAGCTACGTGCCTTGACTGAGCACGTTCAACGATGATCAGAGCTTCATCTGAAGCTTAACCCAAGCCACCTCGCTCCGTCGGCGACCTTCTTCAATTCCCCAGCTAAGTCGGTGACTCCCGCGGCTGCTCGGGATGAGAGCGGTTGGTGGTGGGGAACGGTGGTGCAAGCATGTGTGGTGGGGGCTAGCAAGCATGGTGGTTCGCTCTACTGCTGCTGTTGCAGTGTGAGGGATGCGAAGATTCAGACGTGGAACAACTCTCTAATGGAAAGGTGTTGGCTTGTCCTGGAGCTCCTTGATTCTCCAGTGCTTTGTGTTGAGATATTTATAGCTCTTTATATTTATTTCTTATTTCCCTTTCTTTCATGTACCTCTCGTGTAATTTGCCCAGGGCTATTCTCCCATATAAGAGAGCTGTTATAAAATAGGAAGCCGAAGCGAATATTTATAAACACAGCATAAGAACGCAAAAGCGGAATCAAAAATTAAGATAAAAAATTGATGAACACAAGAAATTTTACGTGGAACCCTACTCCCAAAGGAGCGGGATGAAATCACGGGGGCGGATATTGCATTCCTTTTTCTCAATGGATACAGGAGGTTTGGGGCTCCTTATATAGCCTCCACAGAGCCTCTAAGTCCCACCACTGGTAGATGTGTGAATAAAGACAAGATGGGGTATTTGGATCCTGGAGGTATCCATTTACCCATCTACAACTTAACAGGCGCACAACCAAATACTCCAACACTCTCCCTCAAGCTGGAGCATGTAATGCTCAGCTTGGACAAACAGAAAGAAACTCAACTCACAATATATGATACTACAGACAATATCAACTCAATGCGCACAACTGTCGGCTGCTGTCGAGGACGTTGCTTCTCATGACGTGCATGTGAGGAGGACGAACAGGCTGGAGTGTGAGTCAGACTGAGGACTCGTAATCTAACCATCGAGTCTGAAACTGCGCCTGGAGTCTCCTCATCGAAGAACTGGGTCTCTCCCATCTGGCTCAGAGAATGGTACTCTACTCTGGAGTCTCTATGATACCACATGAAAACCCTTGCCCACATGGCATAGGAAACGATCCTCTGCTCTGGAGTCCCTATGGCTCACATGAAAAGTATGGCTGACAACAACAAGAATGATGGGGACCATGACAAAAGACGACAGACATGTGCTCATCTGAAAGAAGACTGCATACATGTGCGTGTCTGAAACTGAAGACTCGGAAAAAATCTGACGTCGAGTATGAACAACTGTAGAGTCTGAACAACTGAACGGGCATCTGGACTGTTATCTGAAATCTGTCTCTGAACCGGTACTGGAATCTGAATCGTCAGAGTGATGATGCCGGAGAACTCTACACATACTCCTCCTTTCTCCCAGACTGGTCGGAATGGCAATCATCGACTAAGTTGGGAGAAGACAGTAAACTAGGGAAACAATACCAAATAAGCTATCAAAATTTTGTCTGGCTTTTTCAATCAATCATTTTTTTCCGGCTATTTCATTCCTCTCTTCTTTTTTTAGTAGCCGTCAATTTTTTTTACAAATAAGATGTTGATATTTTTTTCAGCTTTCCCCTTTTTTTGATATTTTACGTAAGGTTTTTTGTACTTGCCTTTTTTTTAAACAAACCCACTCCCCTCCTTTTTTTTACTAAGCATGACCCACGTGCTTACAAAAAGTGATTTTTTTAAATAACGAAAGGGGCGCTTTTAGGGTTCCCAATCGTGGGAACCCCCCCTTGAATCGCAGCCCCCTCGATGGGGTTCCTAGCTCCTACCGCCACCGCCATGAGAAACTGGGAGGAGGGAGCACCGCCCTGGAGCTCGCGGCCTGGAGCTCCTCCTTGATAGGGCTCGTAGCCTGCGCGAACGGGAGAATTGCGCTGCCTGCGCGTGCGGGAGAAGAAGGGCGGTGCCGCCATGAGTGCAGCATCATCTGGAGTTGCTGCTGCGATAGCGCGTGGAGAGGATCGCCTGGTCGGCGGGAGCTTCTGCCCCCGCTGGGGGGTGTGCGCGTTGGCGCGAGATCGTGTGTCGAGGAGAGGGGTCTGCGTGCAGCTAGAGCACGCCGCCTTGGCTGATGCCACCGCCTGGGCCACTGTGTGCGGAGGAGGGATCTCGGCGCCTGGGCGTCGCCTGGATCGCGCCTTGATGCCTCCGATCAGGTGGCTGCCACGGCAACTAGGGCGGGATCTCCGCCTGCTGCTTGAAGATGATCGGCTCTGGAGGTCGCGCCTCCAAGGTCTGTGAGCACTATAGCCTCCACATCATCCGGTGCCATCGTTTCCTTGTACTTCTCCAGATTATCGATGCAGGAACATCTTAATTGATGCAGGAGTTGAAGCGTCTGGGGGAGATTATCGGACTCAACGAGTTTCACAGGGACTGAAACTGTGACGGCTAGGGCTGCTAGGAACTTACTTCAGAAATCTCCAGAACTCAGAATGCAGAAAGTAGAGTTTCAAAAAAACCCAAAATTTTTAGAACTTGAATGGATCTCATTAACAAATAATTCCAATATAAAATCGAATCTCGAACGAAAAATAAAGAACTTGAAATCCTCGAGAATCGACCCGCTCTGAAACCATGTTAGAAAATAGGAAGCGGAAGCGAAATTGATAAACAGAGCATAAGAACATGGAAGCAGAGTTAGAAATAAAGATAAAGAAATTGAAGAACACAAGAAATTTTACGTGGAACCCTACTCCCAAAGGAGCGGGATGAAACCACGGGAGAAACCCTCAGGTATAGATATTTTGATCCTGTAGGGAGAAAATATTATGTGAGTGCTGATGTCACATTTTTTGAGTCTATTATGTATTTTTCTCCTACAAGTGACAAATTGTCTAATGATGACTCTGACGAGGATGTCTTTGTTCCACCACCTCTGTTATTTCCACCAACATCTCCTCCTGTTGAGTCTCAGTCACCTCCACCTCCACCTCCTCCACCTCAGCCTACTCTAACTCAGTTTCTACCACAGTTTACATTCCAGGTCCTCTACTCGCCCCTCTGCTCGTGCGCCTTCCCCGTCATCCAACACGCCTCAGGTATGTAATGAACACATTATTTCTATTGATGTCACTGGTGATATGCTTGTTCCACATGATACTATACAGGAGGAGCTGATGCTGGAGAACATAGAGGCTGATGACCTCGATGTACCTATTGCCTTGAGGAAGCCACGTCGTAACTGTGCCACTTATCCTCTAGCAGTGCATGTATCCTTGGACCATCTTTCAGAAGAGTACATGAGGTTTGTTATGGGACTCTCAGCTATTACTATCGAACGAACATATCAGGAGGCCATATAGGATAGCAGTTGGCGACTTGCCATGGAGGAGGAGGAGATGGCCGCTTCGCAGTCTCGTAGTACCTGAAGTGTTGTTTCTGCTCCTCCAGGTGCGTATGTTTTGGGTGCAAATGGATCTTTACGATGAAGCAGCGGGCAGATGGCAATGTGGATCGCTACAAGGCAAGGCTTGTAGCATGTGGGTTCACCCAAACTTATGGGGTGGACTACCAGGATACCTTCTCTCTAGTGGTCATACATTCGACACTGCACATTCTTCTATCAGTTGTTGTTTCACAGGATTGGCCTTTTTATCAACTGAATATGAAGAATGCATTTCTATATGGAGATCGACCAGAGGAGGTATATATGCAGCAACCACCAGGGCTTGCTGTTGAGGGGAGGGGGGGTCTCAGAAGGTGTGCAGGCTCCACAAGACGATTTACGGACTGAAGCAGAATCCGAGAGCTTGGTACCAGAAGCTTTCAGAGTTGATAGAGCACCAGGGGTTTGCAGAATCCACTGCGGATCACTTGCTTTTTGTTCAGAGGACACAGAGAGGCACTGTTGTTATTCTTGTCTATGTTGATGATATTGTTGTTACGGGTGATGATGAGCAGGGCATTTAGGCTGCCAAGGAGTTCCTAGGTCAGCAGTTTGTGACCAAGGACCTTGGCAATCTTCGACACTTCCTTGGATTAGAGTTTATCAGGAACCAGCGCGGTCTTGTGATGACCCAGAGGAAGTTTGTGACTGATCTTCTACTAGAGGCAGGTATGACAGGGTGCAAGACTGCTACTACCCCTATGGATCCAAGTATGAGATTATATGATGATGACACTAATGAGGTAGATAAGAGGAGATACAAGGAGCTTGCTGGGAAGCTCCTATATGCAACCATCACTAGGCTAGACATATCCTTTGTTGTGAGCAAGGTGAGCCAGTTCATGGAGCAGGCCATAAAGATTCATATGGATGCGGTCTAATATGATTTTGAGATATTTGAATAATTCACCTCTTACTGGCCTTATATTCATCAGAGGTACGTCTCTTGAGGTGACAGCTTGTGCAGATGCAGACTATGCAGGATGCCCTAGAGACATGAAGTCTACTTCTGGCTATGCTATTTTTGTTAGGAGTTCTCTCATGTCATGGAAAAGTAAGAAGCAAACAGTGGTTGCTAGATCCAGTGTAGAATCTGAGTATAGGGCCATGACACAGGGGAGCATAGCGATGATGTGGGTTAGACCGGTCTTGACTGACCTTGTTGTTGAGGTTCCTCTTCCCATGCAGCTTTTATGTGACAATTAAGCAGCTCTATTTATTGCCAATAATCCTGCAGTTCATGAACTAACCAAGCATATAGAGGTCGATTGCCACTATACCAGAGACATGATCCAGAAGGGTCTCATATCCACATCCCATGTTTCTACTGGAGATCGGGCAACTGATATTTTCACCAAGGCCCTTGCTGGAGGCCCTTTTAGAGATGTTGTTCCAAGCAGAGTTTGATAGACATATATGCTCCAGCTTGAAGGGGAGTGTTGAAATATTTATAGCTCTTTATATTTATTTCTTATTTCTCTTTGTTTCATGTGCCTCTCGTGTAATTTACCCAGGGCTATTCTCCTACATAAGAGAGCCCTAGGGTCTCAATAATGATATCACACAATTTCATTCTTCCTCAAACACTTGGAGATAAAGCTTTTAAAGGTTGATGATATTTCCTTGTACGTTTTCAGTGCTCGAGTTCTGCTGTTGAACACCTGCAGTTGGCTTTCAAGTTTGAGCTATAAGAAGTTTGACGGTAGTGGATATCTTGATGAGCGAAAGGCCGTGGATTGTTGATGTCAACTCCTACGCTTCTCTTCGTGCCCGGTGGATGTGGATGACAGAGCTGCTCACGAGGAAAGTAAAGAGGAGCTAAGGGAATTTGGTTCTTTCTTCTGCAAATCGTGTTGGCGTTGTGGCCTATAAGGATAGCCAAGTTGATTCGAGCACTAAGCTCGATCGACTTGGAGAGGATGACTGGAGCTTGCTCCCTTCCAAGTGTGCTCACTCCATTGCTGCAACCTGCAAGTACAAGAGAGCAAGGGTGTCTGCTTCGAGCAAAGGCTCGACTATTGGATCACTCTATCGAGGAGGATGGGAGAAGTGGAGATACCGACGAGATGAAGAAAGTGGAGGATCCGTACTTCAATTCTTTGCAAGATCTAAAGCGGGCTGAGGGTGAGGAGATATGATAGAGAGAAGAATGGATGTTTGGATGGAGTGCTTTTGGGCTTTGATTATCATATGGTTTGTGGATTTCGATCAGAAAAGAATAAATAGGGGAAGAAGATAATTTAGGGGAAAAGAATATGCAACAACATAGAAAGTGTAGAGATATGTTGATGTTTATGTATTGTTTTCTCTATTTATTTTATTTCCTTCTATCTTATGCAATTTACTTATAGGTCTTTCCTCTATATAAGAGATCCCTAGGGTTTATGGAAGAAATAATTTCTCAATATTTTCTCAATATGGTATCAGAGCGGTAATATTAGACTGGAGCTCTCGTGCCCAAAAAACCCTAACCCTAAACCCCACCTATAAGCCTCCTCTCAGGCGCTGCCATCGACCTTTCCCTCTTGGGAATCGCCATCGGCTTCCTTCTCTCTCACTTGGGCATCGCCGCCATCGTCAGCCCCCCGCCTCTCTTTTTCTCTCTCTCATGCGCGGCATTGTTGAGGGCCCACCACTACTGGCAGATCCTTTACGACCTCCCGCGGCCTCCGTCTCTGCCCACGCCGCGGTTCGTTTCTTATTGATGGATTTGGTTACATCCTAAGTCTACACATGCAATCAAATCCCCGTATATCTGTGTAGACGTATTTCTTTGGTCTAAAAACCCTAGTTTTCTTCATCCGAAAGTATGTCAGAGAAAAAAGTCGATATCCCCTCCACAGATGCATTCAGAGGTCCAACACCAATTGTCAAGATGGACGAGATGAATTACGAGCTATGTGTCATGTAGTTCATGAGCCTCATGAAGTCTACAAGTAAGAAACATATTCTTACCGAGGAAGGGCCGGTTGAGAAAACTGAGGTCAGTGCCTCGTGGGAGGTAGATGATGCGTATGCCAAGGTTTGGCTATCTGGTACATTGACGATAGATATCACCAATGATGTGTTACATCAGCCCACCGTCAAGGCGATGCGTGATATTCTTGTAGCCACTTATTCCCAAGCGAGGAATGAGACAAAGATTCTACAGCTACAACACGAAATATTTACCATCAAGCAGATGCGTACATGTGCCTCATATCCTCTTGTATCCGGGGTTTCCTTTGATCATCTGATAGGGGAGTTCAGGAGATTTGTCGTTGCTCTATCGGCTGCGGAAATCCTACAGAATTACCAGGAGAACTTGCAAGACAATCGGTGGCATCTGGCCATGGAAGAGGAGATGGCTGCTCTTCAGTCGTGTGGTACTTGGAGCTTGGTCCCCGCTCCGAATGGTACTTATATTGTCAGTTGCAAATGAATGTTTACTATCAAATACCATACAGATGGGAGTCTTGATCGTTACAAGGCCAGATTGGTTGCACGTGTCTTTACTTAGGATTATGGAGTGGATTATCTAGACACATTCTCCCCTGTTGCTTGCCATACCGCTCTACATGTTCTCCTTTCCGTTGCAGTGGTACGTGATTAGCCTTTATTTAAGTTTGATATTAAGAATGCCTTTCTGTATGGTGATCTCTAGGAAGAAGTCTGCATGTAGCAGCCTTCAGGGTTTGCTGCTGAGGGGGAGTGTGAACAAGTTTGTAGACTTCATAAGTCAATATATGCCCTTAAGCAAAGTCCAAGGGCATGGTTTCAGAAGCTCTCAGATCTGATTGAGATGCAAGGATTCAAGAGATCAAATGCAGATCATTCACTATTTGTACATAGAACTCCCAGAGGTATTGTTGTTATCATGGTATATGTTGATGACATACTTGTTACAGGAGATGATGTGCATGGGATCAAGAGGACAAAAGAATTTCTAGGCTGACAGTTTGTCACCAAGGATCTTGGCACGATACGGTCTTTCTTGGGTTTAGAGTTTGCCAGGAATCAACAGGGTCTAGTGATGACCCAAAGAAAGTATGCTACAGACATGCTAGTTGAGACATGCATGATTGGGTACTACTTCTATGGATCACAACATGAAGCTATGTGATGATACATAGGAGGTAGATAGGAGAAGATACACAGAAATGTTGGGAAAACTTCTCTATGTCACTATCACTAGGCCGGACATCTCATTTGCAGTTAGTCGGGTCAGTCAGTTCATGGAGCATCCCCAACATGTATATATGGATACAATTTATATGATCTTGAGGTACCTAAAGTCATCTCTAGATGTAGGATTACTATTCAAGAAAGGAGCATCTCTTACTATCTTAGCCTGTGCAGATGCATGCTATGCAGGATGTCTTAAGTATAGGAAATCTATCTCAGGCTTCACTGTGTTTGTTGGCGGTTCTCTAGTATCTTGAAAGTAAAGCAAACTATGGTTGCCAGGTCAAGTGTTGAATCAGAATATAGGGCTATGGCAGAAGGGAGTGCAGAGATGATGTGAGTCCGAGCAGTGCTAGCGGACTTAAATATAGATGTACCTCTTCCTATGCAGTTGCAATGTGATAATCAGACTGCCTTATTTATTGCAAACAATCCTGCTTTTCATGAGAGAACTAAACATATCGAAGTAAATTGCCACTATACACAGGACATGATCCAAAAAGGCTTTCTCTCTACTTCACATGTTTGTTCAGGAGATCAAACTATAGATATTTTCGCCAAAACTTTGCTTAGAATACCTTTTCAGAAGTATACATCCAAGCTGAGCATGGTTGACATCTATGCTCCATCTTGAGAGAGCCCTATGGTTCATGGAACAAACAATTTCTCATTCTTTTCTCGACAGAAAGAAATACAAATAAGAAGAAAGGAAAACAAAGGGAAAGGAAGGGGGATTGCTTGTGTTTCGCTTGGATTTGGAGTGGTTAAAACCCCTCTGATTGTGGCCTCAATCTGCCAGCATTCATCGAGACTTAGCAGACTTCAGGAGCTCGAAGATGCAACAAGAAGCTCTGCTCCTTGGATCTTGCCTTGGGGATGAAGTGGTGCCCACGTCATCACCTCAATAAGTCCTCCCAGAAGCTGTCACTAATGGGAAGCCTCGAAGCTACTGTCGATTTCCCTCTCTCCTGATGGCAGAGGCTTATGATAGCTTGGATTGGAAGTTCCTCTGGTCGGTTATGCGGAGGAGAGGTTTTCCGGAGCGGTGGATTTCTTGGATGAGGCGTTGTGTGACAATGTCTTCCTTCTCGGTCATGGTGAATGGCCGCCCGGAGGGGGGCTTCTTCCAGCCACGTAGGGGCGTACGCCAGGGGTGCCCCCTTGCCCCTCTGCTATTTGTAATCGCTGCGGTTGTCCTGGCGCACATTGCTCTACGTGTAGTTGATGGCGGTTTTTTAGCCGGATACTCTCGGAATGGATCGAACTCAGCCATGGTCGGTCCCAAGCCTGGGTAAATGAGGAGGGTTGCGCGTTAGGTAGCCGACAACCAGCGCAGGAGAGATAAATTCGTAAATAGTGTTCTTAAAGTTCTTCTAAGAACACTATTTATGAATTTATCTCGAAACCGTTCGGATCTTTTAAACATGGATTTAAGCAAACATACAGATTTCGTTGGGGCGTTCCCTACTTGCGACGCGTTTCATCACCCGAATGCAATGAAAAATTGGCAAGGGCCGCTACATCGCAGCCTGGATATAGTTCAAAATTTGCAAGGGTTCTCGCATGAGGAACGCATGCGGGTAAATAAACTAATTCCGCTGCATCACCGTCCGGATGCAGTCCAAAATTTGCAAGGGTTCTCGCATAATGGACGCATGCGAGTAAAGAAGTTAGTCCAAAAGAGATTGCAAAGGAAGTTACGGATTGGTAGTTGGAATATCGGTAACTTTAACTGGAAAATTGATGGAGATAGTGGATACAATGGAAAGAAGGAAGATTCATATATTATGTCTTCAAGAGACTAAATGGGTTAGAGAGAAAGCAAGGAAGATCGAGAAGACATGCTTTAAACTTTGGTATTCAGGTAAAGATAAGGGCAAAAACGGTGTTGGAGTGGTTGTTCATAAAGATTTGAAGGATTGTGTGGTTGATGTTAAAAGATTTGGGGATCAGATTATTTTGCTAAAGTTGGTGCTTGAAGAAGAAATTCTGAATATCATCTCAGTTTATGCACCGCAAATTGGTTTAGATGAAAGGACTAAACAAGCTTTTTGGGAGGATCTGGATAAGATTTTACAAGGAATCCCACAAAGAGAGATGGTTTGCATAGGTGGAGATCTTAATGGACATGTGGGAAAAGATGTTTCAGGGTATGCAAGTGTGCATGGAGGACATGGTTTTGGGGATAGAAACGAAGAGGGAAAAGTCATTTTGGATTTTGCAACTGCTTATGATCTTTTCATAGCAAACACTCTTTTCAAGAAGAGGGAGGAGCATTTAATTACTTATAAGAGTGGATCAACTAGAACACAGATAGATTACTTTGCGTTGAGGAGAAGGGATCGGTTGTGTTGCAAAGATTGCAAAGTAATCCCTGGAGAGAGTTTGACAACCCAACATCGCTTGTTAGTCTTGGATTTACAAATAAAAGGGTTGGTAAAGAAAAGGAAGGCTCCTAAGATCACTAGAACTAGGTGGTGGAATCTTCCGCTGAAGCAATCAAGCTTCAGGGAGAAGGTTTTAGAAGACTTATCTTGGGATTGTAGCGGTAGTGCAAACGAGATGTGGGAAGCAGTAGCATCTTGTATCTGAAAGGTAGCCAAAGAGATGCTAGGCGAATCAAAAGAAGGAGCTCCGGGTCAAAAGGAGGCTTGGTGGTGGAGTGAAGGGGTGCAAGAGAAACTAAAAATTAAAAGAGCATGCTTTAAAGCTATGTCTAAGGATAGAACGGAGGAAACTGTCACAGACTATAAAATAGCGAAGAAGGAAGCAAAGAAGGCTGTAAGCGAAGCTAAGTCAAAAGCTTATGAAGTTTTCTATAAAAATCTCAACTCTAAGGAGGGCCAGAAGGATATATTCAGGTTGCCAAAGCAAGAGAAAGAAAGACCAAAGACATTTGTCAAGTGAGATGCATTAAGGACGAGGAAGGTCACGTGCTTGTTACTCAGAAGGATATAAAGACTAGATGGGAGCAGTACTTCCATAAACTTTTCATTGGAGAAGGAAATAGAGAGATCACTTTGGGTGATCTAGCTAGTAGTGAAAGTTACTTGAATCGTGCATGCTGTAGACGAATACAAAGAAAAGAAGTAGAGGAGGCTTTGAAGGTTATGAGACCTGGGAAAGGTGTTGGAACGGATGACATCCCTGTAGAAGTATGGAAAGTCTTAGGTGAGCGTGGTTTGACTTGGCTTACGAATCTATTCAATGTTATTTGGCGAAGCAAGAAAATGCCTGAAGATTGGAGGAGGAGTATCGTGGTGCCTCTTTATAAGAACAAAGGAGACATTCAAAATTGTTCAAATTACAGAGGTATCAAACTGATGAGTCACACTATGAAAATTTGGGAACGTGTGATCGAAAGAAGGTTGAGGCAAGTTTCCCAAGTAAAAAAAGAAAACCAATTCGGATTCATGCCAGGTCGCTCAACTATTGAAGCCATCCATTTGCCGAGGAGAACAATGGAGATTTATAGAGCTAAAAGGAAGAATCTCCATATGATCTTTATTGATTTGGAAAAGGCTTATGATTCCGTCCCACGGGAGATACTGTGGAGAGTTTTGGAGAAGAGACAAGTACCTGTCCTATACATTAATCTCATAAATGATATGTATGATAGGGCTTTATCTTGTGTAAGGACCCCGATGGGGAAGACTGACTATTTTGATATCAACATTGGTTTACATCAAGGTTCAGCTTTGAGTCCATTTCTTTTTACTTTGATTATGGACGAGTTGACAAGTCACATTCATGATGAGTTACCTTGGTGTATGTTATTTGCTGATGATATTGTGTTGATTGACGATACTAGAGATGGAGTAAATGAGAAGCTTGAGGTTTGGAGACATGCATTGGAGACTAAAGGTTTTCGTATAGGTAGGGCTAAGACGGAATATATGGAATGCACCTTTGATGGAAGCAATGGTGAAGGAATCGAGGTGAAGATTGGTGACGATAACATTCATAAGAGAGATTCTTTTAGATATCCGGGATCTATTTTGCAACATGATGGGGAAATTGATGAAGATGTTACTAATAGAATAAATGCAGGCTGGCTAAAGTGGAGAGGAGCCTCCGCTGTTCTCTGTGATAAGAAAATTCCTTTAAAAATTAAAGGAAAGTTTTACAAAGCAGCCGTGAAACCTGCTATGCTTTATGGTTCTGAATGTTGGCCTGTGAACCATAGACATGTGCCGAGAATGGTTGTAGCAGAAATGAAAATGCTAAGATGGATGTGTGGACATACACGTAAAGATCGGATTCAGAATGATGCAATCAGAAAGAAAGTTGGTGTAGCTCCGATCGAGGACAAGATGCGAGAAAACCGCTTAAGATGGTTTGGTCATTTGCAAAGAAGGTCAACTGATGCACCGGTTAGGAGATGCGAGTGTTGGGATGTTGAGCCGGCTAAGAGAGGGTGAGGACGGCCCAAGAAGTGTTGGAAAGAGACTATACGAAGGGATCTTAGTTTTTTGGATATAAATTCGAGATTGACCCAAGATAGATCTGAATGGAGGTGAAGAATCCATGTAGCCGACCCTACTTAATTGTGGGAAAAGGCTTTGTTGTTGTTGTCGTTGTACTCTCAGAATGGATCAGTGATCCTGCTTTTGCAATACGCTGATGATACTATCTTCTTCATTGAGGGGGGCGCTACGGAGGCCTCCGGCATGGCCGTCGCTCTGGATCTCTTCAGTGAACTATCTGGTCTCTTCAAGAATGTTGATAAATCAAAGGTCATTCCGTTCGGCCTTTCGGTGGAGGAGGCTGACGCTTGTGGTCAGGCTTTAGGATCGGTTTGCGGTTCCCTGCCGATTGATTATCTTGGGATGCCTTTGACGGTGGGAAGAACGAGGTTGAGGGATTGGCTCAGGGTTGTGGAGAGGGTGGAGGCGAGGTTGGCGGGGTGGAAGTCGGCCATTCTTTCCAAAGGGGGGCGATTAGTCCTTTTAAAGGCGGTTCTCTCCTCCATCCCTGTTTACTTCTTATCCAACCGCCGCTTGCCAAAGGGGATCCGTAGCCGTCTTGAGAAGTTTATGCGTAGCTTCTTATGGGCCAAGCAGGGTGAAGAGTCGGGGGGGATTCACCTTGTTGATTGGGGTGAAATTACGCTGCACAAGAAGGAGGGGGGTTGGGGGTCAAGAGGCTGGATCAAATGAATGAGGCTCTTCTTCATAATGGGCTAGCAGAATCTGGGACCCTGGGGAGGATTTATGTTGCAACGTTCTGCGCAAGATATACGGTGCCGGAGGTGCGCTGCCGGGGCCGGCTGCTCACGTGGGTTCTCCCACGCCGTTCTGGAAGGGGGTGGTGGAGGTCTTCTCCAGGCATATCTCTCTGTTTAGGCCGGTGCTTGGCAATGGCGAGTCCTTCATCTTTTGGTATGATGATTGGTCGGGGGGGGGGGCTTGGACATCAGATTTCCTCGCCTGTTTGCTCTTGCGACTGATAAGAATGCGGTGGTTGCGTCTTGCTGGTCGGATGGTAATTGGTTCCCCGCATTCTCCTTTAATTTCTCGGACCAGAGACTCAAAGAATTTCTCTCTTTGCTGGATTCTATTAAGGACGTGGGAAGTCCAACGGTGGGAAGGGATCATTGGGGATGGCGGTTGGGTCCTTTCTCAGTTAGGAAGGCGATTTGCAGGCCCCCCATCGTGCTCGGAGGGATTGATTCGAGACTGCGCTTTCTTCTGGACTCTTATGCTCCCTGAGCGGATTGGATTCTTCTTGTGGTTACTCCGTAGACAAAGATTGATAACGAGGGACCGATGCGCTAGGCTTCTGGGCTCCGTTTCTGATAGATGCCTCTTGTGCGGCGAGGCGGTTGAGTCCATTGAGCATTTATTCTTCAAATGCCATAAGGTGGCTCTGGTATGGGGGGAGGCAAGACTGGATTGGTTGGGCACGTCGGACTTGCTGCGGCTCGATGGTTGCTAACAAGAATAGATCTCGGCGAGAGATCATCAGCCCCATTGCCGTTCTGTGGGCTATTTGGCTGGGCAGGAATGCAATCCTCTTCTCTGGGCAACGGTTCTATAAAGAAAATGCGTGGATACATGCTGCGAGATTGGTGGATGAGTGGGATTTGTAGCTGTTTGTCCTTGTACCTTTTTTTCCTTTTGTCTTTCTTCCTTCTTTTTTTAATAATAAAATTCGGGGCGGACACCAATGAATGTATCCCCCTGTTTTTGGCCTTCAAAAAAACTTAGCCAAACGATGAATAATGACGAAATTAAGCTAATGCATCTTTTTGGAATTTTTCGACTCAATATGAATTAACTATAAATCAAATATAAATGCATGTGGTTTTCGCAAAATTAATTTTAACAAATACCAAATTAAATTATTTTCAGAGATTAAAATTATCCTAAATACTTCTATATGAGATGAATCCAGGAAAATTACTAGACCTCAAAAATAATTAATTTCTGTCTTATTAAAAAATCAATTAAGCGAAACACCAATTAATTTATTCAAACCTCCATGTGCGTGCAAATGTGATGATTTTTGGGCACAAAATAAAACTACTCAAACCCGACCTCCTGTGAATTTTTTGTAATTTTCAGAGCAACGATTAATTTAATAATCAATTAATAGTGAACACTGGGTAAAATGTGCCATTTTTCATCAAGATAATTATATTAAAGAAACCAATGCTCACAAAAATATAACAATTCTTCAAAATGGTAGAGCAGATATTGTTCTACAATGAGCAATTTTTAGAAAGAAAAAATGATGCAAAATGAGTGCTCAAATCAACATGCGAACATAGGGGGTGTAGATGCTATACATAATTAAATTGATTAAAACAAAATATGTTGACGGACTATAATGCAATTACTTATACGTCAGAGGGCGTGGATGCAAATGTCCCAGGGGGAAGTGTGCCTCGCACGTGACTTCAGTTGGCGGGACGTGCATGCAATTTCTTGGAAGTTGGAGGGGTTCTGTTGCAATTTCTCCACCAAGGAGCAGGTCCTGCACATGCTATTTGGAAGGCGGAGGCCTTTGTGATTGTGGAGGAGGTCCAGGGCGATGTTGTAAATTCTCCAAGGGGCACTTAAGGAAGCTTCTTGTGAAATCTCTGATCTTGCACGGGGCACGGGCATAAATGCTCCCCGCCCTCGTGTGCAGAGCACGTACAGGAGGGAGATAAGACGGAACACGCGGAATTGAAGGGGCGGGCGCCCGCAGCCCGAGGCGGTGAAGAGCGTAGGGGTGCTAGTCGAATCGAATACCTTCGAATCCACCAGGATTCTGATTCAATTCATTATAAAAGTTTCGAATCCGAACTCGAATCGAATTTCAAACGAATTTACCAGCTTAAATTCAGATTCAATTCATTTTGAGTTTCGAATATTCAAATTCGATTCATTTTATTTCGAATTTGAAATGTCAATTGATGTTTTAGAGCTTATATATAATATTTTATGAAGAATAATTTGATATAATATTTTATTGTATGATTCCAATTTTGAAAGTATGTTACTAAGATAAATTGAAAAAACTATAAAATCAAGGAAAATATCAAACCAATACAATACAATGAATAAAAGAACCTAACTTTTACAATTATTCTGTGTCCTTTACAATCTAAATACACTCTTTTTTCTACGATGAAGGAATGTATACATACAATATAATTATATTAGCCTATCAAAAAGATAGAATATCATTGACGAAAAGGTTGAACACATTATAATTACCATTGCATGTTAAAGCAAGACAAGATCAAACTTATATAGAAAGTTGATACAAACTAATATTATTATTTGAAATAATAAGAATCGTAAAAAATATCGTACAAAGATAAAACATCTTCGTTAAGCGTAGGATCTTCAATATCAAATATCTAAGCCATAAAAATGGAATATATGAATTTTTGATGTACAAAGGAACGACTTACGTTATGATGAGAAGAACTTGTATATTATTCATGTGATGATAAATTTCGTCTTGACAATGATAATCATCATAGATTACCATGCAAGGAAAATCAAAACAACAAAAAAGCAAATGAGATATATCTAGATAAATTTCGAATCATGATAAATGTTAATGAGGAACTTGAAGCAACAAAACCATCATTTTCACGTGCTAGGAGTTTGACCATATAATCTACCATGGGTTTTTATGATCTTTAATAGATAATGAAAGGGAGAATAGAAAAGACAGTGTTAGGAATGTGGGAACATGAAAATAAATGTATAGGTGAGCCAGAGAGGATTTATAATAACATATTAAGCATTTGATCTTTCCTATTAGATTTTATAACCAATATTTTTTACTCTTTTTTATATTAAATATTTAGTCTTTTACTAATAGGATTGTACATACATATATGCCTATTAAATTGGGTATGGTTTAGAGTGCTTTGTTTCCACATAATGTCTCAAAATCTCTGAATAGCATGCTAAGATTGATTATCGTACTTATACAAAGTAACTCATACCTAAGCTATTGTCATTAGGCTAAAATAAGAAGTAAAGACATGAATTTAGATGTTTTGTATAATCGATGCAATGAAGGAGCCACATCTCTAACTCATAACATATTTTGCAGTTAAACCACTTGAACTTAGTTATAAAGAGGAAAGGGGACTAATGTTGCATATACACGTCACGCATTGACAAGTCATGTCGGTATAGCGCAGGAGTATGGAGATTATAGCGATGAATGTTGGACGTGATAAATCATATCAATGGAGCCTAGATATGATTAGAAGTTTAAAATCAACCGCTTAATCATCATAGTAAGCTGGTTTGAGAGTATCTTTAGTTGCTTGCACATGTTATGTTTAGTGATATAATGCAAATGCTAAATCTTTCAATGTAAATTAAATGTAGTAAATTTTTTAATGCATATTCATATATTCTTTTATGTGTCTATTTACTCACATGTCACCTTTTGATATAATTATGTTATAATTCCTTGTACAAGAATATTCGGAAAAGATCCTAATTAACCCAGAGTGGTTATTACATGTATGTTTATAAATACACATGTATATGTATGTAGTGCATGTGTGTGTATAAATAGATGGGCACATATATACACATATGTATGTATTTAAATATCGAATCGAATCGAATTATTATCGAACGAATTCAGGTTAATTCAGATTCGATTCATTTGGAAATCGAATCCACAAGTTAAATTCAAATTCAGTTCATTTGGTTTCGAATCGAACTTTTTTCGAATTTTTATCGAATGAATCCTAATCGAATTCGAATGATTCAGTTCAATTAGCAGCCCTAGAAGAGCGTAGCAGCGGTCGGTGGCGGGGCCGCGTGGAGGAGGTGTCCGGGCGAGGGGGGCATTGAAGTTGTTGACGAAGACGAAGGGCAGGGGCTCGCAGACCGTGGCGGTGGAGGTCGACGCGGAGGCGGTGCGCTGGGGGTTCATTGAGCATCGGTTGGCTTCGCGGAGTGTGGTTACCGTCCAGTTGACACACGACCGGTGGTGCGGGACGTTAGGGCTCCAAAGGCGGTGCAGCTGAAGCTAGGGCTCGAGGACGAGGCTGCGAGCTACGACGCTTGGGGCGCAACTGTTGCTACACTGAGGTGGGACGGTTGAAGCTCGGGCTCGAGGGCAGAATGGTGGACGACAAGCAGGTGCATGCAAATGCGTCAATCCATGATGGTAAAGCATCCAGGGTCACGATGCTCATAGGATCTGTTCGCTTGGAAGCAGGTGGCCGTATAAGGAAAAGACCCTACCACTGTTGTGTATGGATGTGCTTGACGTCGAGGGTGTACGTGGTAGTGGGTGACCAGTGTTGCGAGCGGAGGAGCGGGTGTGGAATACGATGTTCGAAGCGGATGAGGAATGAGAACAGAGGATTCGAAAGAAGCAGAGGAGAAAAGAATGTAGAGGAGAAGGAAGAAGGAAAGAAAGGAAGAAATTACTTGGGCTGGATGAGGTGGACGAATGCCTGGGAAGGGAGGTGCACAGAGAAGCACCTCAGATCATTGCTCGAAGGTCGGCGGCCTGAGCTAAGCAGCTGCGAAGAAGGGCGGCTGCGACAGGAGACGAGGGACCTCCTGGATCTTGCTGCAAGAAAGATTGGTCGTCGCTCAATCTTGATTGGGTCTTTGCAGTCACCGGAGATGCTCTAGGGAACTCTCGACCTCTCGCAAGAATTGGCGGATGATTGGCGATGTGGGCGGAGGGACTCCTTTTAAAGGAGGTTGGCGAAGAGCGGGGGTTGCGACGACGTGAGGAGATGGAGGAGTCGATCGGGGAGTGGGCTGCAGTTCTATCTTAACCAAGTGGGTGCGCGGTTGGCCGCGCAAGGCGGAAGTGCTTGAGGGCACGTGCAGGTCGTGGTGGAAGGGGTGCCGGTGGTTGCGGGAGGAAAATGGGGAGGCATTCCTGGCGGAGAAGAGAACGTAAGGGGAGAGGGTCATGCGCCACAAGGTGTGGCGCGAGGCGGTTACGCCCCAGGCGGAGGGCGCGGGCTGAGATGTGCACGGAGATGGTTACGCGGGAGCATGAGGGAGGAAGGGGTGTCGGTCACGTGCTCAGCACATGATCGGCTGGAGAGAGAGAAGAAGATGCCACATGGCGCGCCCAGGAGCGGCTACATGGCGTTTTTTTAATCATTTAAAATAATCAAATAATAATAATAGTAAAATAAACTAATTAATTAAAATAAATTAATTAAAATAAATAAAATAAAATAAATAAAATAATAGAAATGGGTGACACGTGGCGGCTCCAAGAGCTGCCACGTGTCGCTCCCAGAAAAATCCAAATTTAAATTAAAAAAAATAAAAAAGAAATGACAAAAGATGTCAAATCAAAAAGTGATCATCACGAAAGTTGCTCGTCTCGACGAGATCTACAACTTTCGTGAGAGACTGAATATAAAAAGAAGTCATATGTACGAAGTGTATTTTTGGGTGTTACCTTATAGATATAAAATACCGTATTTTTATCTTTTAAAGATTTTTTTGTTATTTTTAAAAAATATAAAAATAAAATTGAAATTAGAAAAAATAAAAAAGAGATATTTACATCTTAATCTATTTTTTGGATTTTTAATAATAATGAAAATAAAAAAATGGAGCGTAATTCAGTCAATATGTACAATTTATAACATGGGCCCAAAACCCAAGTTTCACATACGATCTCCGATTTTCATGAAATTAGTCTTGTTTTGAAGGTCTTTGAATGTATATTACTTTAAAAGTGAGTAGAGCTAAATCAGACATTATATGAGAGAGATATACATATTTTAAGGTCTTTAGTTTCAAAATTGGATATGTGTTTTTTTAGACAATTTTACAGGTTAGTATTTTTTTGATATTTTTCTTTTGTTAGTGTTAGTAATATATACACTATGGAGTTGAATTTATTGGATTTGGAGTTAGTATAAAATAGATACAAATATGGTATTTACAGGTGATTTTTACAAGTGAATTTGGCTCCTTATTTAATGCAAATATGAATGCTAAAATGTAGATATTATTTACACATGCATGAATGCTAATTTGCAGTATAAGTGATGAACTGTGGCTAATTACTCGAGAACAAAGCTCTATTTTCAACTTTTAGAGTGATGAATCACAGATTTATCATTAGGGTTCCGCAGAGGTCTCGGAGGTGGTTAGGGACGAGCAGGGAGAAATGGAGACGAGGGCGTGGATGGTCGGCCGATGGAGAGGGGATGGCAGAGACATCATGGCTCGACGTAGACCGGAAGAACCGGAGATGGAAGACAGAGTTGTGGACGTTCAATCGGGCGAGATCGAATGGTCATGCGGTGGACACACGATGCAAAGATATTAAAGGAATAAAAATGAATTAAAATAAAAGAAAGAGGAAGGATAGATTAGAGCCGTTGGTGAAGGGTGCTTCATCCAACAATCCAGAAACGGGGTGGCTAAGTGAATAATTGGGGGCAACGCGTGGCGGTTCCAGGAGCAGCAACATTTCGTTCTCAGAAAAATCAAAAAATAAATAATAAATAAAATTAAAATAAAACACTAAAGACCTCAAATCAAAAAGTTTTCCTCATGTAATTGTTCGTCTCGATGAGACCTACTATTTTTGTGAAGGGACCAAAACCAAAAAGATGTCATTTGTATAAAAATATTTTTTTAAGTGGTAT
This sequence comes from Ottelia alismoides, assembly GCA_037367405.1. NCBI lineage: Eukaryota > Viridiplantae > Streptophyta > Magnoliopsida > Alismatales > Hydrocharitaceae > Ottelia > Ottelia alismoides. The sequence goes on from JAZKJV010007621.1 coordinate 90,800, forward strand.
TTGATGAATCCACGATTCATCATCTCAATATCTTGATCTTAGCAAAATCCCCGAGTAAAATCCCAAATAAATGTCCATAAAATCCATAAATTAACAAAATGACTCTTGTAAATAAAATACACTAATTATTGTATATTAGATTGTATGAAATAAATTACACATAAAAAAGCCGCAAAAATAAAGGAGTTGTATAGCTGTTAGCTCAAAACTTCATGTATTTTTAATAATTTCATTTCAACTCCTTTTTGCCTAATTCTTTCTCTAACTTGTTTATAAAAATGTATATAAAAATACAAAAATACAAAACAAATTTTACCTCAAATAAATGCTCCTAGATCCCAATAGGAAAAAGCCGTAAAGACCAACTTCCAAGCTAAATTCCCGCTCCGTATAAACTCCAAATTCACCAAACTCACTTTTAAAGTTCAAGTTAGAAAATTATCTATCCAACGGAAGTGGTTTCATTAAAATCGGAGCTCGTTTGCAAAAGTTGGGTTTTGGGACCTAGATGTACATTGTATATTATGTATATATTCATTCTTTAGTCAATTTTTATTTTATCTTTCTCAATTACTAAAAATACAAAAAAATCATACTTGTGTTGTATTTTAGTTGTACTATTTTATTGTATTTTTCTGTTGTAAATATCTCTTATTAAAAAGACAAAAAATTACATATTAGAAAAGTAAAAAAAATGTGTACATGTTGTTTGTCTTCCCTTGTAAATTGTCCACTATCTATTTTATTCTTTTTTTATTCTATTGTAATTAAAGTAGATAACTTTATTTCATTTTATTTATTTAATTATTTTACATTCTCTACAATAACCGCCATTCAACTCCATTACTCCGTCATATTTTCTAACTTCTAATTCAACTCCACCATTTTATTAACCTCCATCCCACTCCATCTTAATTCTAACTTCCATTTTTCTTCTTCTTTATATACATGCCATTCTCCTCATTTTTGCCTTTGATCCTTCTTTATGTGAGGAGAGCCTAGTTCCCTGAGTTAAATCGGTGACAGCGACGCAACCGCGGTCGAGCGACGACGGCCCTCTCTCTGGTGTGATCCGTTGGCTTTTTGGCCAACATCGCAGCCGCAACCGCGCGCTGCTCGAGCTCATCGCACGCCGGCGATTCGAGCGAAGACCGTGCTCTCACGAGCACTCCATAGGCGATCGTATCATCGTAGGTAAATTTTCCCTTCATTTTAGTTCATTTGGTCTTTTTGCAATTTTTTTAGTACACCACATATCATCCCTTCCACCACCATCATCATACCATTTTTTTTCTCCCATTTGTTTACTTTATCATCCTCACCATCTTAATTTTTCATTTTTTATCATATTCCCTGTCTAATCAAAATTAAAAAAATAAAAAATTTTAAAAACAAAAAAAATCTTTTGTTACAGCAGTAAAAGAAAAAGCAAAAAAAAATTAAAAAAAAATAAAAAAATAGCGGAAGGAGCAGCATGCGTTGTGCCGCCCGCCGCCCCTCCCACCCGTCTCCACCGCTAGCCGGCGGGCTCTCAACCGCCAACCCCACGGCCGCCGCACCTCCCCGCGCCGCGCCATCGGCGGCGCCGCTCCCACCTTCTCCCAGCACACCTCGCCGGGCTGCCGCACCACCAGCTACCGCTGCGGCTGCTAGCGTAACAGCCGCCCTTCGCCTGTCCTCCGCAACCCCGCCTCTCCCAGCGGCGCCACCGCCCCGTCAACTGCGGCCGCCGCACCTCCCCGCGTCCTCCGCCGCCTGCGCGACCCCCCCTGCGCCGGGAAGCGCCGCCGCCCCCTTTTGGGTTCCTCTCCTCCACCTGCGCAAGGAACCAGGAAGAAGAAGGTTTTATTTTCATCCTTTTTTTATTGTAAAAATTGCATTTTGTATTTTATATGTTTCCTTAATTACAAACAAGTCCTTGTACATAGTTTGTATTGTTTAAGTTCATTTCTGTTTTGCAAAGACTTCCTTGTGTTCGCACTTTAATTTGGACCTTATTTTGGCATCTTTTTATTTAAAGGAAAATAGTATTGTGTGGAGCAACTTATTCTCTGTCATCTGAGTATTTATTTGTATTTTTGTGACTCATGGGTAATTAATTAAAATTGTATAACTGAAATATTGCATATTTTACCCATTCCGTGCTCTTAAATTTATATCTCACGCATAGTTGCTCTAAAAATTCCAAAAAAAATATATATGATGCCTTAATATTTGATGAACTTACAGTCCAAATTTCATTTAAATTGGAGATGTCTTGTGCCGTAAATAAATTGTAGAGTGATTTTAGTTTTTGATTTTTACTTAAATCCCCGTATATTCTTTTTGCGAAATTTCAACTCTTCTGGATTCTAGATCTAAATATCTTTCTGAGATAAATCGCACTCTGATTAATTTGATAACGTGGATTTATTAGGAATTATTTACTCACTGTCACTCTGTTTCCACTAAAAAATCCATAAAAAATTCATAACTTATCAAAAAATTCCAAAAAAATTACTGTAGTCTTCTTGCATCATGTTTTAGTTCCAGTAAATTTTTCATAATTTTTGCTTACTGTATGTGTGATAAATTGCGAAAAAACCCATAAAAAGTGTGCATTTTTCATTGTTGCATTTTAAGTCCTAAAATTCCAAAAAAATGTGTTTTGTTTTCATCTCTGGATTAGTATTCTAGGAAAAATATAATTTGGCTAAATTGGATTAATTTCTCATTAAAATTAATTTGGCTGAGTTGTATGCTTTCGTAGTGTTTTAATTCAACCGCATCTTGCATTGATATTTCTTTTTGCATTAAAAAAATATAAAAAAAACCGCATTGGAAATCTAAAATCTTAAATTTGCAAATTAAACCCAAGTTGTTTCTTTGCCTCCCTGAGTTCGACCCCGGACTTGCCCGGGATATAAATTAAAGCCGAGACACTCTTCACGGAGATCCTCTCTCGGTTCTGACCGAATCGCTAAGTACACGTGCTACAACGTGACCAAATTAATCAACGTATCTAGCGACACGTCAGATGGCGCCGTTGCCGGGGAGGCAAACGGCTTAGGGATTAGTTTAAAAATTTAGATTTAGATTTTCATTTACTCGGGTAGTCTGACCCCCGAGCCACTTGTATTTATTCCATTTTTTTGCAATTATTTCTCTTCATATTTTTGTATATATCTTGTTGTTTATCTCTCTAATATAAATCTTTGTTTCCTTGCGAGGGCCCGGTGGACTTGGAGTGCATCGGAGGTCGACGGACGCGAGGAGCGCCGACTGCTGAAATGCGAGGATAAAGCAATTTATTTTTGAGAGAATTTTGTAAATTATTGTAATTATTTAGGTAGTTGCTCATTTCTAGCGGCTCTTGTTTGAGAGCTCGCGCATGTAAAAAGACTTAGACATTATTTGTGGTGTGTCGAGCCTGTTTCACTCTCCGGCGAGGGTGGGGCTTGACTTGAGTGGCGAAATTAAGGATTAAGCACACGGTAGTTTAGATTCAAACTTGTTTGTGCCCATCGTAATTTAGGCCACACATATTTTAGAAGATTCACATATCTTATAAGATTCATAATGAGACGCACATAGACACGTACTACTTAGCTCAAATCCAATCAATTCTTCCCCGCTAATAGTATATTGTTTAGGTGCGATTTCCTCGATCTGCATGCATTTAGTGTAATATTTACAAATTCTGTTCTGCATAACGCATGAAGAGTGCTGGGATTCACTGTAAGTATACCTTCTTCTGAGCATGCATCATAGTTTCTCGTTTGCATTCTGATTTCCGATTTCCCTCTTGTTTTACAACTTAAGGTCAAAAGGAAATTGGGACTGAACGGTAGACGTGCTTGTGTGTTCACATAAATTTCAAGTGATAACCTAACTCTAAAATTGGGACTGAATTGAGCAGGTCGATCTAATTAATTGGAATAAAAAGAACCCTTGTTCTCGGGTGCATAAAGCCCTCATTGTTTGTTTTAATTGCAAGTGAGAGAGAGACGACCCTAGGATAGAGCCAAGTCTGGATTTCTTACTTACTACTGGTTCTTTCTTTTTAGGCGATTAGCTACTTTTCAGTGAGGATTTACGGGTAGCCGGTAAACGGTCCGGACTTCCTTAGCAGAGTGGGAGGTTTAGAGGACGCATTAGTCCTCAAGGAATGGGTAGCCGTATTTATACGGTCCGTACTTACTCCTATACTGGCTGAAAGTAGGTCAAACTAGTCGTAAGAACCGGGCCAGTCTGTAGGAAAATACGGGCACCTAACAGCTCGTTAATCTTTTCAAGATTGTATTCTCACCAACTAAAATTGACCAGATAAATCGGCCGAACCCTTACGGCCATCACGTGTTGAGTTGGTGAAATTGGGGGTTTGAATTGCGTTTGAATTGTGTGAGTTCACTCCGCACATTTACGTGCACCGTAGAACTAGCGCCTCATTGATTATCGTGATCTAATCGGTTCTTTTGACATCGAAGATGACTGATTGGGGGGATATTTATTCGGACTTTGCGAATCTCTCATTGAACCCTTCAAAAAGTACGTCTTCAAAGGTCCAAGCGCAACTTGGATCAACCTGGACTCATGACCCTCTTGAGCCCAGGATCACTCACTCTCGGGATGGTTACTCTCAAACCATTCCCTTTCTCTCTTCCCACCTCACCGAGGAAGACCATCGCCTTGGTGAGAATATCATGATTCATAAATCCTCTTCTAATAAAGAACCCATTGCTGATTCAGGCCATATAGAAGACACGAGTAAAATGCCTCTAAAGAAGAAAGAAGAGGAAGAAGAGAACCATGAAGACCCGATGAGAAGTATACTTGCCCGATTAGCTGCATCTGAGCAACAACAAGCATTACTGAGAGCTCAGTTGGGACAGTTAAATGTTGGGGTCCAACTACCAATGGATGCGGCTTATAACCCTGGACAATATCAAATTCATAACTACTTGAGTCCGGCCGAACCCGAGGTTGATTTTGAATTGAAGCCGCATTTTCTGAACCTGTTGCCACACTTCGATGGGAATGCTTCTGAGGAACCATATGCATTCCTAAGGGACTTTGAGCTCATCTGCGCTAACCTCAAACATCAAAATGTTAGCCAGGATTATATTAGGCTCAAAGCCCTTCCATTTGCCTTGGGTGGAAAAGCCGATTACTGGGTGAAGAATCTTGGAATAATCGTCACCACTTATGCCCAGTTAAAGGACCTATTCCTAAAGAAGTTCTACCCGTTGAGTAGAACTAACATGATGAGGACGCGACTTACGAGTTTTTCCCAATTACCCAATGAAGCCTTCTGTGATGCTTGGGAAAGATTCAAGGACATCCTGCAAAAGTGCCCTTGTCATAGATTAGATGACAACATCTTGGTCCAATCCTTCTTCACTGGTCTCAACCCTGAGATGCAGGGTTTAGTGAGCGCTGCCTGTGGAGGCAGCTATACATCACGAGGAGCGGATACCGTCTGGAGGGTATTCGAGCAGATGGCTGAAACTAGCCGCTCACAGATGGCCATCAGGGCCTATACACCATCCCCCAGTTCACTCTCACTTGGAGGGGGAAAATCAGCTATAGTCGATCTCTCTCAAGACGTGATCCCTAGCATGGGACTTCTTGCTGACAAGCTTACTGTAGTCGAGAAGATCGACAGGAGGATTGATGAGTTAGACCGGAGCGTCTCCAAACTTCCAAAACAGATGGAGGAGTTGACTGAGAAGGTATCTAAGATAAGGATACCCGCCGTGACTGCACCCTCTGCTCCCGTATACCGAGTTCACCATGTTCAGGAGCAGTTGGTGTCAGGGCAACCCCAGCCGTGGGAGAAGGACCAATCCTACACCCACTCTTTCCAGCAGCCACCTCCAGTAGCAGAGACAGTCCAGGAGGAGCCTCCACCAGTTTGGGAGGTGAATGGGATATGGTATACTCAGGACCCTGCCAGGCAGGGAAGTACGGGAGACCGACAGACCTATCAGCGTCCCCCGACCTTTCACAACACCGCATTCACCTCCGCACCACCTCCTTCACAGCAGAGCCCTGGATTCCATCCACCCCAGCAGCAGAGGCAGCAGTACCAGCAGTATGGCCGACATGGCCATTACCAGACGGGCCAGCAGGGCCCGCAACCCCAGCAGCAGCAGAGGCAGTACACTGGCCAGCAGGGCCAGTCTTCCCGTTCTTCTTCCCAGTCTTATCCACTTCCTTCATCGTCTAGTCCCATGGATATTCAGCAGCAGATACTCGACGAGCTACGTTCCTACAGGAACGAGGTTCAGGACTTACGGGTGGATGTCAACCGCCTGTCCAGATGGCGAGATGAGCAGACTGCACCCTCTACCTCGATCCCAGCCCAAGTTCAGGCTAACCCCAATAGCCTGAACCGTTCTAGTTCTCAGCAGCACTTTGGTCAGGTATACTATTCAGCATCTCCTAAATCTGAACATGAGATTCTTTCGTGTGACGAGGCTAACCAAATGTCACTCAGGAGCGGAAGGACCGTGGTCGTACCTGACCGGGCGAGGGACACGAGGAGGGGCATCTCTGGAGCTCTACCTGAGGAGTCTTCAGAGGACGAGGAGGAGAGGCATCATATTTCAGAGCCCCATCAGCACCATTCGAGGATTTCTACTCAGGGAGCCGAGAGGAGGAGGAGAGCACGTACGCAGCATCGTCAGCATGGATATTCTTCTGAGTCTACGGAGGACCTTGCATCTCCGGTTGTGGCGGATACCACTCCAGCTTCTATTCCACAACCTGTAGTAGATAGTTTTGATTTCGAGTCCATGTTGCATCACAAAGATTCATGTATGAAGAACTCTGTTTCCGTTAATGCAAAGAATGATCTTTCAGTTCATGATTCAGATTCTTCATCCTCTGTTTCCTTAGCTTCAATCCCTTTCCCCCGTGCTCTTACGGCAGGAAAGCACATTAAAAAGATTCAGAAAGATGACCCCGATATGGCACGGTTTTGTAAAGAAAACATCACAGTTAAGGTGCCATTTGATGAATATGTGGCTAACCACCCTGCCTTCCAAAAATACCTTAAGGTGAGATGCACACCTACAAGGGTTAGCAGGAAGAAAGATAACCGAAATATAAAGACACATGTCTTATCAGTAGCCACAACCTATTGTCTCAAGAATCAGACTTTGCCAAAGAAAAAGAGAGATATGGGTGCTCACTATGTGGAGAGTCGTATTGACGACATTGCGTTTGCACGCACACTCTTAGATAACGGTTCTTCAATCAACTTACTTCCCTTAGCCTTATATCAGAAATTAGAGTTGGGACCACTTCGCAAATCTAGAGCTTTACTCCAATTCGCAGATCGTTCAGTGAAGAGACCTAAGGGAGAAGTGAAGAACGTCGTTATCTCGATTGAGGGGCAGAACTATCAGGTGGACTTCACAGTCTTGGACATGGAGACCCCCAATCATTGGAGAGAATCTCAGATCATTCTCGGGCGACCCTTCCTTAGGACCGCAGGCGCAACTTTCGACTATGGTACGGGAATGATGAAGTTCCGTTCTCCAGGCGGAGAAGTGAACCTTGAGATGAAGCAAACCAAGTGTCAGCGACCCGATTCAGAGAGTAGCACGGAGTACTCATCTTCAGAGGCAGATTGCAGTATGATTAGCACAGTTGGGGTTTGGGGACAGATTCCTTCAAGACAGAGAGAGACCCTTTCATCTGGAGAGGATATAGTGCATGATGCAGTTTGCCAGGTGTTGTCTGATCTTGTTAGAGATGCATCAACCTATTCTCTTGATGACATAGAGATCCAACCGGATCTGTCAGTTCCATCCTCTTCGTAACAATCATGGGACATAGATGACGAGTCGGACGTGGCTTTTGCCGATTGTTTGGATACTTTTGACGATCCGACTCCGATACTTCTGATTTGGTGGCGAGTACTACTCAGCATAGCCCACCTTCATGCAGCACGGAACCAGATTCAGATTCAGTTCAGCCAGATCTGCTTGATGATACCACATTGCCAGAACTGAAATCACTACCTCCTACACTCAAGTACGCCTTTCTTGCGGGACCCAAAGAGAGATATCCTGTCATCATTAGCTCAGACTTGTCTTTAGAGCAGGAGTCTAGGTTGTTAGAAGTCTTAGAGAGGAACCGCAAAGCAATAGGCTGGACAGTGTCGGATCTCGTGGGCATCAACCCCGCTCTCTGCTCGCACCATATTTTTACTGAGGATAATGTGAGACCTTCCCGTGAGTTTCAGAGGAGACTTAACCCCAATCTACGGGAAGTGATGAAGAATGAAATTGAGAAATGGTGCAAGGCAGGGTTCATATACCCTATTTCTGACTCCAAGTGGGTGGCCCCACTTCATGTTGTCCCGAAGAAGTCGGGAATTCAGATGGTCACCAACGAGGAAGGGGTAGAGATCGCGACACGTGTACCCACGTCGTGGCGCGTCTGTGTCGACTACAGGCGCCTGAATGCTGCGACCAAGAAAGATCACTTTCCCTTGCCTTTTATTGATCAGATCTTGGAGAGACTCGCAGGGAAAGAGTTCTTCTGTTTTCTTGACGGGTACTCATGCTACAACCAGGTGGCCATAGCCCCTGAGGACCAGGAAAAGACCACATTCACATGTCCATTCGGCACTTATACTTTCAGGCGCATGCCATTCGGGCTCTGCAATGCCCCGGGCACATTTCAGCGGTGCATGATAGCCATATTTGCCGAGATGGTGGGAGATTTCCTGGAAGTGTTCATGGATGACTTCTCGGTCCATGGTGATTCTTTTGATACATGTTTAGCGCACTTGGACCGAGTCCTCACGAGGTGTAGAGAGGTGAATCTGGTACTCTCCTGGGAGAAGAGTCACTTTATGGTGACGGAGGGTATCGTGTTGGGGCATGTCATCTCCAAAAGGGGAATGGAGGTTGACCCTGCCAAGGTGGAGGTGATCAAGAAACTCGATCCACCTACCAACGTGAAGTCAGTGTGGTCATTCTTAGGGCATGTTGGATTCTATAGGAGATTCATTCAAGATTTTTCAAAGATCGCCCGCCCATTGACTGAGCTCTTAGGGAAAGACATAGAGTTCGTTGTAGATCATAGGTGTCTGGAGGCCTTTGAGCTCTTGAAGAGGAAGATTTGTGCCTCGCCTATCCTACAAGCTCCTGACTGGTCTCTCCCCTTTGAGATCATGACTGACGCTTCAGATTTCGCTATAGGAGCTGTGTTAGGACAACGGCGAGAGGGGATTCCGTTTGCGATTCACTATGCGAGCAAAGTTTTAGATCCTACACAGAAAAATTATACAGTGACTGAAAAGGAAATGCTCGCGGTAGTATGGGCCCTCGAGAAGTTCAGATCATATATTTTGGGCTCTAAGGTGACAATTTATACTGATCACACAGCCATTCGGTACTTAATGGAAAAGAAGGATGCGAAGGCGCGTCTTCTTAGGTGGATTCTACTCCTCCAGGAATTTGATTTGGAGATTAAAGATAAACCTGGAGTGAAGAATGTTGTGGCTGATCACCTTTCTCGGATTGAACTTAAGGATTCTCCTGATCATGAGCGGATTAGAGAAACCTTCCCAGATGAGTCAATTTGTGTTATTGACTCCCTCCCGTGGTGTGCCAACATGGTGAACTATCTTGTCTCCAAGCAGGTTCCCCATGGTTGGACTAGGAGCAGCATTGATCGACTGAAGTCGGATTCGAGGAGATACCACTGGGACGATCCTTTCCTTTTCTTCGAAGGACCGGATTGTGTTTGGAGAAGGTGTATTCCTCAGGAGGAATACCATAGTGTCCTCACATATTGTCATTCACTTGAGGCTGGAGGACACCATTCGGGAAAGCGAACCGCTCACAAAGTACTGCAATGTGGATTGTATTGGCCGACCTTGTTTAGAGATGCCATTGATTTTGTACGGTCGTGCCCGATCTGTCAAAGGATGGGAGGGACAGTTGGACAGAGAGATGAGATGCCCATGCAACCGATGATTATTTGTGATGTTTTTGATGCATGGGGCATAGATTTTATGGGTCCCTTTCCCAACAGCCAAGGACATGAGTACATTTTGTTGGCGGTTGATTATTTATCTAGGTGGGTGGAGGCTATCCCAACCCGAACCGCAGACAGCAAGACTGTCTGTAAGTTTGTGAGAGACCATATTATTGCTAGGTTCGGGGTGCCAAAAGTTTTGATATCTGATGGGGGTAGCCATTTTGTGAACCGAGAAATGAGATCTTTAGCTAAGGACTATGGATTTGATCATAGAGTTACTAGTCCTTACCACCCACAGTCCAACGGCATGGCAGAGGTTTCGAACAGAGAGGTGAAGAGTATTTTGCAGAAATTGGTTCGTCCCGATAGGAAGAACTGGTCTCAGCTTTTGGACCAAGTTCTGTGGGCCTATAGGACAGCCTACAAGACACCATTGGGTACTTCACCATTTAGAATGATCTATGGCAAGCCATGCCATTTGCCCGCAGAATTGATTCATAAATCCGAATGGGCAATTAAGAAGATTAATTGGAGTTGTCACCTAGGGAAGCTTTGTCGAGACTTGAATTTGAATGAGCTTGTGGAAATCCGAAACAGGGCATATGACAACAGTTTGATTTATAAGGACAAAGTAAAAAGATGGCATGATCAGCACATTAGGTGCAAAGACTTTGTCCCTGGACAAAAGGTATGGTTGTTCAATGCCAGGTTGAAGATGTTCCATGGGAAGCTCAAATCTAAATGGACGGGTCCCTTTGTGGTTAAGAAAGTGCACGAGAATGGAAGTGTACAGATAGCTGATCTCACAGATGGTGCACAATCTCATGTGGTGAATGGACAACTGTTGAAGCATTTTGTTGATTCGAAAGAGCAGTTAGTCCAAGTCGAGGTCATCAACTTCATGCAGAGTGAGCAAAGAGCATATACATCTTATTACTCTTCATGAAGTTGCAGCATCAAGATTCAACATCTTAGAAGATTCCATCACTCTTGTACATATTCTCCCTTCTTTGTATATTTTCGAGATCACATCGGTTCTCACACTTACTCTTGTCCTATACTTAGGCTGACCAAAGCCTAAGTATAGGGGGGACCGATGCCCGCCATGTGTATTTACTCATCATTTCTCCTCTTTACCTCGTCCGCCCCATTTTTGCTCTTCTTCTACACTTAGGCTGTCCAGAGCCTAAGTATAGGGGGGGCGGATCGACTTCTATACTTTTTATTATTTTAGCTTTCCTACGCTTAGTACGAGCTATGTCTTTTTGTCACCTAGTGCCATGAGGACATAGCACAAGCTAAGTATAGGGGGGCGTGTATATATTACATATATACTTTACCCATACCTCGTACTTGCACGTATTTTTGTATATACTATACAATAATTATGGGGTGGGTAAAAAAAAACAAACAAAATTTAAAAAAAAACTTTTTTTCCTAGAAAAAAACACTTTTTCTTTATTTGCTTAAAAAAAAACTTTTAAAAAAAATCCTCTTTTGCTAAAAAAAAACTTTTTCAAAAAAAAAAGTCTTTTCTTATTCACCTATCTTTTTCAAAAAAAAAAATTCTTTGCCTTTGTTTGTAAAAAAAACAAAAAAACCCTTTTTGAAAAAAAAACAAACAAAAAAAAACTTTTTCTAAAACTAAAAAAAAAACAAAACAACAAAAAACATTCATAAAAAAAACAAAAAAAAAACTAAAAAACTAACTAACTAATAAGTTGGTTTAATCCCTGACACAATCCACTTTCACACAAGACTAGTGATGTTCAAGAACACTTGGTTTATGAGGTCTTGATATTTTGAGTTAACCAGCCTTAGTCATTAGGGTCTTGGACTTAATTATTCACATTTCCCTAGTTTGAAAGATGTGTGTGCTATATTGCATGCTTAGTCTCCACCTTAAAGAATATGATCAGCACCTCACATACACGACTGCAGTTATGCTGAGATGAGTTGAAATTTCACTTGAGGAACTGGGATGAGGGATTTGAGTTTGGACTTGATTTGATGATGCTCGAGGATGAGATAAAATCAATGAAGGCTTCATGAAACCTGAGTGTCAGCATCTTTAGCCAGTATGAGAACATGGTTCTTGTACTATCTCTTGATATTTACCTATGTGCCAGGATGTGATAAAATAAAAAAAAATGTTGATCAGTGTGCGCCAACTCTTGGTAAAAGCAGTGGAGCTAGCCACAAATACTACAAAGCAATGAAATGTCAAAGAAAAGCTCTCATTCCACAAAGTCAATTATCAAAAGAGCTTCCACCAAAGGCGAGCGCTCCCAACCATTTCAAAGTGTCCACTTGGACCACCGCTATTAGGACCAGGAGTCGGGCTTGCACCAAAAAAGGGCTCTGCATCGTAAATGCTACAAGTCTGGGTGTAGAAGGTACGATAGGTACTCAAAAAAGGCACACCCCTGTGTACTCCCAGGAAAACAAGTGCAGACGGCTCCAACTTCTCTTGACGGACGCACTGATCAACACAAAAAAAAAATGCGTTGCGTAATAAGGCACTTGAGAGGATCCTTGTTCCAATGAGAGGGAGAGAAGAAATGACACAATCCTATGCCCTCCATCGACTGGCCTTCCATCTACACTTTCAAGTCTGACAACTAAAGAGACGGTGGATTGGATGCAAGAAATGATTTATTCCCTAGTGTTGAGGATTGGGTCCATAGGAGAGTCTCTTGGACTGGAACCTTGGGTGACGTTGTGACTCTACTCTTGTAACTGCAGTCAACACTTAAAGTCATATCCCTTATATATACGTATACAAAGAGAGTCTGATGATTAGGGAAATTGGGTACCTTTTGACTAGAGCTTGGTTCAGCTTAGAATTTTAGGATCTCTAAAACCGAGAGTTCTTGAACGGATCAAGTCTTGTATTCACATGCACAGTCAGGGGTTAACCCAACTTATTCATTCTTTATTTGCTCGAGGACAAGCAAAGTTTAAGTATAGGGGGGTGATGAATCCACGATTCATCATCTCAATATCTTGATCTTAGCAAAATCCCCGAGTAAAATCCCAAATAAATGTCCATAAAATCCATAAATTAACAAAATGACTCTTGTAAATAAAATACACTAATTATTGTATATTAGATTGTATGAAATAAATTACACATAAAAAAGCCGCAAAAATAAAGGAGTTGTATACCTGTAAATAGCTCAAAACTTCATGTATTTTTAATAATTTCATTTCAACTCCTTTTTGCCTAATTCTTTCTCTAACTTGTTTATAAAAATGTATATAAAAATACAAAGATACAAAACAAATTTTACCTCAAATAAATGCTCCTAGATCCCAATAGGAAAAAGCCGTAAAGACCAACTTCCAAGCTAAATTCCCGCTCCGTATGAACTCCAAATTCACCAAACTCACTTTTAAAGTTCAAGTTAGAAAATTATCTATCCAACGGAAGTGGTTTCATTAAAATCGGAGCTCGTTTGCAAAAGTTGGGTTTTGGGACCTAGATGTACATTGTATATTATGTATATATTCATTCTTTAGTCAATTTTTCTTTTATCTTTCTCAATTACTAAAAATACAAAAAAATCATACTTGTGTTGTATTTTAGTTGTACTATTTTATTGTATTTTTCTGTTGTAAATATCTCTTATTAAAAAGACAAAAAAATTACATATTAGAAAAGTAAAAAAAATGTGTACATGTTGTTTGTCTTCCCTTGTAAATTGTCCACTATCTATTTTATTCTTTTTTTATTCTATTGTAATTAAAGTAGATAACTTTATTTCATTTTATTTATTTAATTATTTTACATTCTCTACAATAACCACCATTCAACTCCATTACTCCACCATATTTTCTAACTTCTAATTCAACTCCACCATTTTATTAACCTCCATCCCACTCCATCTTAATTCTAACTTCCTTTTTACTTCTTCTTTATATACATGCCATTCTCCTCATTTTTGCCTTTGATCCATCTTTATGTGAGGAGAGCCTAGTTCCCTGAGTTGAATCGGTGACAGCGACGCAACCGCGGTCGAGCGACGACGGCCCTCTCTCCGGTGTGATCCGTTGGCTTTTTGGCCAACATCGCAGCCGCAACCGCGCGCTGCTCGAGCTCATCGCACGCCGGCGATTCGAGCGAAGACTGTGCTCTCACGAGCACTCCATAGGCGATCGTATCATCGTAGGTAAATTTTCCCTTCATTTTAGTTCATTTGGTCTTTTTGCAATTTTTTAGTACACCACATATCATCCCTTCCACCACCATCATCATACCATTTTTTTTTCTCCCATTTGTTTACTTTATCATCCTCACCATCTTAATTTTTCATTTTTTTATCATATTCCCTATCTAATCAAAATTAAAAAAAATAAAAAATTTTAAAAACAAAAAAAATCTTTTGTTACAGCAGTAAAAGAAAAAGCAAAAAAAAATTAAAAAAAAATAAAAAAATAGCGGAAGGAGCAACAGGCGTTGTGCCGCCCGCCGCCCCTCCCACCCGTCTCCACCGCTAGCCGGCGGGCTCTCAACCGCCAACCCCACGGCCGCCGCACCTCCCCGCGCCGCGCCATCGGCGGCGCCGCTCCCACCTTCTCCCAGCACACCTCGCCGGGCTGCCGCACCACCAGCCACCGCCGCGGCTGCTAGCGCAGCAGCCGCCCTCCGCCTGTCCTCCGCGACCCCGCCTCTCCCAGCGGCGCCACCGCCCTGTCAACTGCGGCCGTCGCACCTCCCCGCGTCCTCCGCCGCCTGCGCGGCCCCCCTCCGCTAGGAAGCGCCGCCGCCCCCTTTTGGGTTCCTCTCCTCCACCTGCGCAAGGAACCAGGAAGAAGAAGGTTTTATTTTCATCCTTTTTTTATTGTAAAAATTGCATTTTGTATTTTATATGTTTCCTTAATTACAAACAAGTCCTTGTACATAGTTTGTATTGTTTAAGTTCATTTATGTTCAAAGACATCCTTGTGTTCGCACTTTAATTTGGACCTTATTTGGCATCTTTTTATTTAAAGGAAAATAGTATTGTGTGGAGCAACTTATTCTCTGTCATCTGAGTATTTATTTGTATTTTTGTGACTCATGGGTAATTAATTAAAATTGTATAACTGAAATATTGCATATTTTACCCATTTCGTGCTCTTAAATTTATATCTCACGCATAGTTGCTCTAAAAATTCCAAAAAAAATATATATGATGCCTTAATATTTGATGAACTTACATTCCAAATTTCATTTAAATTGGAGATGTCTTGTACCGTAAATAAATTGTAGAGTGATTTTAGTTTTTGATTTTTAATTAAATCCCCGTATATTCTTTTTGCGAAATTTCAACTCTCCTGGATTCTAGATCTAAATATCTTTCTGAGATAAATCACACTCTGATTAATTTGATAACGTGGATTTATTAGGAATTATTTACTCACTGTCACTCTGTTTCCACTAAAAAATCCATAAAAAATTCATAACTTATCAAAAAATTCCAAAAAAATACTGTAGTCTTCTTGCATCATGTTTTAGTTCCAGTAAATTTTTCATAATTTTTGCTTACTGTATGTGTGATAAATTGCGAAAAAACCCATAAAAAGTGTGCATTTTTCATTGTTGCATTTTAAGTCCTAAAATTCCAAAAAAATGTGTTTTGTTTTCATCTCTGGATTAGTATTCTAGGAAAAATATAATTTGGCTAAATTGGATTAATTTCTCATTAAAATTAATTTGGCTGAGTTGTATGCTTTCGTAGTGTTTTAATTCAACCGCATCTTGCATTGATATTTCTTTTTACATTAAAAAAATATAAAAAAAAACCGCATTGGAAATCTAAAATCTTAAATTTGCAAATTAAACCCAAGTTGTTCCTTTGCCTCCCTGAGTTCGACCCCGGACTTGCCCGGGATATAAATTAAAGCCGAGACACTCTTCACGGAGATCCTCTCTCGGTTCTGACCGAATCGCTAAGTACACGTGCTACAACGTGACCGAATTAATCAACGTATCTAGCGACACGTCAGTATTCTATGTATATAAAATACTGAATTTTTACATTTACAATTTTTGTGATTTTTATAAAAGAAAAATTCAAAATAGAATAAAAATATATACACATTAATCTATTTTTTGGGATTTTTAATAATTGAGAAAATATAAAAAATAAAATAAGATACTTATGTATATATTTAATATACAAACTCAAAAACACTCTTTTTCTTTGATTTCTTTAGTGTTTTGAAATTGGATTTTTGCTCACTTTATAAAGACACAAATCAAAGAAGAGCCAAGAAAAAGAAATGAATTGAAAATAGTTAATCATGTAAATGAAATAATAAGTCGAAGTTAGTGAATATGTACACTGTACAATGCGGACCCAAAATCCAAGTTTCGCATATGAACTCTGATTCTTTTGAATTTGATCTTAATTTGTAGATAGTTAAATGTACATTAATTCAAAAGTGAGTATGGTTTCATATGAGATTGTATGTAAGAGACATTTGACTTTGCGTCTTTTTGATCTCGAATTAGGGTTTGATTTTATTTGACATATATACAAGTTAGTATTTTTCTGGTATTGTTAATGTTAGTAATATTTGCATAATGAATTTGATTTTATTTGATTTAGAGTTAGTATAAAAGAGTAAAAAGTGTGGAAAGTTTGGTTAATTTACATGTGATTATACACATACAATTTGTGGCTTCTGTTAATGTAAATATGAGTGATAAAATATGCATCTTTTTTACACAAGCATGAATGATAATAATGCAATGTTAATTTCTAAATGCAATTAATTACTTGGGAAAATAGCTCTATTTTTAGCTTTTAAAGTGATGAATCACATATTCATCAAACAACCACTAGTGCTCCTTCGGACCCTTCGGACGTCATTGCCTCTGCCTCTGCTAGTATTCAGGTGTAGCTTATGCCCTTAATATTTGTCAAATGGTAGGCATTTTAGAGTGGATTATAGACTCTGGAGCATCTCATCACCTCTATGGAGACAACACATTTCACTTCCTACAGATTAGTACATTCAAATAGATTTTGTAGTCATTACATATGGATCACAATGTCACATTCCCTCTATGGGTCACATGACATGGGGAGATTTGTCGACACTATTTATGCGCCTGTAGAATGTGCTTTATGATTTCTCTATTAAATTATTATCTATTAGTCATATTGTCTAGGATCTACATTCTCATGCCATATTTAACCCCTCTTCTCTTGTATTTCATGATATACTTACATGCAAGGTGATTGGATGTGGCCGTGCGTAAGGGGGTCTCTACAGATTAGTCCAGTGTCCTTATGCAGGTAGAACTTCCATTCCTACTAGATCGGTCTCTTCGTACATGTGGCATCTTCAGTTTGATCATTTTCTTCTATAGAAGTTGTATAGAGTCCCTCGGCTCAGACTACTTTTCAGTGTGAATCTTGCCAGCTTGGGAAGCATCACATTTCCTGTTTAACTACTTGTATGATAGTAACAATTCTTTATTTAAGTTAGTTTATTTTGACATTTAGGGTCCTAGTCGTGTCCCTAATCATGGGGGCACATGTTCAATCTAGTTTTTGTAGATGTTCTTAGATTTTTTTTTTCTGAAAAACAAGTCTAAGACCGGTTTTGCCATTCAAACTTTCATTATTGAACTAAAGAATATTTTTCTTGTTATTATTATGTTGGCTTTGACAATGCCATGGAGTTTTGTACCATTCAACTCTATCAATTACTCAGGTCCATTGGCATGATACATCAGACCTCCTGTGCATATTCTTCTCTGCAGAACAGTGTTGCTGAACGCAAACATCGCCACCTTCTCGTTGTTACTAGGACTCTTATACATAGTCATGCTCCCCACTATTTCTAGGATGATGCGGTCCTTGCTGCTTGTTATCTGGTCAACTACATGTCGTCCTCCGTGTTAGGGGAAAATGTACTTTTTGCAATTGTATTTCTCAATAAGGACATTTTCTCTCTAACACATCGTGTCTTTGACTTTGTGACATTTTTGCATCACCTCACTCCTAACCGTTACAAGCTCTCACTCAGAGCTGTCAAATACGTCTTTGTTGCTACTCTCGGATCCAAGAAGGGTACCAATACTTTGATCTTGTTAGACAGAAGTAAACTATGTCAGTGTTGACATTAACTTCCTTGAGTCTATTATGTATTATTCTTCCACAGGGGACAGGATGACTTCGTTTGAGTTCGACGAGGAGGTTTACATTCTGCCTCCTTCATCCCCACCTCCTACCTCACCTCCTCTTCCTTCTCATCTTCTCCAGTTGATCAGGCTTTGCCTCGTTACTACATTCATAAGATGCCTATTGTACCCCGTGCTCCTTTGCCTAACCATCATCCAACACGCCTTAGGTCAATTCCGAGCACTTGGTTTCTATTGATGGCACTGTTGCTTTATATGTACAACAAGAAACTTTACAGGTTATGTATGTTGCACCTCAGGAGAGTACTGTACAAGAGACATGCCATCCAAAGGATCTTGATCAACCCATTGCTCTCCAGAAGAGGAGGCGTACTTGTATTATATATCTCCTTTCCGCACACCTTTCACTTGGGCATCTTTTAGAGGATTTCAGAATGTTTGTTCTGGGACTGTCTGCTGTTGTAATACAAACATATCAGGAAGCCATGCAAGACAATCATTGGCGTCTTGCTATGAAGGAGAAAATGGCTGTGCTCCAGCATCATGGCACATGGATATTGGTTACTACCCTAGTAGAGGCATCTGTAATTGACTACAAGTGGGTCTTTACAGTAAAGCAACGAGCAAATGGTAGTGTTGATCGCTGTAAGACTAGGCTTATGGCACGTGGACGACCATTATGCTTTATCGTATATATATATCAAATTGTAGTTGTAGAGATATATCTATGTTCTCTACACCTTTTCCTTATTTTATTTCTGTGTATCTTTCTTATGTAATTTACCCATAGGTCTCTCCTCTATATGAGAGAGCCTAGGATTCCCAGGAATGAATAACGTTCTCATTTTTCCCAATATGGTATCATAGCGGCGGTCCTAGATCGGAGCTCTCATACCTTAACCCTGGCCACACCTGCTGCCCCTCTATCTCTTCCTCTTGTAGGCACCCTCGACCTTCTCTTTCCATTAAGCCACTGCCGCTGCCAGGCATGCCTCTCTCACCACCGGTCTCCTCCTATATCGCCACCACCAGGCCGACCTCTTTCTCTCTAGACATTGCCACCATCGGACCGGCCTCTTTCTCTCTATCGTTGTCGGCCCCCACTACCGTCGGTCCATGACTTTCTCTGCGTGTATCGAGGTTTGCTTAGGTTAATGGATTTGGTTGCATAAGTCTACATATGCAATCAAATCCTCATATGTTTATGTAGACACCTATCTATTGGTCTACAAAACCTTAGTTTTTGTCATTCGACAAGATGCCAGAGAGCAAGGTCGATATCCCTACCACAGACGCGTTCAGAAGTCCAAAGCCGATTGCCAAGATGGATGGGACAAATTAAGAGCTCTGGGCCATGCAGTTCATGAGCCTTATCAAGGTTTAGAAAGTCAGTATGTGGTATTCGTTCGATCAGACAGTCTAGAGCAAGTAAGCGGGTAGGCGGAAGTATATGCAGATTATGCGGTTTCTATTATTTTAATAAAAAAATAATTAAAAATATAATAATACCAAACATTAGATATTTATGTTGTAAAAAATGTAACATAGAAGAAATATAAAGTGAAGATTTTTTTGTACAACGTGATATCAACTAAAGCATTTTCAAAAGTCATCCACTTTCAAAAGATAAAGATGTTAAGTTAAGGTAAAGAGAGTAAAAAATGTTGTAAATTGATTGAAGATAGAAAAATGGTAGATATCATTGTCCAATTTGAAAGTTAATTTTTTTTGGAATTGTAACCTGGTTAGTAAACACAACGAACCTTCGTACTTTAGTAAATGGTGTATTTGTCTACTCAAAGTCAAATATTAAAAAAAACCAACCATTTAAATTAAATATATGTTATTTTTTCTGTGTAGTTATAAAATTCCATGCAAATTCGACATCTATACTCATTTATCCCATAAAAGATCTTAGGTAAACACATGTAATTTATTCTATATTCATGCAGTTATGAGATAATGTAAAAAATAGAGTTGTTGCTGGAGAATCTAAAAAAAGATAGTTGCCCTGAATCTAAAAATAAAGAGATTTAGGGCTAAATATAGCAATCAACAAATATTAAAAGAGGAGAAAAAGACGGTGGAGGAGCAATCCATGTGAAAGTTAAAAAGGTGGCAGAGGAGCAGAGAGATACCTCTATTACATATGCAGCCGCATATGCGGATTACTCGGTCGAGTATACCTTATAACCCGCATATTGAACGAGTATCGCATACTCGATGCGGTAGGGGGACCACCTCCGCATATGCGGCCGCTTGGACCGACTTTCCGAACACTAAGCCTTGTTAAGTCGACGGGTAAGAAACACATTCTTACCGAGGAAGAGCCGGTTGAGAACACTAGGGTGAACGCATCGTGGGAGGTTGATGACGCATATGCCAAGGTTTGGCTTTCTGGGACCTTGACAATAGAGATCGCTAATGATGTGTTACATCAGTCCACTGCCTAGGCGATGTGGGACATCCTCGCAACCACTTACTCTTAAGCAAGGAATGAGACGAAGATCTTGCAACTTCGACATGATATCTTTACCATCAAGTACAACATATGACCACTTCACTCTTTGTATACTTCCTTGTGAGGGATGTTTGAGAAGCTCCACAACTTCATGCCATTGATATCTACTCCTGAATAACATAAGACATATCGAACTGCCACCGTGGTTGCTGTATTCCTTGCAGCTCTTGATCCTGAGTATGGGGCTGCTTGTTCCCAGGTTTTAGCGGATGCCACTATTCCTCCCTTGGAGGAAGCGTTTCGCCGACTCAGCAGGATTACTGTTTCTTCGACTGCCTCTAGTCAGACTTCTTCGGCGATGGCAGCATCCCAAGGTAGAGGAGGCTCCTCTCATTTCCGTGGACGTGGACCTCGTGGTAGAGGAGGTCGCATTCGTCCGCCTTGCACTTACTGTCATCGTCCGGGACATATAGAGGATACATGCTATTCCAAGCATGGTTTTCTTGCGTCGGCCCGAGTAGCGGAGCAGGTTGAGTCTCTAGCTGCTCCTACTTCAGATCAGAGGTTTGATGACCCTGTAGCCATACTGAGGGATATTATACCTCTTGCTTCCTCACCATCTTCTGGAGGCCACTCAGATGTAGCAGCCTCTTCCTCCACCAGTACCTCTGCCACTGCTAGCACCTCAGATAGTATATATGCTTTTACTTCCTATCATCGATATGAGATTATAGAGTGGATTATGGACTTCGGAGCGGTGCATCATTTATGTGGAGATAAAGACTGGCTTGTGGCTTATAGACGGGTTCCTCCAGGGAGAGCCGTTGTGATAGCCAACGTGACTCATTCCCCAACCGCAGGATATGGGGAGACCAGTTTGACGCCCTCGAATCTATTAGTCATATTATGAAGGATTTGCATTGTCGGGCTATTTTTGACCCATCGTCTCTTGTTTTTCAGGACATACTTACAGGCAGGGTGATTGGTTGTGGCCGTGAGCAGGGTGATCTTTATCGCCTGGTTCGTATTCCATATGTAGGCTTTTCCTCTCATTCAACAGGACCCGTCTCTCCCTTCACTTGGCGCCTGTGTTTTGGTCACCTCCCTCTCCAGAAGATGTGTCATATTTTACCGCAAATTTCACCGGGTTCATCGTTCCAGTGCGAAGCATGTTAGTTGGGAAAGCATCATCGTTATGCTTTTCCTAGTTGTCAGAGTCAGAGCAGTAGCTCCCTTTTTGAGTTATTTCATATTGATATTTGGGGTTCAAGTCGTGTTCCTGATCACCAGGGACACATGTTTTACCTTCTTACTGTTGATTGTTCTCGTTTGTCATGGGTCTTTTCTGAAGCAGGGGATGTGATCAAAACCTTTATTAATGAAGTGCAAAATGTTTTCTCTTCCTCAATGAAATATGTGAGAGCCGGTAATTCTTTTGAATTTCGCACTCGTACTCTATCACATTTGTTTTCATCCCGTGTTTTTATTCACCAAACAACTTATTCTTACACTTCTCAGCAAAATGGTGTTGTAGAGAGAAAGCATCACCATTTACTTAATGTCACTCGGGTCGTGCCCACATTCATTTTGGGGTGATGCAGTTCTTACGGCATGTTATCTGGTGAATCGCATGTCCTTATCCATTTTAGGGGAGAAAATTCCTTTCTCCATGGCATTCGTGAAGGAGTTGTTCTCACTTACTCCTCGTATTTTTGATTGTGTGGCCTTCGTCCACCAGTTGTCTCAAGGTCTTGACAAGCTCTCTCTCTCCTGGAGATGTCAAATGTGTGTTTGTTGGGTACTCCGGGACTCAGAATGGATGTATATGCTATGATATATTGCGCAAGAAATATTATATTAACGCTTATGTCATATTTTTTGAGTCTGTGATGTAATTTCTCCCCTGCATGTGACAGGTTGGCTTCATCATATTATGATGATGATGTTTATATGCCACTTCCTCCTACAAGTCCGCCGCCACCTCCTCCACCGTCACCTCCTCCTCTACCTCCTACACAGTCCCATGTGCCCATTGTTCCACCATTGCCAAAATTCTACACCTGTCGACCTGCTTCTGCTCATGGTCATCGCTCGTCATCCAGCACGCCTCAGGTTTGTTTTGATTACAATGTTTCTAATGATTGGACTGGAGAAGTATCTGCACATGAACCATTGTAGGAGACTAGCCCACGGATGGAAGAGGTTCCCAATGACCTGGATATACCCATTGTAGTTCGGAAGCAAAAGCGTACCTGCACTTCATATCCTCTTGCTTCACAAGTCTCCTTTGATCGTCTGACAGGGAAATTCTAGAGATTTGTTGTTGCTCTATCTAGTGTGGAAATTCCATGGAATTATCAGGAGGCCTTGAAGGGTAGTTGCTGGCGTCTAGCTATGGAAAAAGAGATGGCTGCACTGCAGTCACGCGAAATTTCGACACCCTACCGAAATCGAAATCGAAATCTTGATATATACCCTTTCTTCACAAATCTAGGCCGTTTTTGGCTGAAATTGGCGAAATTTCGGAATTGTTTCGTTTTTTCAACATCTCGAAACGAAATCGAAATCGAGATTTACAACCTTGGTCTTGATCGCTGCAAGGCAAAATCGACGGCACGAGGATTTACTCAGACTTATGACATGGATTATCTGAACACGTTCCCTCCTGTTGCTCGTCACTCAACTCTACGTGTCCTTTCAATTGTTGTGGTACGTGATTGGTCTTTGTATCAACTATAGATGTTAAGAATGCATTTTTATATGGAGATCTACAGAAGGAAGTCTACATGCAGCAACCTCCGGAGTTTGTTGCTGAGGGGGAGTGTCAGCAGGTTTGTAGACTTCATAAAGCTATATATGACCTTAAGCAAAGTCCAAGGGCATGATTTCGGAAGCTCTCGGGTTTGTTTGAGGGCAGGGGTTCAAGAGGTCAAATGCATATCATTCACTGTTTGTGTAGAGAACACTCAGAGGTATTGTTGTTATCATGGTATATGTTGATGATATACTTGTTACATGAGATAATGTGCTGGGGAAAAAGAAGGCAAAAGAATTTCCTAAGGTATTTCTTAGGGTTAAAGTTTGCTAGGATTGCGCAGGGTCTTGTGATGACTCAAAGGAAGTATGCTACAGACATGCTCGTTGAGACATGCATGATTGGGTGTCGACCCTCTACTACTCCTATGGATCCTAGCATGAAGTTATATGATGGTGACACATATGAGATTGACAGGAGGAGATATAGCGAGTTGGTGGGAAAGCTCCTCTATGTTACTATTACTAGACCTAATATCTCCTTTGCAGTGAGTCAGGTGAGTTAGTTCATGGAGCAGCCCCAACAAATACACATGGATGCTATATATATATGATATTGATGTATCTAAAATCTTCCCCAGGTACATGATTACTATTCAGGAAAGGAGCAACACTTTCGGTTTCTGCATTTGCTAATGCTGATTATGCATGGTGTCATAAGGTTAGGAACTCTACTTCGGGCTTCGTGGTGTTCGTTGACAGTCTCTTGTTTCTTGGAAAAGTAAGAAACAAACAGTTGTTGCTAGGTCAACTGCTGAATCTGAGTATAGGGTTATGGCACAAGCAAGCACATAGATGGTGTGGGTCTGAGCAGTGCTAGCAGATTTGCATATAGATGTACCTTTACCCATGCAGTTACAATGTGATGATCATGTTGCCTTATTCATTGCAAACAATCTTGCATTGCATGAAAGAACGAAGCATATTGAGGTAGACTGCCATTATACTAGAGAGATGATTCTGTTAGAAAATCGGAAGCGGAAGCGGAACATGGAAAAGATAAATAACGAAAAGAATAAGCGGGATTTTAACGTAGAACCCTACTCCGTGAGGAGCGGGATGAAACCACGAGAGAAGCCCTCAAAGGGGCATGCTATGCATTGCTTTTTCTCAATGGATACAGGAGGTCTGGGGCTCCTTATATAGCCTCTCCAGAGCCTCCAAGTCCCACCGTTGGACGATGTGGGACTAAACACTAGATGGGGTAAATGGATCTCCTCCAGGATCCATTTACCATGTTACAACACAATGGGCGATACAACGAATGCTCCAACACTCCCCCTCAAGCTGGAGCATGCAATGCTCAGCTTGGACAAACACAAATAAACTCAACTCAACACTACAGGACACTACGGACAATATCAACCCAACGCGCACATTGCTGCAGTTGAGGACGTTGCTTCTCATGCCGTGTAGGTGAGGAGGACGAACGGGCTGAAGTGTGAGTCAACTGAAGACTCGGAATCTGACCATCGAGTCTGAACTGCGCCTGAAGTCTCCTCGTCGGAGAACTGGGTCTCTCCCATCTGGCTCAGAGAATGGTGCACTGCTCTGGTGTACCTATGATACCACATGAAAACCCTTGCCCTCAAGGGAATGGTCCTCTGCTCTGGAGTCCCTATGGCTCACATGAAAACTCTGGCGAACATCAACAAGAATGATGGGGACCTCGAACTAATGATGGCAACATATGCTCATCTGAAAATGACTGCAAACTCGCGCGTGTTTGAAACTGGACTCGGAACCTTCTGACGTCGAGTCTGAACAACTGTAGAGTCTGAATATCTGGTTGGTCTGAATAATCTGCATATCTGGAGCACAAGATCTGTGACTCTACATATATACTCCCCCTTTCTCCCATACTTGTCGGAAAATGAACATTGACAAAGTTGGGAGAAGACAAGATAGAAGGGGAAAACAAAACATACTTGCGGCTTCTCTTTTTTTTTCCCGCCGTCATCTTTTTTTTTGAAAACAATTTTTTTAAAGCCGTTTCATTTTTTTCTCAGCTTTCAATCATTTCTTTTAAATGCATGCGGCTCTTTTTTTTTGGTTATTGCACGCATCCCTTTTTTTTCTAAAACTGAACTGGGCCTTCCTCAATTTTGCGGCTTTTTCTTTTTAATCAAGGCCATTTTTTTGGCTGACGTTGGCCCTCTGGGGCCCATCCCTTTTCGCACATTTTTTTATAAGGCCCGCTAGGGTTCCCAACACGGGAACCCCTTTGTGGAATGCCGCCGCCCCTTATAACGCGCCGCCAACGGGAATCGGAGCTGGGCGCTCGGCGGAGGAAGCCGCGCGATGGGGATGCGCGCCTGGGATTCGGAGTCGGTCGTGCTAGGGCCAAGAAATGCGAGCACGACCCAGGGGATCGCCGCTTGTTGCTGTCGTCGAAGGAGGGGTTGCGCCAGCGCCTCTGCTTCGACAGGGGTCGCTAGGAGTCTGCGCCGCCGCCCAAGAGTAGCGGCCTGGAGGTCTCGCGCAGCCTTGGAGACTTGATGCCCGCCGTAAATCGCACAGGGAAGAATCGCCGGGATGGGAGAGCGCGCCATCGCTTGGATAAGGACTCGAGGCAGGGGTGCTTGCGCGATGCGAGAAGGCCACCTGCGCCGCCTGCGCGAGTGGTTTTCGTCGCCTGCGAGGTCTGGGGAGCGCGAGATCTGGTCACACGAGGAGGAGCGCGCGCGCTGGGAGAACCAGAGATTCTGGAGGATTTTGCCGCATGGGCACGTTCTACGCTTGGGCTTCGGGAGGCGAAACACCGCCTCTGGTGAACTGTGCTAATGAAGGCCGTGTGCGAAGAGGAGTGGCGCACAGGGCTGGTGATGGGATGTAGCGGTCACTTCTTCATCCCGTGCTAGGGCTTGGAACGTGCCCTGCTGCTTGCAGAAGAAACGTGTGGAGAGGAGCGCATGCAACGCACAACACGAGGCGCATGGGCAGCCTGGAAGATGAGAGATTCAACCACAGAAAAAGTGGGTTTCAAAAATTAAAACCCTAGAACATGAATCCAGCCAGGATAACAACAGATCTTCACCATAAAATGAATCTCGAACATAAATAAGAACTTGAATAGCATGAAATCCTCGAGAATCGAACCGCTCTGATACCATGTTAGAAAATCGGAAGCGGAAGCGGAATATGGAAAAGATAAATAATGAAAAGAACAAGCAGGATTTTAACGTGGAACCCTACTCCGTGAGGAGTTGGATGAAACCATGGGAGAAGCCCTCAAAGGGGCATGCTATGCATTGCTTTTTCTCAATGGATACAGGAGGTCTGGGGCTCCTTATATAGCCTCTCCAGAGCCTCCAAGTCCCACCGTTGGACGATGTTGGACTAAACACTAGATGGGGTAAATGGATCTCCTCCAGGATCCATTTACCCTGCTACAACACAATGGGCGCATACAACGAATGCTCCAATAGATTCAGAAGGGCTTGATTTCTACCTCTCATGTCGGTTCAGGAGATCAAACGACAAATATCTTCATCAAAGCCTTGCTCAGAGGACCATTTCAGAAGTGTTCTTCCAAGCTGAACATGATTGACATCTATGCTCCATCTTGAGGGGGAGTGTAGAGATATTAGATGTTCTCTGTACCTTTTCCTTATTTCATTTCTTTATATCCATCTTATGTAATTTACCCATACTTCTCTCCTTTGTATAAGAAATCCTAGGGTTCCTAGGAATGAATAACGTTCTCATTTTTCCCTGATAGTAGTTGATGAATCTTGGCCTCGTTCCTCGTTTGGGCATACGTGGCTGCTAGAATATCCCACATCGCCTTTGCAGTGGGCTGGTTCATAATGTTGTTGGTGATCTCTGTGGTAAGAGTACCATAGCCCCAAACACATGCGTTCACGTCATCTTGCTTCCATAAAGCATTCTCCCCAATCTTATCCATCAGCTCTGGCTTTGTCAGAATGTGTTCATTGTTATTGCACTGCATAAGGGTCAAAAACTGCATGAACCACAACTCAGTTGGTCCCATCCATCTTTACGATGGGAGACGGGCCCTTGAATACACCAGACGAAGAGAAGATGTCACCCATGTTCTGTGACATGATGAAAAAAGAAGGCTGAAACAGAACTCGATTGGAGAAGTAGACCGATCCGAGCAAGCCTACACGATCATATAGAGGATTGGTTGTATGCGTAGGCCCAGAAAACCATCCTCGTCCATCCTCGATCCGCACAAGGGTCGGAAAATATGATTTATAGGTCTGAAATCACTTTTTACGATCAAAATCAGACCGATCAACAATTTTGGATGGTGACAGAGAGGATAGGAGAGGTCCTCAGGGGTCTAACGTTGGCCAAGAGAGACCCTAAGGGTGCCGGCGAGGGCATAGATGCCCAAAACAACACCCAATGATGACTGGAGAGGGTCTATAGTGACCCTAGGCAGCGTGTGGCAGCCCTAGCGGTGCCTAGCGGTGCCCAACAACACCATTGACGACGGAACAACAACGGCTATGGTGCATCAGTAACAACAACACTTCAGCAACAACAGTGGGGCTCATGGGGGTCTGGAGTCACGGGCGAGTGCCCCCTTGGTGGGGCTGTGGGCGACGCACGATGATGGCGATTGCGAGGGGCGCACATGATGAGGAGAGTGCGGTGGGTGGGGGCTAGGGCATGGGGGTATGAGAACTTCGGTCTAGGACCGTCTCTCTGATACCATGTGGAGAGAAAATAATGAGTTGCTTATTCACAAGGACCTAAGATTCTCTTATATATAGGAGAAACTTGTTGGGAAAATTACATAAAGTAGATGGAAAGAAAAGAGAATACATAAAAGAAATAAAAGATAATTAATATCTTAAAACGAACAATTTATTTGCAGTATGAAAATTGTGAACGAAAGTTGTGCATCCAAAATTCGTAGAGGTAAGGGAAAAGGTATCTCATTAGGGTAAAGTAAAGAAAATGGAGTAGTTCCTTGTAGGACAGACGAAGATACCCAATTTATAAGGTGGAGTGCGGCAAGAATGGCATCCCCCAACAAGTCTTAGGAACCTTCATGTGAGAGAGAAGAGACCTGCCCATATCAAGGAGGTGAGGAAGTTTCCTCTCAACAAAGACATTTTACTAAGCGGTATAGGCACATGAAGCTTGATTGATAATGCTATGAGAATAAAAAAACGAATCATATTGAGTGAATTCAAGCGCATTATCAGTCCCCAAGATCTTAATAAAAGTAGAGAATGCAGTCTTATTTAACTGGAAGAAAGATTTAACACTCTTATCAATCTCCGAGCTCTCTTTTATTAGGTATACCCAAGAACATCTGCTATGATCATCGACAAAAACAATAAAATACATGTGGCCATCGATAACACGGACCAGACAAGGTCCCCAGATATCACAATGAACCAACGCAAAAGAAACAGAACGACGAGGCTCAACTCTGGCAGGAAATATGTCCTATGATGTTTCCCAAACTGACACGTCTTGCATGCAAACGACTTCAGTTTAGAAAGTTCATGGAAGATCGTGGAGAGAGCTTTAACAGACATATGACCAAGATAAAGATGACACAGAAAGGGGTCAGAAGAGATCAACATAGCACCATCGAAGCTAGAATCTACAGGAATGTCAAGATAGTAGAATCCATTCTTTTCATGTCCACCAAAAATCTGCATTGTATGAATGTCCTAAAAATAACAAAATAACTCATAAAAAATCACACAACAATGTAGTTCCCGTATACAACTTATGAGCCGACAGCAAGCTCAAGGGAAATCCGAGGCATAGTGAACCACTGTAAGACAAAGTCTAGAAGAGAATTCCATAGTTCCAATGGAGATAACTGGTGAATGAGGCCCAAAGGCCACTCTGATTTCACGGTGGAAGAAGGTTAAGAGGAAGCCAATAAACTACCTTCTCTTGTTAGATGAGTGAATGCTCCAGAGTTGATGATCCAGGCATGAGCATTAGCTATTGCAGTATTGGCAATGGTATTTGTTGGAATAGCTAGATGAGAAAGAGTAGCCTCGCTGGTTGTAACATCAGAACGCTGTAACATCTCCATCAGGCGTGAATACTCAGATTTGAAAGTTGGGCAGTCAGTCCAATAGCATCCCGTGCAGGTGTCTCTGTCGGTATGCTATCCTAATCAGATGAAACATGAGCCTGTGGTGGCATCCCAAACTTCGCTTAACATTTCTTAGAAGGGTGATTCGTTTTCTGACAGTGAATGCAATGAATATGATAGCGACCACGACCACACTAGCGACCACCTCTATAGCGCCATTCCTACAGCTGAAGTGACCTCCTGTCCTGATAAGGCCTGTGTTCTCCACAGGTTGTGGAGGCTGCATACGAACATTGGAATTCTCAATTTGTTGCAGACGTCCAAATATGAATTTAATGGACGGAAGTGAGTCTGATGCGAGGAATTGTTCCTATATATTCCAATATCGGGGATGCATACCAGCAATAAACCTGAATACTTACCATTCCTCTCTGTCACCTATTTCATAAAATAGACCGGTTGGAATGTGGAATGTTCCTCACACAACCCAGTAAGAAGATGATAGTACTCCACCATCGTAGAATCACCATGTGATGTGGATGGAATCTGCATGTAGATGTCAGCCGGACGTGACTTGGTTATGTGTTGTGAATATGTCTGCGCCAACTCTTCCCAAATCTCCTTTGCTGTCTCCTTGAACGGAAAATTCACAGTGATATGTGGTTCTACAGTATTGGTCATCCAATTCATGGCATGATAGTTGTCTGCCTGCCGGGATTCAAAATCCTTGTCATCTTCCTTTAATGGTTCCTTTGTCAAAATAGAAATCTTTCTTTGACTACCGATGAATACCTTGAACGCCCGAGACCATAACACACAATTGCCAATGCCCTTAAGTTTGATAGATGTACCTTGCATCATCACATTAGATTTTAAAATGAGGGGTTTTGTCTCGGTAGAAGACGTAGCCATGGTGGTCAGGGATTGATACAAGCAATAGACTTAGGAGAACTTTTAATCACGCATCAAGTGTAATGACGACACGTAGCAGGTGGGTTGTTGGTGCCTTGCCTAAGCCCTAAACAGGGGTTGGGTGTCCTATGGAGCCCTAAACAGGGGCTGGCGGAGCCCTAGAATCAAGGGTGGAGCCCAGGTGGGCTGGAGGAGCCTTGGCGAAGGTCCAGGTGGGTTGGAAGAGCCCTACTGGAGTCCTAGGAGGCTTGGCGGGGGCCTAGCAGAATTGGGCAGAGCACTAGGAGATAGGAGAAGGCCCAACAGGACCTGAGGCGGTGCCGGAGATGGGCTAGCGGCACTCTTGTGGCATGGGAGGGCTTTATAGCCCTAAGCGACGCTGCCCAGGTGACCTAGAAGGGACGGGTGATGGGGGCTCCAGACTAGTTGGGGCGGCCTCCTGTTTGGGCTGGCTGCGTGGTGGTGGCGTACGAGTCCTTGTGCAGCGCCCTAGGTGGAGAGGAGGGCCCGCACAAGACTACTGGGGGGGGGGGTTGTGGGGGTGGTGGAGACTGGAGAGACTAGGTCAGAACTTCGAGTTAGTATCGGTGCTCTGATACAATGTGGAAGAAGAAGAGAGAGTAACTTGTTTATTCCATAAGCTCTAGCTTATATTGCGTGAAACCCTAGGGAGCAAAAAGAGATGAATTACAATGACGCCCTCGAGGGGTTACAAAGTAGAATAAAATAAAATGACTCTTACAATAATTCTAACACGTTTTATATAATTAACATGATATCACAGACTGTCTAGCTTGAAAAGAAGAATAATAAAAGTATTGTTGTCTAGAATTCACATGCTAGTAGAGAGGTTTCTATTATCATTTAATTCAAAAGAAAAAGAAAATATCATATCTATAGTATTAATCGCATTTTCCTTCTGGGAATTCCCGTCTCGTCTCCAGATATTCCAGAGAGCACTTTTCGCCCATTTATAGTGGAGTGAATTAATGCACACTTATCATGTTCTTTGAAAGAATGTTTGTTTGGTTTCCTTGTACCTTTTTTTGGAAAGAATATTGTTTTCTCATTTCATGTAAGAATAAAGGTTTTACTTTGGGAATGGGAGAACTGCACTCGGAAATAACTCAACGTCCTAAGCGAACAAGTTCCTCCCTATCATCCTTTTGAAACTTTGCCCGGTTTTTCCACTTTTCAGTTTTCACTTATGCAACTATATGACTCGTGACAAGCTCTAGAATCTTGATTTTGTCAGAAAGCAAAGTTCATTGATATTTTGCTGTGAAACAAAAAATGGATTGATCAATTCAACCAAAAAGAGATCCTGGAGTGACATTTACTTTGCGAGGACCCCTTGGAGGAGGATAGTACTGCATGGTTCAATATATCATATACCATGGATGGACCAATACGAAGAAAAAAGAACACGGATGATTCTGTCTAGTAATTTCTGATTGCTTTTTGGTAGTGAGGGAACCAAAAGCGAACTGAAATATGTAACTACTTGAGAAAAGAAAAATTGATATGTGATGCTTGTGAAATAATGGATTGGATTAATGTTTTTTTTTAAAGTTGTGGGTGAATATTGACCTCAAGTCTTTCATGATCTAAAATGTTCTGTGACAAATTTGATCAGACCGGTGTTTTTGTCTATCTTTACTATGGTTCGTATAGTAATATTGTTCTTTCTTTTCTGATTTTTGCAGATAATGCAGTCAATTGGATTTCTCGGACCAGCCTTTTTTCTCTCTCAGTTGAGCCACATCCACTCTCCTGCGATGGCAGTATTATGCATGGCTTGTAGTCAGGTAATCCATTTACAACTTGATCGCTTTCTTTCATTAAGAACATGCTTTGGAGCAGTGGCAGACTCGATGTTGTAGAATAGGTTGGGCACACTGATAACAAGTAAATAAAATTAAGAAAATCATTATAAACATCCATTTGCCTGATGATATATAAAGAGGTTTTACATATAATGCAAATGGAAAATGGTAAAGCCTTTTCCCATTTTAAGTAGAATTGGCTACATGGATTCATATTAAATCCATGTTGAAAGATCCGATTGTTTTACGTATAATGCAAAATCGAAAAAAAATCCATACTTGTAATTAAAGTTGTTCTCGTCTAGTTTTCATATTTTGAAAATAATTCATAATTTCATCATCAGCAATAAACTCAAATGTTTTTATTTCAATGTATGTCAGTAAAGCATTCATTCATTCATTTGTCATTCGATTAGGCAACTGAATTTTAATAATAGTCATGGCTTAAAATGCTCTTTCAAAACTGGTAGTTGCAACTATTAGAGTTAGTGCCAATTTAATAAGTAAATATAGAAATGGATAAATGAAATCCTTTTGAGTTTTCACCATTTTTTCTGCAAGTTCTGTCCAAAATCTGGCCTTGTAAACTCAATATTATGCTTTACATCTTTAATATACATCATCATTTTAATTCGAAGAATTAATAACTTGTTGAAGAAAAATCCATCGAGTGTAATTGGGCAAGACAAATAAGTTTATTGTGGAAAAACATAATGTGGAAGAGAAAATAAATCAAGAGAAATAAATCATGAAGACGGAAGATTTTATATAGAACCATACTCCGTGAGGAGCGGGATGAAACCACGGGAGAACGCCACAAAGGGCAGATTCTTCTATTTCATTCTCTCAATGAGTATATGGGTGTGGAGCTCTTTATATAGCCCCACTAACTCTCTAGAGTCCAATCAATATACTATGTGGGACTATCTCTAGGTTATTCTTCGACGCTCCCCGTCAAGCTGGAGCATGCAATGCCAAGCTTGGACAAACAAAAGAAGACATAAATTCACTTGATGAAGAAATGACACTACAAACCATAACGACTCAACGCATAATATATCACTTGCTGCAGAGGACGATTCTTCGCGTGCCATGCTGGTGAGGATGAACTTGAGGTGTGGTCCCTGTAATGAGTCTCTTCTGTTGTCGAAAAAGCTCGTGGGGGCCAGCTCGTCGCCTATGGAGGGATTTGTCAGTGGATGCCTTTTTCTTCATGACTTGGGAATATCATACGTAGATCTTTGAATGTGGATCATTCTCTTGGTACCTTGAAGTGAGTTCTCTCTCTTGGGAACCTCAGAAGAATCTCATACTAGAGCTTACGGTCATTGGAGTCTTCATTGTCTACATTGAGTTGTTCTCTGAGTATAATCTCTGAAAATCAATGGATGAACATCTCTTACACTCTTTCACTCCCTCTTTCTCTTATACTTGTCGGAAATCGAAGGGTACTCGACTAAGTTGGGAGAACACATGGAGGGAGAAAACAAAAAATTTCAGCTCCTCTTTTTTTGTGCTCTTTTTTACACCAATTATTTTTTCTCATAGTAGTTATTTCATTTTTTTGGTTTTCTTCTTCTTCTTTCATATGGATTTTTTTGTCTACGGTAGCTTTTTTTTTTATAGAAAAACCTCTTTTTTTGGAAATAGCTACGACCCAAATTGGTGCCCAATATTCTCATCTCTTCCTTTTTTTATTCATAACTAGTTGCCCAATGAACTAATAATCTCCCCTATTTTTTTCATTTAGCCCACACTCTCTCCTTTTGCTTGTTTTTTTCTTGTTAAAGGACGGTAGAGCCCATCTCTCTAACCTTTTCTTTTTTTTAATTGTAAGGAGGGAGGATACCCCTTCTTCAACCCATGACTAGGGTTCCTTTTAGGAACCCATAGTTGCCGCTAGCAAAGGCTTGCCAGGGAGGAGGGGCTCGAGGAGAGCATCGCCGTAGGGAAGGTGGCATGGTCGCCATGCATTCTAGAGGAAGAAGTAGCGGCGTTGCTAGCGTGTGTTGGAGTGGGTGGAGGCGCATGGCACTCGACTGCGAGGAGAGACCCTCGTTGGAGGAATCTTGGGCTGGGCGACATTGTTACTAGAGTGAGGAGAAGATCACGCGGGGCATGGGGCTGGCGTGGTGTGTGACCTTGGCATATGCGGTAGGGTTTTGGCTTAGAGATAGTGACTCATGCGCATACAGATGTGCACGACACCAACTGGGTGTTGCCGATTGTGCTAGCTGTGAGGGATTGGAGCCGCCGTGGTCTCAAGACGGCGTGGATTTGCGGATCGAACTCCTGGCGTGGATCGCGTGGGTTATCGTTGACGAGAATGGGTTACGATCTCTGGTCTCATTGTCGTCGACGCCATGCTCGAGCGGGATGTAGGAAATGGTGTTTTTTTGGTGCTCAGATATGGTGTGCCACCATTAGGGCATGAGAAGGGATGACTTATCGCTCAGAGGGTTGTGGCATGGTCTAGGGTTCTAATGAAGGACTCACATCAAGGAGCGATTCTCCAAGATGCTGGTAATGCCAGATTGGAGAAATCATTTGGAAAAAGAGTGATTAGAGCCTATCTCTACTGCCTGATGGGAAGAAGGGACTGGAATTGATTAGCGATGTTGCCGTTGGGAATTAGGGTTCCATAAGAAATCCTTGAATTTTCTCGAACGAACAGATAAACTAAACTCCATAAAAAATATTGAAATAAAACGTATCTCTCCACCGTCTTTTTCAGGAACAAATTCTGATTCGTAACAATGTGAATAATGAAAACATAATGCAGAAGCAAAAATATATCAAGAGCAATAACCTATAAAGAAGACAGAAGATTTTACGTGGAACCCTACTCGTTGAGGAGTGGGATGAAACCACGTGAGAATGCTTTAAAGGGTGGATTCTTTTATTTCATTCTCTAAATGAGTACAAGGCTGTAAGGCTAGGGATGAAAACGGATACAGATATATCCGAGTATTCGTTTATCGTATTCGAAAAATTATAGGATATTGATATCCCTATCCGAATATTAATCGAATATGGATCGAATATAGATATGGATTGTAAAAATTTTTCGGATATGATTACGGATATAGTAATGGCTTGAATATCCGGATATCTGAAAATAATATTTAATATTATTTTATATATTAGTTAATATAGTATAAACCACATCCACATGTTAATATATTAGTATTATATATTATATAATACAATATATTAATGATATTAATAAACTTCTATTTGTTTGGGGATGGACACTAACAAAAGTTACGAAATCCTATCATCTTTTTTGCTTCCGATCAAGAATGCAGGTCGCCTTGACGCTCCTTTTTGTCATGTTGCAACTTATGTAAATTTCATTGCATTTTTTTAAATCCATTATGAACTTTGATAAAAATTCAATTCGTATTTGTATGTGGTCTTTATTTGATCCGTATTCGGATTCCATGTTTATTGGATTCATATTTAGATTCACTCTTTATTCGATTCATATTTGGATTGGCTCTTTATTCGACCCGTATCCGGGTCCGCTCTTTATTCGATTCGCATTCCGATTCGATAAATATTCGATTCGAATTCGTATCCATATACTAAGGATATGGTTTCCGTAATGCATATCCAAATCATATCCGTATCTGTATTCGATAAAGATGAAGAGAACTTGGATATGGAAATATGCATATCCGATCCGTATCCGATCCATTTTCATCTATATGTAAGGCTCTTTATATAGCCCCACTAACTCTCCAGAGTTCCACCAACTGATGATGTTGGACTAAATCTAGGTCATTCTCTAACATTTATCAATGTCAAATGCTGTAAACGATTTTTTTGGACTTCAACATGCTACACAAAGAAGTTCCATGCTGACTTCAGTGAAGAGATCATTCAATTATCGAGCTTGAATATCGATGATTATATACCAAAATTGAATATGATAATGAAGCAAAACTGTAATTTTATCAACATTATGTCTCGATCGTCCTGCAGCTATATATGAATCATCTTCACTTAAAACATTGACATTATTCTTCTTAGAAAATAAAGTAACTCTTTCCATCTGGGAATTCCATCCGCCAATTCTCATCTTTTGCAAACATTGTTTTGTTATAGAGGCCAATCACATAGTAATAATATCATCTTTATATTTCTTTAGAAGTGATTGTGAAAGTGCATATGTAACACCCGATACATCGACCATTACGTGCTAGAAGAAAATGCATTCAAAATCTTACCACTTACGAAAATTTAAGTGCCTCTCTATGTTTACCTATATTCTTATTTTCTCTTAAGAACCCTGACATTGTATTCATATAAGGGTATAAATCAAGCAAATATATTAAACACTAACAATGGGAAATGAACGCCTATCACCTGGATGTAAAAATTTCTTCTCTTGATTTACTCATGTTCTCGTGTCAAGTTCACCGAAATCAAATAATTCGACAATTCTTATAGTTTCTGTTTGAACATATCAAATGGCCCCACGCTCAAACCACCATCGGCAGATGCGCGAACCTGCAGTTACGCAGAGGTTGAGTCGCGCGCGAGACTCGCGCAAGTCGGGCGTGGTTGGAGAGGGGCGGACTATGCGAGGGGCACAACACGCCCTATAAATGCACCTCTTTCTGGAGGGGGAAAACACACAGAGAAAAAAAATCCGGAGTTACCTTGCATAGGGAGCCCTCTCCCAAAACCATCTCCACTTCTCTCTCGATCTACAAGCTGCTCGTCGATGTCGTCAAGCTGGTAGTCAAGTCGTCGTCGAGCCCCGAAACTGGTATCAGAGCAATACCTTCATCTCGATCGCAAACTCGTTTCCTCAAGCAAACACTGTGAGCGACGGTGCTCAATGCCCCCCAGATCCCCGCCGCCGCTGCATCTCACTGCCTCTCGAAACCCTAACCATAAAGAGGATAAAGGTAACACGTCCTTTTAATTTTATCGGGACCTGCTGGTTCGGTGGCAACTTTTGGTAATTTTTTTTATTGTTTTTCTTACTTTTATTCCCACTCTTATAGGGGTTGCGTTAGGTAGTCGACGGCCGGCGTAAAAAATAGTCGAATCTTTCAACATGAATTTGAGCAAGAATCCATGTAGTCGACCCTAGTTATAATGGGAGAAGGCTAAGTACATTTTTTTCTTACTTTTATACAAGTTCTAGATTGAAAAAAAACAAAGGGAAATCATTTTTTTCATCTGCTCGTTTAAAAAGGAGGGGGACAATTTTTTTATTGTTGTTTATTATTCAAATTAGAGTAGTTTTTTTTGCCCGTTGAATTTGCATTTATTAAAAGATGTTTTTATATTTTGTTTTTGAAGGGATTAACAAAAAAAATATATCTGCACTAGACCTCATAGACGTCCTTTATAAAAAAATAAAGGAGCCTACAAGGGAAAAAGGCTCATGCCTCCAGGACATTAATTAAAAAGGGAGGGGGATTTGTTTTTTGTTGTTGTTGTTTTATGTTTGGAAAAATTAGTTAAATCAAAGTTTTATTATTTGTTCTTTTTTTGTTAATTTTCTTTATATATATATACACACATTGTTTGTTTGTTTGCAATTTCATACATTGCCTTGTTGAAAACAAAGAATACTTTAAATTTGGATTCACCTATTTATTATTATTTTTAAGTTATTCTTGTATTTTTTTGGTTGAATCTTATCACAGTTTCTATAAAACCTTATTTCTTAACTTCAATAAAATAGGATATTAGTCAAACTTCAATCAAAGACTAATATGAACTTTGTTGCTTAGTTTTTTACCAACTTCAAACAAAAAAATCAATTTTACTTACTCTTGTAAATCTCATACAACTTATATATTTATTTCATTAGATCAACAAAAAATGACAAGCAAGATAATTGCCACCTAGGTGGGAAAAATTGAGTACCTTAACATTACTAATTATGAGTTGTGGAGTAGAAAGATATATTATGGCATGTTGCAAGATATCATACACTCTATCATAGACAAACCCGGCCCAACCTTATCTGAAAATCCAACTATAGAGGAAATTAGGTCCCGCGAACAGTGGGAGAAAACATATAATAGGGCTAGGAGCTTCATGCAGACCCACATAGATTTGAACGTGATTCGGATCTTTGAGACCTGCGAATTAGCTTACGAGCTCTGGACCGCTGTTAAGGAGAGATATAACTCCAAGTCGGAAGTGAGCGTCCAGCTTCTTCTACACAAGTACAACTCGTGTAAAATGAAGGAATCTGAAAGCGTCCTCGAGCACGTGAACAAGATGATCGTGATGGCCAAGAATCTAGCGGCTGCTGATTGTGCGATTCTGGAGAGGATGCAGATCACAACTAAACTAGGAAGTCTCCTACCGTCATTCGACATGATTGCCACATCTTTGAGGATGAATGACACCATTAAGTTTGTGACAAACATACCTACACAACTGGCAATCGAGCATGAGCTCTCTAAGCAAAATTGAAAGCTGAGATTTTTGAGGTCAAGGAAGAAGAAGAAGCAAATGTCGTGCACGTGAAGAAAAGGCTGTGCCCTTCCAAGGCGAATTTCAAGGGAAAGAGTGAAAAATACCCACGTGGCTCTTGCTACGGTTGCGGCAAATATGACCATTTCAAGGTCAATTGCCCCAACAAGAAGAAGTTAGGAAATTCTAAAATGTTTGAAAACAAAGGCAATAAGAAAATGGAATTCGTGGCTGTTGTGGAATGCAGCTTTGTCGTCACGGATAGAGACGGATGGTGGATCGACTCTGGAGCAACCAGACACATCGCAAAGGTGAAGGAGGGCATGGTGGACTTCAAGGAGCTGAGCAAACAAAACAGAGAATCTTCATGGGAAACAACACCTACCTGGACGTAGAAGGTGTTGGGACATACATGCTTGACTTGGGGGATAACATTATGGTACTAAATGATGTATTATATGCCGCAGGAATATGCAGGAACCTGATCTCTATCCCAATACTGCTCAAGAAGGATTTTGAAGTCCGATTTTATAATAAGCATGTATCTATAGGTAAGAATAAGGTCTATGCGATGGAAAAGTTTGTGCCCGAGCATGACCTATTCTGCCTTCTTGTAATAAACTCTAGTGAATAAATGAATGTCTCTTCTGAGTATTCATTATGTTGTTTATCTGACTATGACTTGTGGCACATGAGACTAGGTCATCCAGGAAATTCTAAGATGGATCAAATGATGAAGGCAAATATGTTGTCTAAGATCATGGGTGCAAGGACATTGCACTGCGAACACTGTCTGATCGGTAAAATGACGAGAAGACCCTTCTCAACTGGAATTCGGTCAACAAAGTTACTAGGTTTGATTTATTCGGACATATGTGGACCACTAATCGTCAACACATATAGAAATAAGGAATACTTTATAACATTCATTGATGATTACTCAGTTCTCCTATGTCTATCTCTTAGGAAGAAAGTCAGAAGCACTTGAAACATTTAAGAGATACAAGACGGAAGTGAAGACAAGATTGGGAAAATCAATCAAGATCCTTAGAACAGATAGAGGTGGGGAATATATCTCAAAGGAGTTTGAGGATTACTGCATTCAGTCAGGCATTCTTAGGTAAACTACAATGCCCTATACACCACATCAGAATGGTGTAGTAGAAAGAAAGAATCGAACCTTGATGAATGCAGTAAGGTGTATGCTTTCGTAGTTTTCTCATAAAATACCCAAACCACTTAGTGGATGTTTTATGTGGTGTGATTGTAATGAGTGTTTTCATTGATGCATTTTTTTTAAAATAGTATTGAAGTTGGTAGATACATGAGGTGAACAAAATATACCACTGTGCAAAAGGAGGTCAAAAATCTAGGAAATAACATAGGTGACCATGGTCCTTAGTAACAAGAACCTTGTGTAGAAAAGCCTTGGTCT
The DNA here is from genome assembly GCA_037367405.1 of Ottelia alismoides. Taxonomy (NCBI): domain Eukaryota; kingdom Viridiplantae; phylum Streptophyta; class Magnoliopsida; order Alismatales; family Hydrocharitaceae; genus Ottelia; species Ottelia alismoides. Next base: position 130,859 of record JAZKJV010007621.1, read on the forward strand.
CAAGAATACTTAAACTGTCGTCACCGGTAATAATTATATTGACTTATATGACAAGAATAACAACACTTTGTGCACATCACCTGATAGGACAATCATGCAAAAACCAAGGGAGATGAATTCTGAGGTGAGTTTGTCAAACCGGGCTTATACGCTCTGCTTGAGGCCATAGATGGCCTTTCACTGATGACACACATACTCCCACTTTATGGCATAGCCTGGTGTGACATATAGACTTCCTTCTCAAAATCACTGTAGTGGAAAGCATTCTTGATATCTACTGAAAGATTGACCGATTTTATTTGCAACAATAAAAATGATCGGACGAAACAAGCCCAACTTGGAGAGGTCCGCACTTTTGGTGGACTATACCTATCTCATTGGAAGTATTGTCTTGACGTCCTTCAAGATGCATGTTTACTTGGTTGTAAACAATTTTCGATTCCATTTTAATATCAGAGTTATGCCTCCTTGGCTGATCCCTTGTTCGAGTATACTACGCGGAATAGAAGCCTAGTACTTAAACTTTTGGATCTCACAATTATGTGGCCGGGTATCTTATGTTGTGAGCAGAGCCATAAAGTGTATGGAGAGGCCGAGCTATACTCATTGGCATGATCTTCTTATTCTCAGATAATTGAAGAGTTCTTTAAGCAAGGGCCTTCTGATGGTCATACATAGGCTACCTTCTATGTAGATGAAAGATTATGTTAGATCTACTGAGTCATAAGAACAGATGCTTCGCGAAAGGTTTTGCTATGTTCGTTGCTGGAAATTAATTAACTTGGTGTAAAGAGAAGCAAGCGATTTTTTCCAGATCCATTGCAGAAGGCGAATATAGCTCCATAGCTCGAGCCACTTATGAATTATTTGGTTTGTCTCTTCTCTTCGGGAACTTGGTGTCGATAAGAATTCTAGTCCCTCTCTACAGTAACAAGTCAACAGCCTATTTTTCTACCAATTCAATCTTTCATGAGTGTGCTAAACACATTGAGGTGGACGATCACTTTATTATACTCATATATCTATATAGCTTCAGCTTGCAGTTATTTTCACAAAAGCTCTTCCAAAGAAACACATTTCATTGTTGACATCCAATTTAAGCATCACAGATAGATATGCTCCAACTTGATGGGTATTGATGTTTTATTGTATTTAACATTTTTATATTTCTTATTTCTCACAAGGACTTTATTGTATTTCTCCTTTGGTGTTGGGGTTTCACCTCTATATATAAGAAACCCTATACTCTCAATAAGATTTATCTCATTGCAATCTACTTTCACGGGTTTAATGATCATTTCCATAAGGATAATCAATAAGAATAATGTGTCCACCATTTTCAGTAAGGAATTGTTAGATAGTGAATATCCTGTTGTATTCAGTATCAATTATCATGTCATAGATCTGTCTGATATGTATTAAATTCCATGTATCTAGAACGCTTGTAGTTAAGTTGGCCATCCGGTTGTATGTTATGATTATGGGGTGTAAGAAATTGTTTTATTTAGTAAAAGCACCTTCCTACTTTACCAACAGACTTGTAGCAAACATTATTAAATTGATTTTGATTTTTTTCAGGGAACAGATGCATTTTCACAGTCTGGCCTATATTCTAACCATCAAGATATTGGGCCTAGATATGCTGTAAGCCTTGACTTTAAGTATTTCTTAGCTATATAAATGTCATTAGAAGAAGTTTCCATGGATATTCAATAATTCTGGCATAAGCTTTCTTAACTTTAAACATTTCTTTATAAATGGAGCTGGAAGAAGTTTCCACAGGTATTTGAATGGATCTATTTTGGACCTTGATTTATCTTACACTAAGATTTTAGTTGATTCTATTTTATTAGTTTTAAATCATGTACAAGTCCTAAGAAATAATAAATAAGCATTTAATAAGGCACCATTGGTGTTAGGTATCTTCACTGTATGAATAAATCGACCATCAAGGTCACAACACAATGTTTTAACGTTGAAAAATCCTCAAAGGGAATAAAGAGATTAACTATGCATTGAAAAGAATAAAACCCTCAAGAAGGGGTTTTAAGAATAACATGCATTTAGTCCCATAAAAGTTAAAAGACAATCATAATATTAATGGTCATCCAGATATTATAACCAAATTAAAACATGTTTACAACAGCAACCCCCAAAAAGAATGAGGAGCACGACTCTGAATGAGAAGCATCCTAGTAACATCAAGCAATGACGATGCTTCCTTTCTGTAATACCATTTTGTTGGGAAGTATAGGCGCATGATGTTTGATGAATAATACCTTGGGTTGAAAATTAAGTGGAGAGTATTAGTACAAAATTCCAAGGCATTATCAGTTCTCACAATTTCACAGAAGTAGAAAACACATTTTGTACTTCGGTTAGGAAATTTTTGATAACATCTACAGTTTCAGATTTATTCTTTGATAAAAAGACCTAAGACAGACGAGAGAAATCATCAACAACAATAAGATAAAACATGTGTCCCTGGTGATAAGGAACACGGCTGAGACCCCAAATATCTATATGAAACAACTAAAAGATAGAGCTACTGCTCCGACTCTGACGACCGGGAAGGCAGAACAATGATGCTTTCCCAACCGACATGCCTCACAATGAAAGGACATGTGAGGCGAGATATGAGGCAGAACATGACACAATTTCTGGAGCGGGAGATGACCAAAGCGCAAGTGCCACGTAAATGGTGAAATGGGTCTAGCGAAATGAGAGGAGATTCCGGCATAGGGAGTTCGAACTAGGCGATAGAGACCGCCCTACTCATGGCCACACCCAATCACCTTGCCCGTAAGGATGTCCTGAAAATAAGAGAGAATGGGTCAAAAATGGCTCGACAATGTAAATATTTCGTAATCTGACTAAAATGGACAATAAATTCATAGAAAAATCAGGTGCATGCAACACATTTTGTAGATGCATAGGGGGCGTCATGCTAATCTCCCCCTGTCTAGTGATTGGGGAATGAGTCCCATCTGCAATAACCATAGTTCGTCCTAGAGGAACCTATCTGTAGGTTGTAAGTTGACCCTTGTCTCCACACAAGTGATGTGTGGCATCGGAGTCCATAATCCATTCTATAACATCAGATCCACTACTGCTAGTGTGTGCATAAGTACTACCTGAGGTATTGGAGGAGGCTGAAGTAGCTACATCTGAATGACTCCCGAGGGCCGACGAAGATGTCACAAGACTGGAAGGAGGTATAAATCCCCTCAATCGTGCTACAAGATCATCAAAACATTGATCCAAAGAGGAAGCGGCTGGGGGCTAAATCTGTTCAGCCTCTCGATCAGAGGCAAGGAATCCATACTTGGAGTAGAATGTATCCTCTGTATGTCCAGGACGATGACAGAAAGTACATGGCTGATGAACATGACCTCCTGCCCTGAGGTCCGCAGACACGAAACTGAGAAGAGCCTCTGTGACCTCGAGAAGCCGCCATTGCTGAAGAAGTACGACTGGCATTAGTAGATGGAACGATGATCTGACTGAGCCTGCGGAAGGCTTCCTTCCTGGGAGGAATAGTCGTATCTACCAAAATCTGGGAACGAGCTACCTCATACTCAAGATCAAGGGTTGCCAGGAATACACCAACTATGGTAGCATTCCTATACGTCTTCTGCTATTCAGGATTAGATGCGAGAGGCATGAAGCTGTAGAGCTTCTCGAACATCCCACACAAGGATGTATATAGCGAATGAAGGGGCCGTCCATTTTACATGATAGTAAAAATATCATGATGGAGTTGTAGAATCTTTGTTTCGTTCTTTACCTGTGAATAAGTGGCAGCAAGAGTATCCCACATCGCCTTGGCCGTGGGTTGATGACGTATATCATTGGCAATCTCTTTGGCCAATGTTCCTAAAAGCCAAACCTTGGCATATGCATCATCCGCCTCCCATGAGGCGTTAACCCCAGTCTTCTCAACCAGCTCTTCCTCGGTGAGAATATGTTTCTTACCCATAGACTTCATCATGCTCATGAACTGCATAGCCCACAGTTCATAGTATGACCCATCCATTTTTACTATAGGCGCAGGACCTTGGAAGTCGCTGTGAAGGGAATATCTACCTTGCTTTCTGACATGATGGCTAGAGAAGACTAGGGTTGAAGACTAGACAAGTGTTTGTCTACACTGAAATAGAAAGATTGGATTGCATATGTAGACTCATGTAATCAATCTCATCCAGATAAAGTACTCGCCGGTGATGCTCATAGAGGAGGGTGGCGGCACCCCTCTTGGAGAGAGGAGGTGCAGGGTCTATCAACGACACCCGAGCTGCAGAGTCTCAAGACCAGGCTAGGTTGCACGCGGAAGGACCCGAGACAGGACCTGCAAGACCAGGTTGCACTCGCGACGGGACTCGCAAGACCAGGCTGCAGGCGGAAGGACCCGCAGGGCTTGGTGATGTGCAACGGGGGCCTGCGAGGGCCTGGTGGCGGCGGCGGTGTCTTGTGAGGGCTGGGCGGTGGCGGCGGAGTCCTACGGGAAGAGGAGGGGTCGTGGGAAGAGGAGTGTGGCGGTGGTGGAGGCTTGTGAGGGCCTGGATGGCGGAAGCCCTAGGCGCACGTGGGAGGGAAGCTTGTTGTGGGGTTAGGGTTAGTGTTTCAGTACAGGAGCTCCGGTCTAGGACCACCGCTCTGATACCATGTTGGGAAAATAGAAAGAGTTACTTATTTCTTGGGCCCTAGGCTCTCTTATATAGGGAGAGATCTATGGGCAAATTACATAAAGTGGACAGAAGAACTTAAAATATATAAATGATATATAAATATGAAATATATCTCTACATTGTTGAGACATTCCCTCGTTTTGCTCAACTCACTATACCGCAATTTTGTCTTTCAATTTTGTCTTTGTTAATGCTATCAGCAAGGACCGGGCACTTTTTTAGCTTGAAGTGAAGAATTATTTCTTATGTAATGATCTTCACGAAGAGTTGTACATGTAGTAACCCCTGGGGTTCACCATGTAGGAGTGTCGGAGAGTTTGTAGGTTACATAAGGTCATCTATGACCTTTAGCAAAACCCTAGAGATTAGTTCGCAGAGATAATTGAAGGTGAAAGATTTGCTCAACCCATTGCAGAGCATTCATTATTTGTTAGTCAAGAAACCAAAGGTATATGTGTGTGTGATTCTCATTTATGTGAATGTGGATGATATGATTGTTACAGGAAAATAATCCTCAAGGTATATTAATAATCAAGGCCATCCTTATCATGCACTTCACCAAGGACTTTGGAGATCTATGTTACTAAACTAGAATATAGTTTGCTAGGAATCATATAAAGGTTTGTTGCTTGCTCCATCTTCAATTAATTATAAACTCTTATCTACCAGTGGACACCCACTTTGAGGTTCTTAAGAGAGGGTGTTTTAATATTTATGCATGGATATTTCCATGACACTTTTGACCATTTAGAAAGATGGAGTCATCTTCGGCCAATAAGACTCATCGCATAGTATTTACAGACTTATACTATGAGTGACTTTGAGTAATGAAGAAACATAGTGTGGAGAAAAATGGAGAATGAATAAAATAGTTTATTGAAGGGGTATGGGGTTTCTTATACAACGTGAAACCCTAGAGCCCAAGAGGAGATAATTAAATAAGAGAGGGTTACATGACTCAATAAATAAAAACAAAGATAATATAATCTAATAGTTTCAACACTCCCCCTCGAGTTGGAGCATATCTATCAACCACGCCCAACTTGGAAATAAACCATGATATGTGTTTCTTCGGTAGGACCTTCGTCAATATATCTGCAAGCTGAAAGTCTGTAGAGATATGTGGAGTAGTGATTGTTGGTTCTCAGATCTGTTGATGGGGTGCGGGTGGAGCAGACTATATAGCCTGGATCGCTGCAAACAAAATTATCTAAAACAAGCACATCATAACATAGCACTTTTAATCACAATATAAGCTATCAACCACAAGTGCATAAGCTATCAACCACAAGTGCACTTTGAACTGTGTAGAACCTTTTGTGCTGCAAGATGCAGCCATCACTGAGGAGGTCAGTATGGTGGCTGGTGGTGGGGTAAGTAGCTTGCTTAGGCGACTATAGACCTCATCCATGGGAAGTATGGTCGCTCATGTAATAAGTTGTACATATGCAACCTCGTACTCCGGATCCAGGACTACCAAGAAAACTCCAACTATCGTGGAGTTCCTGTATGCCATCTGTTGCTTCGTAGAAGTGGTAACGAGCATGAAGGTCTGAAGCTTCTCAAATATGTCACGAAGAGAAGGGTAGAATGTATGCAGAGGACAACCATTCTGCTTAGCCATGTATATATCAAACTGTAGCTGAAGAATCTTGGCCTCATTCTTCATGTGGGCATAAGTGGCTGCCAGAATATCCCACATCGCCTTGGCGGTGGGATGGTTCAAAATGTCGTTGGTGATCTCTGAGGTAAGAGTCCCAGAGAGCCAAACACACGCATATGCATCATCTTGCTTACATGAAACATTCTCCCCATCCTTATCTATTAGCTCTGGCGTTGTCAGAATGTGTTTCTTATTATTGCACTGCATAAGGGTTAAAAATTGCATGGACCACAATTCATTGTTGATCCCATACAACTACACAATGGGAGCTGGGCCCTTGAAGGCACCGGACGAAGAGAAGACATCACCCTTGTTCTCTGACATGATAAAAAAGAAGGTTGAAATGGAACTCGACTAGAGTAGTAGACTGATATAAGTGAGTCTACATGGTCATATAGAGGATTAGTTGTACGTGTAGACTCATACAACCATCCTCATCAGTCCTCGATCCGTGCTAGTGTCAAAACGAGTGATTTATAGGGTTGAAATCACCTTTTCTGGTCAAATTCAGATCTTACAGCAAATCTGAGCAGCACCGGAGAGTATATGGAGGGTCCACAAGGGCCTACTTAGACCGAGAAATGCCCTAGGGTGCTGGCAGAGGTGCTGAAATGGAGGGCATGTACGAGTCTACTGAGAGTCGAGAAACGCCTTAAGGGGCTGATAGAGGTGCAGGTGTGTTGGGTGGTGCTGAGGGAAGGTATGGCGTGGCCTTACGACAATGCTAGTGGATCGAACAGGGGCCTACGTCGTTACTGAGGCCCTGGAAGGGCGGTTGGGCGGCGTGCAGAGCATCCCTAAAAGTAGATAGGGTGACGACGCACGACCTAGGGAAGGTCTCCGACAGCGCATGGGGTAGAGGTGATGGGGCGACTAGTGGGGTTAGGGCACAAAGGTACGAGAAGTCCGGTCTAGGACCATCGCTTTGATACCATTTAGAGAGAAAATAATGAGTTGCTTATTCATTAGTGTTGGGATATTAGTTATCTTTATTATTATTTCTTATTTTCTACTTCTTGTAATTTGCGTAATAGGGACCTCTCCTATATAAGAGAACCCTAGGGCCTCTCATTAATGCAATTCATTCTTTTCCCTCTACATGGTATCGGAGAGACGGTCCTATACTGGAGTTTCCTTATCCCACCAAACCCTAACCCTACCCGTGCCCCCTCCCCTCCCTGACCGCCGCCGACCACCGCCGACCCTTCCTGCCGCCCATGCCGCCGCTCCAGGCCACCACCCCCAGCCGCATGCGCCACAACCCCGACTGCCGCCGCGCCCCTCCGGGCATTCGGGTTGCTACCAGGCCGTCGCCCAGCCCCTCCGGGCCTCCATCGGCCCTCTCATGCGCCTCCGTTCGCCTCTGCGACTCGATCTGCAATCCGAATAGGTCTGATTTTGACCAGAAAAACGTGATTTCAGATCTTTAAATCGTGTTTTCCGGCCCTAGCAAGCAACGGAGATTGATGAGGATGGTTATATGAGTCTACACGTACAACCAATCTTCTGTATGATCGTGTATACTCGTTCATATTGATCTACTCCCCAGTTGAGTTCTGTTGTTCGGTTGTTTGTCCATTACGTCAGAGAGCAACAGTGATATTTTTTCGTTCGGAGCCTTCAAGAGCCCGGCTCCCATCACTAAGATGGATGGGACCAACTATGAATTGTGGTCCATGCAGTTTCTCACCATCATGCAGTGCAACAACAAGGAGCACATCTTGATAGATCCAGAGCCAACATATAAGACTGTGGCTAATGCTTTTTGGAAGCAAGATGACGCGTATGCGCGGGTTTGGCTTTGTGGAACCCTCTCCACGGAGATAGCCAATGATATTCTGAATCAGCCCGTTGCAAAAGCGATGTGGGATACTTTGGCATCCACCTATGATCAAGCGAAGAATGAGGCCTATAGCCATCTCAGCTGGAGTATCATGCCTTCTACAGCCACTTCTCCGCCCTCTTCAGCGATGGCCGCTTCTCGTGGCAGAGGAGGGATGATCCAGTCCAGAGGACGCATCCCTCGTGGCAGAGGTGGTGGACGCCAACGTGGCCCTTGCACTTACTGTCGTCGACCTGGACATGTAGATGATATATGCTACCAGAAGCATGGATATCCTGCTTCTGGTCACGTAGCATAACATATTGAGGCTTCAGAGACACCAGCTTCCCAGGCCAATCCTCGCCTGGATGATATTGTCTCTCGTATCCGAGAGATCATGACTCCTACTGCTGGCACCACTACTACAGATACCATAGCCGCAGCCAGAGCCTTTTCGAGCTCCTCAGGTATCGCCTATGCTTTTACTGGTAGCACTGGTGCAGATATGCCAAAGTGGATTATGGACTATGGCGCTTCTCATCACCTGTGTGGAGACAAAGCGCAGTTGAGGTCCTACAGGACTATACCACCTGGCAGATGGGTTGTCATTGTTAATGGTGATCACTTACCCGTTACAAGACAGGGGGAGGTGCATTTGACGCCGTCCATGCACCTTCGGAATGTTTTATATGCTCCTGACTTCCAGATGAATTTGCTTTCCAATTGTCAGATTACTAAGGACCTGCATTGTCGTGTCATTTTTTACCCTTCATCTCTTGTGTTTCATGACATACCCACAGACAGGGTGATTGGATGTGGCCATGAGCAGCGACGGCTCTGCAGACTGGTCCAACCTCCTCATGCTGGCGTTTCTACTATATCTACTGGACCAGTCACTCCATATATGTGGCACCTTCGTTTTGGCCACCTTCCTCTGCAGAAGTTGTGTCATATTCTTCCTCAAATTTCTACGAGATCCTCCTTTCAGTGTGAGGCATGTCGGCTTGGGAAGCATCACCGTTCCTCCTTTCCACCCCGTCAGAGTCGGAGCAGTTCTCAGTTATTTGAGCTCCTTCATTTAGACATCTAGGGTCCGAGTCGTGTTCTTGATCACCCGGGACACCGTTTCTATTTGGTTGTGATCGATGAGTTCTCTGGGCTTTCTTGGGTCTTTTTATTAAAGAATAAGTCAGAGGATGGATATGTGATTAAATATTTTATTACTGAGATAAAGAATATCTTTTCTGCCAATGTCAAATATCTTCGCTCTGATAATGCCTTAGAATTCTGCACCTTATAGCTTTCTGAGTTCCTTAGATCTCTTGGCATTGTTCACCAGACTTCATGTGTGCATACTTCCCAGCAGAACTGTGTTGCCGAGCACAAACACCGTTACTTACTTGATGTGACTAGAACCTTGTTGATACAGAGTCATGCTCCTCACGCTTACTGGGGCGATGCTGTCCTTACTGCATGCTATTTGGTGAACCGCATGCCCTCATCTGTGTTGTGAGAGAAGATTCCTTTTTCGATTGCGTTTCCCAAGAAGGATCTTTTCTCCCTTAGACCTCGTGTGTTTAGATTTGTTGCCTTTGTTCATGATGTCTCTCTAGGTCATGACAAGTTCTCTGACATTACTTGTCAGTGCTGACATTACTTTCTTTGAGTCTGTTATGTATTTTTCTCCTACAGGTGACAGACTAGCCCCATCTGACTCCGACGATGAGATCTACATGCCTCTACCTACTAGTGGTGTTCCTCCACCTCCCTCTACTCCTTCTCTTCCACCACCTCCTCAGCCATCACCGCCACCATCTACACCTACTCCTGCCTTTACACCTGCTCCTATGGCTTGACCTTCTACCATGACTCATGACTCGGTTTTTGCCACATGTTTTTACACGCAGGTCTCTCTCGATCCCCCCTGCTCACAGGTCTTCCCCATCATCCAGCACGCCTCATTTATGTAATGAGCACATTATTTCTACTGATGGCACTAATGAGTTGTCTCTGCAGCAAGATTCCATACAGGATGAGCAGGTGCCCTCTCAAGAGGGGAACTCACAGGTTACAGATTTGGCAGATGATCTTGATGTGCCGATTGCTCTGCGTAAGTTGAAACGTAAGTGTGCTACTTATCCTTTTGCAGCCCGGGTTTCATTGAGCAGGATGTCAGAGGATTTAAGGAGATTTACCTTGGCACTATCAGCTGTGGAGATACCACAGACATATCAGGAGGCTCTTCAGGACAGTCAGTGGAGGTTAGCCTTGGAATAGGAGATGGCAATGCTACAGTCACATGGTATGTGGAGTCTTGTTTCCGCTCCAGTTGATGCATCCGTTGTGGGATGCAAATTGGTGTTTACTGTGAAACACCGTGCGGATGGTAGCGTGAATCGCTATAAGGCAAGACTTGTGGCACGTGGGTTCACCCAGACATATAAGGTGGACTATCAGGATACTTTCTCTCCAGTTGCCAGACATTCTACTCTGCATATTCTACTTTTCGTTGTTATGACACGAGATTGGCCCCTGTACCAGCTTGATGTGAAGAATGCCTTCCTCTATGGTGATCTATAGGAGGAGGTCTACATGCAACATCCACCTGGGTTTGTTGCTGAGGGGGAGTGTCAGAAGGTTTACATGCTACACAAGGCTATCTATGACCTTAAACATAGTCCAATAGCATGGTTCCAGAAGCTCTCAGACTTGATAGAGCAGCAGGGGTTTGTGCGATCGACTGTCGATCACTCCTTGTTTGTGCAGAGGACCCAGAGAGGTATTATTGTCATTCTTGTGTACGTTGATGACATTATTGTTACAGGGGATGACAAGCAGGGCATTCAGGGTGCCAAGGACTTCCTAGGTCAGCAGTTTGTGACCAAGGACCTTGGACGTTTACGTTACTTCCTTGGACTGGAGTTTCCCAGGAACTAGCGAGGTCTTGTGATGATCCAGAGGAAGTACGCTACAGATCTTTTAGAGACATGCATGGCAGATTGCAGACCTGCCACTACTCCTATTGACCCCAACATTAAGCTCTATGATGATGACATTGAGGAGGTCGACAAGAGGAGGTATAGGGAGCTTGTTGGCAAGCTATTATCTGTGACTATTACCAGGCCCAACATATCATTTGCCGTGAGCAAAGTGAGTCGGTTTATGGAGTAGCCCAAACATGCACATATGGATGCAGTCCATATGATTCTGAGATACCTGAAGATTTCACCTGGTACGGGACTTCTTTTCGGCATGGGCACATCTCTCTCGGGTCCACAAGCACTCAAACAAACAAGAATGTTAGTAGCACTTCTCATCATAAGATACCAACTAAATAAGCATGCCACATGTGACATAAGTATTTCATGTGGTAACCCCTTGGGTAAAAACCACGGCCAAAGTCTTCTTGACTCGATCTTTCAACCTTATTGATCTTCGATCATTCTATTAAACTTGGATTACTTATGTGGGCAACCAAATCATCTTATATTGAGTTGATTCACGTAGACAACTCCAATTATAAGTATAAAAGTGATGCAAACGGGTTCCGGCGTCGACGATAAAATTAAAATAATTTGGCGGTGGAATATCGGTGGAGAAAAGGAGAGGTTGAGAAGAAGAAAACTCGTCGGTAACGAGAGGTTGAAGGAGGAGAACCGCGGAGATCGCGTAGAGGAAGGGAGAAAAGGAGGGAGAGAGAGATAAAAATCTCAATTGGTTATCAATACTTGACTGAATAAAACAATGGGCTACCCTCTCTTTATATAGGAGAGATGGGTTTACAAAAATAGTAAACTAATTTAAAGTGACAACCAACTTGCCTAAACTGACTCTACTAATTAATTGACCTAAATTCAAATTAAAATCTACGAAATAAACGTTGAGATCTCATGCGATCTCCGCGTTATAGGGCCACATATATTTAATTAGTTAATCGTCAATTTTATTTACGTTTTTAGGTTGTCGAAATTGTTTAATTAAATAATTGAGATCGCATGTGATCTCAACGTTTATTTCGTAGATTTTAATTTGAATTTAGGTCAATTAATTAGTAGAGTCAGTTTAGGCAAGTTGGTTGTCACTTTAAATTAGTTTACTATTTTTGTAAACCCATCTCTCCTATATAAAGAGAGGGTAGCCCATTGTTTTATTCAGTCAAGTATTGATAATCAATTGAGATTTTTATCTCTCTCTCCCTCCGTTTCTCCCTTCCTCTACGCGATCTCCGCGGTTCTCCTCCTTCAACCTCTCGTTACCGACGAGTTTTCTTCTTCTCAACCTCTCCTTTTCTCCACCGATATTCCACCGCCAAATTATTTTAATTTTATCGTCGACGCCGGTACCCGTTTGCATCATTTGGTATCAGAGCATGGCATTTAGATCGTCCTCACGATCTAACGATCCGTCCCGGCGCTCGCACCGACATCATCGTTCGTCCGAACCAACACGACGAGCCATTTCCACCATCGACGCCACCTTCAAAGAGACGGAGCACATGGTACGTGATTTGCAGAACAACTTTCAATCCATGAGTCGGGACCTAATGGCCTTCTTTGAGGCCTACCGCGACGCCCAATCGAGGCATCCACCCGTCGAAGCCGCTGCCGTCAGTCTTGATGAAGAAAAACTCGTCGAGGAAGACGATTCGGCCGCTGTCCAGCACCTTCCAGACCCGATTTCGCCACCGGAATCGGTCCTGTTGGTCCCGTCGACCGTCCCGGCACAACCCCAGCATTCCCAGGTAACTCCCCTACCCTCCCCGACCCGCGCGGCCGTCATCTCCACCCTAACAGGCCCTCCGTCATCCCCATGCACCCGCCAGCGCCTTCGCACTCCCTCCTCTTCGCCTCCCAGCACTCCGATCACCCTACCCAACGCCATCGCCTTCCCCACTACCATTTCGCCACGCCACCCCGAGCCAACCCGCCAGCCGCCTGCCCTCTCCTGGCACCATCTCCCCTCCCCTCGACCCCTGCTCTTCCCCTCCCAGCGCCATCTCCTCTCCGCCCTGAGCCGCATCTCCACACCTCGCCGACCCAGCCCACCCCATTCCGCAACCCCCAACACCCCTGCGAAGACCAGCCCCCTCCCTCCCTCGCCGCCTCGATTCCATATCTCACCACCAGCTCGCCCGAACCGGCCACCGACACCACCAACAACTCCCCGCAGTTCAGCCCTTCGCGGAACCTACGTCACGGCGCGACACCACCATCTAGGCTACACGCGCGGTCACCCGCGCGAGATGGCGCGCCGCCATGCGACCACGAGCGGCAAACCCAGTCCACGGGTTCGGCGCCGCCCTTGGGATCCTAGACTCGGAGTTCGGCGCCGCCTTTTGTTGAGGAAGAAAGCAACCCTATCGGGGTTTGCAGGAACCGAATCCCTGGAGTTGAGGAATTGGGAAAATTGCAAAATCAAAATTCCTAAGTCCCCTATTTACAGAAAGGTCCAAGGCCATAGGAATATGAAGAAATTTGAAGGGGTACGAAAATTGCAGAGATGCCCCCCAATTAGAAAAAACTACAAACGTAACGCGGAAAATGATCGCATTGGAGGAAATTGAAGCCACAATTCATGGATGAACTCTCCAACGACGCACCTACATCAAGCAATTCGTCGGGAGACGAATTTTTTAAAGCGGCAGAGAGTTGATGCAGCGTGACCCCAGATTATAGGGCCACATTTATTTAATTAGTTAATCGTCAATTTTATTTACGTTTTTAGGTTGTCGAAATTGTTTAATTAAATAATTGTGGCCCTATAATCTGGGGTCACGCTGCATCAACTCTCTGCCGCTTTAAAAAATTCGTCTCCCGACGAATTGCTTGATGTAGGTGCGTCGTTGGAGAGTTCATCCATGAATTGTGGCTTCAATTTCCTCCAATGCGATCATTTTTCCGCGTTACGTTTGTAGTTTTTTCTAATTGGGGGGCATCTCTGCAATTTTCGTACCTGGCTCTGATACCAAATGATGCAAACGGGTTCCGGCGTCGACGATAAAATTAAAATAATTTGGCGGTGGAATATCGGTGGAGAAAAGGAGAGGTTGAGAAGAAGAAAACTCGTCGGTAACGAGAGGTTGAAGGAGGAGAACCGCGGAGATCGCGTAGAGGAAGGGAGAAAAGGAGGGAGAGAGAGATAAAAATCTCAATTGATTATCAATACTTGACTGAATAAAACAATGGGCTACCCTCTCTTTATATAGGAGAGATGGGTTTACAAAAATAGTAAACTAATTTAAAGTGACAACCAACTTACCTAAACTGACTCTACTAATTAATTGACCTAAATTCAAATTAAAATCTACGAAATAAACGTTGAGATCACATGCGATCTCAATTATTTAATTAAACAATTTCGACAACCTAAAAACGTAAATAAAATTGACGATTAACTAATTAAATAAATGTGGCACTATAATCTGGGGTCACGCTGCATCAAAAAGTACAACTCATTAACCTTAAATGTTAATAAGTGCTTACAATCAGAAGTGTTGTAATGAGCACCTTCATTTTTACAAGTGCTTACAATCATTTTAAGCAAAATGACAAATTTTATATCATGTTCTACCCATAAATGATCATTTTTACAAAAATCAAGTTTAAATTAATGCGAAATGATTTTTTCTTTCTTTGTATCATTTTTGACTTGTTTATTTTTTAAAAATGTTTATTTTGGATAAATTTAAGATCTAAAAATGATCATCTATAATAAGAATATAATATAAAAATTGTAGGACAAAAAAATGTTCAAAATAATTGTAAACACTTGTGAAAATGAACGTTGTTACAATTCTAATGAGCCCTGTGCTCATTGGAAAATCCCACCATAACACCCCCATATATGCATGTATGTATATATGTATATATGTATGTATGTATGAAGCTCCATGTATATAGTAGGAAGGGTGAATGGATATGTATCCATACGTTGGCAGATGTCTAAAAAAGATGCAGATGTTCTAATGTAAAACAAATAGGATAGAGGATGGCACAAGGATATATGTATCCGATTATATCCCTGAATGTGAAATTTTTTGTATGAACTTTTGATTAGAACTTTTGGTTAGCAGTTGCATGTTTAAGTCCGTTCTTGTTTTTGGATGTGAATCTTCCTAGGGGTGTTCATGGGGTGGGTACCTGACCCATTCAATCACGACCCGTCCCGACCCATCAATACCGGGTGAATGGGTCGACCTGCCCCATTTCAACGGGTACCCGGTTCTAACGGATACACAAATTATGTGAATGAGTAACGGGTACCCGCGGGTTACTACAACAAATATATACACATCAAATGAACCGTAACAAAGCACGATAAAAATGTGATTAAAAGTAGAATTAACAATCTCTGCCTCTTATATTCAATCAAGAATCTAAAATTGATATGGAAGTAAATCCTCAATATTCATTTGAAACTGGCCGCACATAAATATTATGTGCATAAATGATGGACAATCAGCTTGTATGTGTCATGCGTGGGAGTTAGCCGATGTGAGTACATTGCGCTCCACGACGCGCTTGTGGTACAATGTTGTACGATCGCGGACATCCAAAGCGAGCTTGAGCTTTGTCGAGCACGATGAATGAGGCTATGTCAATGATCTTTCGGTTGCAGTACGAGAATGCCGAGTCACTTGGTTTATTCCAAAGAACAAAAAATGAACCGAATTATATCCATCTTTTTTTCCGATTTCAATCATCCAATTCTGACGAAATCTACAACATATGTGTGGATCAAAGGAAATCCTATGTAAATATGGAAAATAAACTCACAGGAAGTGTTAATTAATAGATAAATTAGATATATAACAAGAGATGAGAAAGATATACATTAATGTTATCGTCACCGTTCTCCCACATGCGGCCAAACAAAAAGTGGTTCGTACTTCGTGGGATATTGTTCCGTGCAGTGCATCCAACCATTGTTGATACGGTTGGATCTTTTGCCATCATGTATACTGGATTATCCGTGTGTTTTTCCACCGCGTTGAATGGGTCAGCCGCTCATGAGTACCCAATTTGCATGTCTTCCTCAGGTACATGTCAATTTAGGATCGATTTAGCCAGGTTGGATCGGTACCCGTTTGAGTAGGATAATTTGAATACACCTACATTCCGAGACCAATTTTTAAAAATCTTAATTGTACTTCATACAGTTATGTTAGCAGTGGTGGTAACACCATTGAAATGATTTAGAAATTTATTTTATTTCGTTCATATCAAACCTTCATAGTTTCATAAATACAAATTATCAAGCATTTGTAAAGTCATTGAATACGTGTGTTTAACTCCGCGTTGTAACACATTAAATTATTATCTATAAAAGAAGGATAGAAGGCCATACCACCTGACATAATTTCCAGTGGGTCAAACGGGTACCCGATGGGTCGACAAATGGGGCAAACCGGGTCGACGGGTCAAATGGAATGGGTACCCAATCCGGTTATCCTGAAGTGGGTACCCAGTACTTTAGGGTCGACTTGTCTGGGTCGACATGGGTACCCGTCCGACCCGTATATTTTGAACAGCCCTAAATCTTCCCTGGGTGAACATTTAGCCTGTACTTCAGATGACAGTGATTTTAAGTAATGTTGGATGAAAACTTGAAATATGCACTTGAGATGATCCAATAATTTTAAGGGATTTTTACACTATGGTCTCTATAAACTTTTCCACGTGTGCGACAATGCCTGTATTCTTCATATTTACCCGCCATCCTCACAAACTTAGTAATTCTGACATCATGACACCTGTGGTAAATCCGTACGAGTCGCATTGTAAGACAGAGTAAGTTTGCATGGTTCTCGAATAAATATGAATACATGGCTTGTTCCCTATGTAAGGCAGAATAAGTTTGATGGATCTCGTCTGTAAAATCCCTAATTTTAAGCGGTGTTAGATCTAAAACCTGCTTACAAGTGAGAGGTACATGCACTGAGCTGATGTTTGTAAGTTTTGTTTTAATTATTACCAATGAAATGTGGAATCACTTAGGTTTTTTTCCAAAATAAAATGTGCAGGGCGTGCTACTTGGTCTTTCGAATACTGCTGGTGTATTAGCAGGCGTATTTGGAACTGCAGCCACAGGGTACATTCTGCAACATGGTATGCACCCTTTCTTGTAATCAAATATAATTTTCCTAAACCCTAGTGTTTTGATAGTATCTGAATTGTGCCGTCGCTCTTGATACTGGAAAATGATATGTTCATGACTAGCTGATGATCCCTGATTTTTTTCCTTTCTGGCATCACAATGATCTATGCCAATTCTAGGAGGAAAAAAACCATACTGAGATGCTAATATCTTATTTAAGAACTAATGCAATGGAAAGACTGACATTTTTGCAATATGACTATCGTCATTAGCAAATAATGGGAAGATTGACAGTATTGCAATGACTATTGTCATAGAAAATCCAAGTTTCTTATCTCTCTTTTAATGATTTTTAGGTTCTTGGGACGATGTCTTTGGAGTCTCGGTAGGCTTTTATCTTGCGGGAACTCTTATCTGGAACTTCTTCGCTACTGGCGAAAAAGTAATCGATTAATCACTGGTGCGAACATTAGTTTTAGGCAGATTCACTTGGACCAAGAGGATAGGCATGGGTGACTTCCATGGAAAGGTTGGCCAGAAGAGGATACATATTGCAATTCAGGCTTCCACCAGGACAGGTTCTACACACAACTAAGGAAGTTATGTACATACTTGAAGCATTCTAGATGATATTTGTCTTCTTAAATCTTGAGCCATTTAGGTTAGCCTAAATTATTTGTGAATATCCAATTGATTTACTGCTCAATATGTGAATAAATATTAGGCAGTGTATATAAATAACAATTTTGTGTACACTTCATAGCAATACGTAGGTGATATACAAATCAGTTGAAGGTATTGTTGCTTGAGTTCTGTACATACATAGGGTGCTTTTCCATAGAATTGTTGTAGAAAGTAGTTGAGTAGATGTCAATAAATTTGTTTCCAAAATTTATGCGATGGATGCCATTGAGAAATAATTTTTTTTTATAATAAGTACACTGTAGTGGACCTATGGAAGGTCTAGCAATCTAATTTCGTTAATTGCTGAAACTTGTGCTCAACGCTAGCTCTAAAACCAAGTTATTGTATGCAAAGTATCTGCTATGGATAACCTTGCATGCTCTATTAAGTGCATCAAGCATATTGACGTTGATTGTTGTTCTACAAGAAATTTGATTTAGAGGGGTATTCCTTCCAGTACCAATGGTCCTTTGTCACGGTATGTTGCAAACATTTTTACCAAGGCAATTTCATGAGCTACTTTTGAGAAATGTTGTAAGTTAAGCATAATAGGTACATATGCTCGAGCTTGAGTGAGAGTATAAGAATACACATGTTTATAGAAAGAATTCACACATGCACGTGCAGACATGCTTACTAATGCACTGCCATGAGCTTTTTTTGGGAAATATTGTAGTAAGATAAGCATGATAGATTATTGTATTCTGGCTTGAGTGGGAGTATTAGAATAGATGCATGCATGCATTCATGTACCCGCATTCCTTCGTCAAAGTAGGCTACAAACATGCTTACCAAGGTGCACATGCACCTCGTACGCTCACACTTACATGAGCTCACACACACAGACACATATACTCTTGCTTGCACATGCACACCTGCCCCTACATGACCTAACATGCATGCAAGTGCGAGTATTCACGGACACACAAGTACACACTAGCACAGGCAACACTTGCACACATGTGGACTCATCCCCTTGCCATGCTGACGAATCCGAAAATGTCGCTTTTAAAAAGTTGTTTTTGTCGTGTCGTGCGTTGTAGGCGGCAATCGGAAACGATCAAGAAAATACCACAAATCAGTTATTCAATTTTTACTCTCGTGGTTTTATGTTTGTTTTACTTGGGCAAGTCCCAAGGTCGATCACAAGGAGGCAAAGGAACAACCTAGAATTAAGTCTATCAAAGTTCGTGTTCGGTTTTCGAGGCGGTCTTTTTTTGGATTTTTTCAATGTATTAGGGGGTGCACATGCAAATTCGGTCTATTCTAGGGACTAAAATGTGAATTAAGTTCAAATGATGTCCAAAAAATACGAAACTTGGCCGAGATGTAAAATATGATGAAATAAGTGCACTGTAATTTTTTTGGGATTTTTCGATGCAATATGAATTTTTTTGGATTTTTAAATGCAAACAAAATGGTTTTCAATATTTAATTTTAATAAATATCAAACCTACTTATTTTCAAGAATCAAAATTATCTGAAATCTATCACTAGGTGACGGATCTCCGAAAAATCCTAAACCTCGAAAATGTGGGGTTTAATACCTATTAAAAATTAAATACTAAAATGTGCAAAATGATTTTTACAGGACAAAATATGCATGCGAATGCAAATCTTTTTGGGCACAATGTTAAGAATAATTAACTCTACAAGATGTGATTTTTCGAGAATTTTTCGAGCAACGGTTAATCAACTACAAATTTCAGAGCAAGAGATGGGTAAAATATGCAAATTTTCACAAAACAATTCTTTATTATTTAACCATCAATCAGAAAAATACTCATAACATGTCAAAGCGTAGAGAACTAATTAACAAACATCATGCTATTTTTCGATTAATAAAATAATGTAAAGAGAAGGTCCAAAATCATAGGGGAACACAGGGGTATAAATGCAATAACTATAAAAAAAAGGCAGATGGGAACCTTAATGCAATTACCAGTACTCAGAGAAGTGATGTTGCAAAATTTCCAAGGGAGCACGTGCCACGCACGTGCCCCTTGGAAGGCTGGACGCGCGCGCAATTAGAAGAAGGGTCGGGGGGCTGTCCACAAATGACCCAGCGGGTCATGTGCTCGGCACGTGACCCCCGGGCTGCTTTGGCTACTGAAGAAGTCCCCCCGCGCACGCGCAAAGCACGTGCGGGAGTCTCGGGGCTCGTGCCCGATCCTGGCGGTGTTGGCGGCGAAGGATGGCTGGCCGGAGACGATAGTGGCGGAGTGCCGGCGAAGATGCGGCTGGTCAAGGCGAAGGCGTGGCTGTGGCCGACACACGGCCGAGGAGGACGGCGACAGTGACTCGGCCTGGTGGAGTTGCTCGAAAGTTGAAGACGGCGAGGCGTGGCTGGTGGAGCGATGGAGAACTGGCGGAGTCGCGGCGTTGATGAAGTCGTGGCTGAAGACGGTGATGAACGAAGGTGGTTGTCGTAGACGGTGACGGTGGCGATGGAGGCGGCGCGGTGGCGGTGGCGGGGTCGACGAGATGGAGCAAGAGGAGTAGCGGAGGAAGAGATAGAGAGATAGATAGAGAGAGAGAGAGATAAGGGGTATATCTGCAGTGGTGTAGGGCTCGACGGCGTTGAACGGCCGGAGCGAGCAGCGGCGCCGACGGGGCTCTTGGCTGCAGACGAAGTACGGCGAGGTACTTCGGATCTCGTCGACTCTCGGTTGTCACGTCCAGAGGCGATGCACGGCGGATGAAGCTCTCTGGAGGCGGAGCGGTTTCTTAAATAGGCGATGGCAGCTCGTCGGGGAAGGAATGGGATCTTCTCAGATCTGGAGACGGCGAGATTGAGGGGATGGAGGGGGAGATCCGGTGATGGATTTGACGCGGTGGCGGCGAGGGATATGCGGAGGCGATCGGAGGTGGCGTGAGATTTGCGGGGCGGATTGGTGAGGAGACTGGCGGTGTATCGGGGACAAAGGGGGTCGCGCGAGATTCACGGCGAGGTTGGCTGGGCGGCGGAGCTAACGAAGGAGGCGGGAGGAAGACGACGCAGGCGGGCCGTCCGATCAGGTGCGATCGGACGGCCGAGAATGGGGCACGTGGCGCGTGGGACAAAGGGCGAGAGGGGGGAAGAGGCGGGCAGGAGGAGCGCACGTGCTTGGCGCGTGCCTGGGTGGCACGTGCCTCGCACATGCGTGGTTTTATTTTAATTATTTTTTTAATAAAAACGAGTTTAAATACGCCAAAAAAAGATGACACATGGTGGCACCAGGTGCTGCCACGTGTCAGCACCAGAAAATTCGAGAATAAAAGATTTTGTAAATTCGATAAAAAATAGTAAATGACCTCGGATCAAAAAAGTTTCTTCACGAAAATTGCTCGTCTCGATGAGATCTACAACTTTCATGAAGACATCAAAACCAAAATCGATCATTTGCACAAAGTGAATTTTTTTGGGGTATCCCATGTACATAGAATACCTTGATTTTTGGGTTTTATAATTTTTTTTATCATTTTTTAAAACAGATAAAAATCCGGAAAAATTACGGTAAAATCAAAGATAAATAAAGACACATTAATCTATTTTTTGGATTTTTATTAATTAAGAAAATATATACATAAAATACAAGGTCAAAAACCGTGAAAATATACAATGTACAAAAGAGGCCCAAAACCCAACTTTCACATATGAGCTCTGTTTCACTTGAACTTGGTCTTGTTTTGAAGGTAATTGAATGCACATTAGTTCAAAAGTGAGTAGGATTAAATCGGACACTGGATGGGGAAGATATGTGGCTTTTAGTCCGAAAATCCTGAGATTAGGGTTTGGGTTTTTGGTCCACTTATTTGGGTTAGTTATTTTTTCGTATTTTTCCTTTATTCTTGTTAGCGATATGTACACAGTGGAAGTGGTTTTGAGTTATTCGGAGTTAGCATGAATGAGTTAGAAATCCGGGAAGTTAGGCTATTTACAGGTCATTTTGGCTTGGATTTTTGGTTTCTTATTTTATGCAGATTTTTGTGCTAAAATGTCATTCTTATGGAAACATGCGTGAATGCTAATTATGCATAATAGATGCAAGAATGCTGTTGATTTTTAGGGATTTGAGCTTAATAAATGAGATTTAGAGTGATGAATACGAGATTCATCATCCCCCTATACTTAAACCATGCTCGTCCCTGAGCATCAAAAAGAAATGCCATGAGGTGAAATGGGATTGGGTTCCATACCAAGACCATGAGCTAAAGGTGAAAGTGAACATAAACTCAACCTTTGGATTATTTGTGTGTCGGAACTTCTGTGAGACTTAGAATTTTAAAATCAACAACCCTCAAGTTCTACACATCATTGCTACAGTTTCGGCTCAGAAGTCATCGTAGATCAATCATCTTCCCAAAGTATACCCTATGAACATTGAATAACCGACTCATGCGTGTAAAAGGTTTTAGCTCTTCCCATTCAGATGGGATCTTCTCAGATCTGGAGACGGCGAGATTGAGGGGATGGAGGGGGAGATCCGGTGATGGATTTGACGCGGTGGCGGCGAGGGATATGCGGAGGCGATCGGAGGTGGCGCGAGATTTGCGGGGCGGATTGGTGAGGAGATTGGCGGTGTATCGGGGACGAAGGGGGTCGCGCGAGATTCGCGGCGAGGTTGGCTGGGCGGCGGAGCTAACGAAGGAGGCGGGAGGAAGACGACGCGGGCGGGCCGTCCGATCAGGTGCGATCGGACGACCGAGAATGGGGCACGTGGCGCGTGGGACAAAGGGCGAGAGGGGGGAAGAGGCGGGCAGGAGGAGCGCACGTGCTTGGCGCGTGCCTGGGTGGCACATGCCTCGCACATGCGTGGTTTTATTTTAATTAATTTTTTTAAATAAAAACGAGTTTAAATACGCCAAAAAAAGATGACACGTGGCGACACCAGGTGCTGCCACGTGTCAGCACCAGAAAATTCGAGAATAAAAGATTTTGTAAATTCGATAAAAAAATAGTAAATGACCTCGGATCAAAAAAGTTTCTTCACGAAAATTGCTCGTCTCGATGAGGCTACAACTTTCATGAAGACATCAAAACCAAAATCAATCATTTGCACAAAGTAAATTTTTTTGGGGTATCCCATGTACATAGAATACCTTGATTTTTGGGTTTTATAATTTTTTTATCATTTTTTAAAATAGATAAAAATCCGGAAAAATTACGGTAAAATCAAAGATAAATAAAGACACATTAATCTATTTTTTTTGGATTTTTATTAATTAAGAAAATATATACATAAAATACAAGGTCAAAAACGCGAAAATATACAATGTACAAAAGAGGCCCAAAACCCAACTTTCACATATGAGCTCCGTTTCACTTGAACTTGGTCTTGTTTTGAAGGTAATTGAATGCACATTAGTTCAAAAGTGAGTAGGATTAAATCGGACACTGAATGGGGAAGATATGTGGCTTTTAGTCCGAAAATCCTGAGATTAGGGTTTGGGTTTTTGGTCCACTTATTTGGGTTAGTTATTTTTTCGTATTTTTCCTTTATTCTTGTTAGTGATATGTACACAGTGGAATTGGTTTTGAGTTATTCGGAGTTAGCATGAATGAGTTAGAAATCCAGGAAGTTAGGCTATTTACAGGTCATTTTGGCTTGGATTTTTGGTTTCTTATTTTATGCAGATTTTTGTGCTAAAATGTCATTCTTATGGAAACATGCGTGAATGCTAATTATGCAAAATAGATGCAAGAATGCTGTTGATTTTTAGGGATTTGAGCTTAATAAATGAGATTTAGAGTGATGAATACGGGATTCATCACATGCACAAATGTAAGCACATATCCACCCACCTACATACCGACACATACATCGACACCCCCTGCACATATGCACTCACCCATATACGTACTAAGAAAAGCACATAAAAACCATGTCCGCATGCACACATACTCTGCACCTGCATGCACTCATATTCATATTCATTCATGCACGGGCACATGTCTATCCTTGCAGGCTCGTGCACATGCATGTACACATTCCACCCACCCATACACAACCATTTACTCTACTCAAACCCACTTAGACCTAGGCCCATATGTGTGTGCACGTAAGGGCGGAGCTAGAAAAATTTCATAGGTGGGGCAGATACTTAGTCAAATATATATAATATAAATTATTACTATTGAGTTATAAATTTTCAAAAGTGATATAAACTTACAAAATTTATTGAAGCCGCACTATTTTTTCGTTACATAGAAATCATCAATGACTTCTTCACGGTGACACTTTCTTCTATCTCTTTTTCAATTTAAACAATCATACGGCTACTTAGAAATCCATCTTCCATCTTATTTCGAAGTCTTGTCTTCATGAGGTTCATATCTAAAATGTACGTTCAGTTGTAGCAGTTGAGACAGGAAGAGTCATTATAAATTTTCAAAAGTGATATAAACTTACAAAATTTATTGAAGCCACGCTCGCTATTTTTTCATTACATAGAAATCATCAATGACTTCTTCCATGGTGACACTTTCTTCTATCTCCTTTTCAATTTAAACAATCATAAAGCTACTTAGAAATCCATCTTCCATCTTATTTCGAAGTCTTGTCTTCATGAGGTTCATATCTAAAAATGTACGTTCAGTTGTAGCAGTTGAGAGAGGAAGAGTCAAGATAAGACGAAGCAATCTGTCGATTAAATAATAGACTCATGACTTTCCACTTTCTACCCATGCTTGACGTAATTCAAATATTCTACTCAATAGTTTCATCTTTGGATAATTAGGGACATCAACTTTATACTACATCAATCGAAATTGTAGTAAGTTTCTTTTACTACCAGAGAAATCATGTGGATATTAGTTTGCTACAAGAAAGCAAATATCATTTATATTCAATTTTTTATAGCCATCTTGTGGGTTTAGTGCAAAACTAAGACGTAATAGCTCCATAGCTGTATCGTTAAACATGTGATCCAACTCTTGAAGTTGTGAATCCAATGTACACATAAAAATATCCACCTGATAATGATGTTCAAGTGTAATGCTGCTTTTCTCATGACACGAACGTGCTCAGTTAGAATAAGGAAGACTCATATTTAGAACATCAATATTTTGCTTTGAGAAAAATAACAATATATTGTCAAAGAATCTATTCCAATCATCTCAGCGCATGTCTTGAATAAGAGATCTAGTAGTGGAAACCAAAGTAATCACATTCAAGACATCATGATCTATATTTTGCAATGCACGGCATAACACATCTGTAAATCCCAAAAGATCATTCATTAAGTGTAAAAAAAATATAAATTTAAAGGATGTTATTGAGTTGTAAGTGACATCATCATCCTCACGTTGAGAATATTAGAATCGTCTTTCACGATATGACTTAGTACAAGGCACGCTGAATCAAACAATCTTATCAAGCTTGAAATTGAATATAAATGAGATCCTCATCTATTGTCTCTTGTATGTTGTAATGTCACAATCTGGTTAATACCTCTTCCTGTTTTAATTTCATTAGTTGCACCTTTTTTGATCAGTTTAAATGCTTGAACATACTGTAGTTCATCATGCCTCTTGCTTGAAGAACCAATAATATTATTGATAATTGTTAACTTAGAGAAATGATGGTGAACATAAATAACTTCTTTTGATGCTGCAATTAAGGTTAATTAGAGTCTGTGGGCAAAGCAATGCACATAATATGCATAGTTGCAATACATAGTAAAATGTGGTTGTAGTCAGGGGCGGAGACAGAAAAAATTCATAGGTGGGGTCGATACTCTGTCAAATATATATAATACTACTATTGAGTTGCAAATGTTCAAAAGTGATATATAAACTTACAAAAGTTATTGAAGTTGTGCTCGTTATTTTTTCATTACATAGAAATCATTAATGACTTCTTCCACTGTAACACTTTCAGCTATCTCCTTTTCAATGTAAACAATCATATAACTACTCAGAAATCCATCTTCCAGCATATTTCGAAGCCTTATTTTCACGAGCTTGGTAACTGAAAATGCACGTTCATTTGTAGCAATTGAGATAGTAAGGATCAAGATAAGCCAAATCAATCTGTCGATTAAATAATAGACTCGTAATTTTCCACTGACATAATTCAGATATCCTACTTAAATTTTTCATCTTTGGATGAGTAGGGACATCAAGTTTATATTGCTTCAACCGAAATTGTAGTAAGTCTCTTTCACTATCAAAGAAATCATGTGGATAATAGTTTGTTGTAAGAAAGCAAATATTATTTATATTCGATTTTTTATAGCCATCTTGTGGGTCTAATGCAAAATTAAGAGTAAGAGCTACATAGCTCTATCGTTGAACCTGTGATCCAACCCTTGAAGTTGTGAATCCAATATACCCATAAAAATATCCACCCAATAATGTTGTTCAAGCGTAATGTTGCTTTTCTCATTACGTGAACGTGCTCGGCTAGAATAAAGAAGAGTCATATCTGGAACATCAATATTTTTCTTTGAGCAAAATGACAATACATTATCAAAGAATCTATTCCTACTATCCCGGTGCATGTCTTGAATAAGAGATCTAGTAGTGGAAACCAAAGTAATCGCATTCAAAACATCTTAATTCATATTTTGCAATGCACAATATAATACATATCTAAATCCCAAAATCTCCTTCATCAAGTGTAAATAAATATAAATTCAAAGGATGTTATTGAATTGTAAGCGGCATCCGTATCCCCACGTTGAGAATATGTAAAACCATCTTTCAAGATATGACTTAGTACAAGGCACGTTGAATCAAACAATCTTATCAAGCTTGAAATTGAATATAAATGAGATTCCCATCTAGTATCTCCTGCACATTGTAGTGTTCTAATCTGGTTAATACCTCTTCCTGTTTCAATTTATTTAGCTGCAATTTTTTCGGCCAATTTAGATGCATGAACATCCGGTAGTTCATCATGCCTCTAACTAGAAGAACCGACAATATTAATGATAAATGTTAACTTAGAGAAAAATTGATGAACATAAATAACTTCTCTTGATGCTGCAACTAAGGCTAATTGGAGTCTGTAAGCAAAACAATGCACATAATATGCATACTTAATCCATAGTAAAAAGTGGTTATAGTCAGAAGTGGAGTCAAGAAAATTTCATAGGAGGGGTCGATACTCAGTCAAATATATATATATATATATATATAATAGAAATCACTACTATTGAGTTACAGATTTTCAAAAGTGATATATAAACTTACAAAATTTATTGAATCTTTGCTCGTTGTTTTTTCATTACATAGAAATCGTCAATCACTTCTTCCACTGTGACACTTTCTACTATTTCCTTTTCATTGTAAACAATTATACAGCTACTTAGAAATCCATCTTTCATCTTATTTTAAATCCTTGTTTTCACGAGGTTCATAACTGAAATGCACGTTCAATTGTAGTAGTTCATACAGGAAGAGTCAAGATAAGTCGAATCAATCTGTCTATTAAATAAGAGACTCGTGACTTGACCTTCCACTTTCTACCAGTGCTTGACATAATTTACATATCTTACTCAATATTTTCATCTTTGGATGATTAGGGATGTCAAGTTTATATTGCATCAGCCGAAATTGTAGTAAGCCTATTTAACTACCAGAGAAATCATGTGGATAATAGTTTGCTGCAAGAAAGCAAATATAATCTATATTCAGTTTTCTATAGCCATCTTGTGGGTCTAGTGCAGAACTAAGACGTAAGAGCTCTATAGTTGTATTGTTAAACATGTGATTCAACTCTTGAAGTTGTTAATCCAATGTACCCATAAAAATATCCACCCGATAATGATGTTCAAGTGTGATGTTGATTTTCTCATGATGCAAACGTGCTCAGTTCGAATAAGAAAGACTCATATCTAGGACATCAATATTTTGCTTTGAGCAAATCAAAGAATTTATTCCAACCATATCGGCGCATGTCTTTAATAAGAGATCTAGTAGTGGAAACCAAAGTAATCACATTCAAAACATCTTGATCGATATTTTGCAATGCATGACATAATACATATGCATATCCTAAAATCTCCTTCATTTATTTAAAATAAATATAAATTCAAAGGATGTTATTGAATTGTAAGCGTCACCAGTAACCCCACATTGAGAATATGTAGAACCATCTTTCACTATATGACTTATTACAAGGCATGTTGAATCAAACAATCTTATCAAGCTTGAAATTGAATATAAATGAGATCCCCATCTAGTATCTCCTTCACGGTGTAGTGTCCCAATCTGGTTAATACCTCTTCCTGTTTCAATTTCATTAGCTACATTTTTTCACCCAATTTAGATGCTTGAACATCCTGTAGTTCATCATGCCTCTTGCTATAAGAACCAACAATATTAGTGATAAATTTAGAGAAAAATTTATGAACATAAATAACTTCTCTTGATGCTGCAACTAAGGCTAATTGGAGTATGTGGGCAAAACAATGCACATATAAAATTAGTTGGTGATTAAATCAAAATTATTATATTACAAAGACAATAATATATGAAGAATATATAGTATGATACTAATTCTAATAACTTGTGCAATAAGTAATGTAATAATATCTGTATCCACAAAAAGGTAAAAACTCATAGCCATACCCTTGTCTGCATCTGCCAAAATAAATTATTCGTATCAATATCTGCTTAGAAATGGATACGTATCAATATATGCTTAGAAATAGATATGATGACATATGAATACATATATCCGTATCCGGTTGCATCAGGAAAAAGTCAGTATCAACGATTCAACATGATGAACATTTTAAATAAAATAAATCTATTTTTTAAAAAATTAGAACGCTTCACATAAAAGTTATCTAACACTAGAGTTTCATGAACTTTCTTTACAGATGAACATATCATCAAAATATTAAGTCCATCATGAACCATCATTCATACAACATCTGCCATAGTACACACACAAACCACATAGAGAAAATCAGCATAATTGAAGTTTTAACTTACCAGCATGCGAAACAGTAGTTAGGATGAAGGATTGCTGATGCTCAGGACTGACAGGCTGATCTTGATGGGGGCGGTTGGCGTGATGCCGATGCATCCTATGATGGGAGGAGGAGGAGGTGCGCGCGAGATATTGGATTGAGATGCGAATTGGGGATCTTGAGATTTGGTAAATTCTCAAGATGAATCGAGAATGTGAATTGAGAATGGGGGCGAGCGGCTGAATTGAATGTTTGGGGGTATTTTGCAAAAAAAGTATTAAAGAGATTGATATTTAAAATCCTAATTTTGTCGAGAATCAATAATACTAGAAAAAAATCAATTTGGGAGGGGGGACATGGCCCCCACCCGTCCCCTACCTCCGCCCCTATGCACACGCGTGCACACACACACACCCCTTGCCACCTATACATGCACCTGCGCTACCTCTGCATACATGCGCATGTGCACCCATCCCCACACTCAACATATGAAAACGCATGCTCGCGTGCACGTACACATATGTAGGGAAGGGGTTGTCTGTTGTAGCACTGCAGGTGCAGTAATACAGAGGGTCATCCGATGGGGATCGGATGATCGGATGACCCTCATAGGGAGACGGGGATAGCCGCCCCCCTATGAGGGTCGTCCGATCCCCATCGGATGGCCCTCTACATTACTGCACCTGGAGTACTACGCAGAGGATCCACGCTCCACATATGCATTCATGCCCCCAGACAAGTATGTGCACACCCATGCACATGCACACACATACAAATGCCTATGTCTGCAACCATGCATGTGTCTGCACCCATGCACCCACACACACAAATCCACACATCCACGTACACACATGCACACATACATGAACTGCGCACACACAAGCCAATGCACATGTTCACACCCATGCACACACACATGACCACGTACACACGCACATACCCGTGTATGCACACACATAAAAGTACACACATACACATACACATGAAGGTGAACAAAGTAATATGATGTCCTTTATGGAAAAAGAAATATATTTTTCCTTGGTATGGTGAGATACAATAGCCTCCACACAAGTCTCCTTATAATGGCTATTATGTGGATGTTGTTCCTCGTTCTCATAACTTTGGCTGTTAAGCATGGTTGCCTCATGTTGTAAAACATCATTTGAGATAGGGAAAACCATTTTTGTTGCGAGCAACCTTTATTGAGGAAATTGTCTCACCATATGATATACTTGATCATCAAGTGATCAGAAAGTAGATGATTTCAATATATCAAGTAATCAAACAAATCATCTTTCTTCTTATTTTGCTTAGAGGAAGTCCATGGTCGAACTCAAAAAGGTATCCACGCAACTAGGGATGCGTATAGAGAAAATAGGCTTAGGTCATGCTACAACTTAGGCCTTGAAGGTATTTTAATTCTTTTTAATTTATTATCGTGTTATTATGTGTTTTGAATTGGTTTTGTGACTACGTTATACTTAAAAATATATAGGTAAATTTTGTATTTTTATGTGGTTTTTAATTTCAAATTTTTATGTTTTTAATTTTATGAATTTTCTTTTCTTTTTAATTTTACTTTTTTAATTTTAATTTTGAAAATATAATTACAATTGAAAATTGATTTAGAATCTATGCATAAATGGATGTATTTTAATTTATGGATAGGTGGTAAAAGTATAATAAAATAAAGAATAAATTGTTTTTCATTTTTGTTCTTTTAAAGCATTTTGGGAGTTTTTGAAGTACTTAAAACAATTTAATTGGAATATACAAAAGGGCAATTTGAAAATAATTTAGGCTTAAGTGAAAGTATGCAACAAAAAACTTTATATATAACTAAGTGTGCTTATTTTTTAACCGACTTATACTATTGTGCCCATTTTTTAAATTTTTTGATCAGTTTCAATTTTTAATGGTTTTCTGAAGCAATATGAATTGTATTTAGATTTTTTTATTTTTGAAACTAGTTATTACCTAGGGAAAACCTCTTAAATATAGGACACCTATGGGTATTTTTATTTTAGAAAAATACGGTTTAATATGTGCTAGAAATCCCACAAGGTATATGCGATATTTTTATACAAAAACTACTATGATGTTACGTAAAATAGAGAGCAACTAGTGTACCAAAAATGAGAATCTAATCAATAAACACAATTTTCTACCATTTATTTACTTAAAAGCGTGTATATTTCATCGAACAATTTTAATAAATTACTATCAGTTCGAAAATTCTCAAATGTCACAAAAGCTATAGGACAACGTAAGCAACCACCAAAAAGTTGCAACTTCAAATATTAAGGTGTTTGCAAGTTATTAAAATTTAATACATAGATATTCCCCATATTACTTAACACTAAAAGGACGCACATGGGTGTAAATGCAACTAAGGAAACATGAAGAAGAAAAGTGCAAAAGCTCCGGTCGGTTTTGGGGCTGAAAGTAAAGATTAAACAAGTTATGCTAATTAGTAACAGGTCCCTAGCATGGAGATATTATAAAAAGACAAATTTTGACAAGGGCCTCCCTGAAAAATTTTCACCCCTTCGCGGGTACGTGGATGGTGCAGATCATTACATGTGGTGCATTGTGGGAGCTCCTCCGCAGATGGGTGTCGGCATTCATGATGACTGCTTGGCGGAGCACCGACGATAAGATGTTGACTCCACCTCATGCTCCTGATTGCTCTAACTTTGACTGGGCTGGCTAAGGGTCCCGCATGTTTGCCTTTATAAGGGTTCTAAATTTTGTGAAGGAGTCGGGGATAGTGTGGTCTATGTTGTATTTAAAGCTGATGTAATTAGGTTTTAATTGGGTAAATATATGCAAAATTACATTGGGAAATAATTTGGTTTCAATTGAGAAACCAAAGGACATTGAAGGAAAGTTGAGAAATCTCAAATCTGAAAAAAGATGAGTTTTTTGTAGAAGTTTAGTACAACATCTAGTGTTTCTAAACTTTTGGTGGGTTTATATATGAGTTCACATCCCAAGCTCTTGTAGCAATAGTAGAGAGGAGGAATGGAGGACCACATGGACGCGCGCTCCGCTCCGTCTACGGCTTCGGCTCTGGCTCGAAAGAGTCAATTCAGATCTCGATACTTTTGTTGTGGGTTTCATTAGCGAGTCGAATAAATTAATTGTGATTCGACCGCATTGAGGGAATTCGACTCGAGTCTATCAACGCTGATCTAGCCGCTGTTTAAGAATTCGAAAAGACACTCGTTGAGAGTGTTTTTAAAAGATGAAAAGCAGTGAGAAAATCGAGCTCAACATAGCTCTTCCAATCAATATGCATGTCACTCTCTCACCCACAAAAGCTCCAAGGTCCCTGAAACGAACAAACATCAACTCAACATATCGTTTCATGTAAATTTCAAGAAGACATGATGGTCCCAAGAGGTCTTGATGTTCTCCGATGGTGGGTCGACTCGGATTGAGGTTTTGATGCTCCTTGTGTGATAATGCTTAGACATGGAATCAAATCCTTGAGGTGCCACTGTGCTTCATAGGCACTCAGGGGTGAAGGTCTTCAAGTTTCTTTACCAGTCTATGAAGCTTGACTAGAAACTCAAGGGTCTCCACTGAGGGGGTGAATGGAGACACGGGACGAAATGGAAGGATTAGAGGGCAGGGGTCCAGCATCACATCGAGATGGTCGTAGGGTGAGATGGTATAGACACATCGGAATTTAGCTTAATTCGTGTCCAATCCAACGTTAATGGGTTTTTATTTTTCGAATCCAATCCATCAAATACTTAAATCCAATCCGATCCAATCCATCGGATTATGGATTGGATCAGATTTTTACACTTACATTTTCCCTCTCTATTAATCTACTCTCTCGGTATATACTTTATAGCAAACTAGCTCTCGACATTTGAATAATATCTTAAAAAATGATAATATGAATAGATTAAAAAAAAAGATCACATAAAATAATACAACTTAACATGTATGGATACAAAGACAAATTAGATAAATAAAAAGATAATCTCTGTAGTCGGATGTTGAGGAAGTTCATAGTCAATTTAGAATGTTAAGCTATGCCAAAGCCCGACCATTTCCAAGAACTCCCTTCAGATCTCTATTATATATCATTAACGAATGATAATCAGAAAGCATTCACACTTGATTGAAAATCTAAGATGAAACTAACTTAAATATAGCCCACCAATTAAGCAATATGTCTCTCATTTAAAATGAACTTGAAATGGAATATAATTGTAAGATCATACCTATACTAAAAATATATAAGTTTTATGAAAATATGAATCGAAATCGTACATCATTTCAAAAATGAAAGGAATTAAGTGATGCTTATTTGTTCATAGATGGATGAAATACATTTAATCATGTAACTGATCAAGTTTCATCCATATAATAAGGTTGCAAGATAGAGCAAGTAAAAGATAAAAAGTAAAGGTGTCAAGAGTAACTAACAGTTGTACTAGGAAACTATCCCAAAACTATGTTCTTTTAATGAAGATCAGAAGAGTGGCAACATGCTGAGGACAAATGGTGTCGCATGATAGGGGAATGGCGTTGTATCGGATAGGCGGCGACATTGCAAAGGAGGGGGCGATGGGTTGTACTGGAGGGGAATAACATGTGCAGGAGGGGGCAACATCGAAATATACTGAGAAGGAACTAAGAGGAATGTTAGCAATCAAGAGTGAAATGAGAGAAAGGGAGAGAGGGAACTCGAAGGGGTATGACCGAACACGATTTACAATTTTACTGGTTATACGCACATCTTTATTAGTTTGGAGATTTAACATTTGGCTCTCAAAAGAGAAGAGAGGATCGTGGTAGGACTTGTATCCGAGATTGACATGAGAAAAAATGAAATAAATGATATTAATTATGGTCAAATAGGTAATTCAAAATGGGTGCGCATAGATATTATATGCGTATGTATGTAAGATTGTTTATATATAGGTATATGTGCGTGTGTGTGTGTGTATGTATATGTATATATGGGTGTGTATATTAACGGTGCGCAAAGATGTCATATGCTTATGTATGTAAGATTGTTTATGTGTATGTATATGTGTATATATATGTGTATGTATATATGTATGTATGTATGTATGTATGTATATGGGTGTGTATATTAAAAGATTAATGTATTGGATCGGATCGGATTTCAATAAAGATCCAATCCAATCCATACTTGAACGGATTTGAAAAATTCCAATCCAAACCGATCCATTAGAATGATAAAATCATACTAATTCAATCCAGTAACATCAGATTGCGAATTACGGATTTTATCCGATCTATGTGCACCTCTACCTATTACCCTAATAAAAATCAAGAAAATTTTAAAGCAAAGAAAAAACTAAAACAGTTATCAAACGATCTCAAATTAAAAAATCCAACATGACTTTTGTAGATCTCAAATAGATCCACAATTTAATGAAGGGCAAACATGTAAAAGCAGTCATTTATTAGGTTTAGTATTTTATAAGATTGTAGGTATAATATGCATGGTTTTTGAGGTTTTTATCTTCGGTATCTATTTCATAGTGTATAAATATTTTTTTATTATAATTATACAATATATAATACATCTTTATCTATTTTTTATTTTTATAATGCGGATGTTAAGAAAATAGATAAAAGTATTTGCATGTATAATATACTTATGTATATATAATTATCCAATTGTTTATCTTTTTTGTTTCATTTTATGGGTTTTCATTTTTTTTGTGTTGCTTAAGTTATAAACATCTTTATACAAATAAAAAGTTGAAAAAAATACTCACATTGTAATTATTATTGTGCAATATGAAATAACTCAATAAGTGTTTCACACCCAAATTTCACATATAACCTCTATTTCCTTTGAAAGTATAACTTAAAATGCAGGTAATTTTTTTTGTTTTACTTTAACGGTGAGCCGAAGTTATAGGCGTTTGTGTGCATTAGATGTTGGCTTTAGAACACATGTATTCTTTAGGTTGGGTTTGGTTGTATTCCTCATATATACATTGTGATATTATTGATAGATGTTTTCTTGATTATGTTTATTTTTATCTAGATGGTGCAAATGTTTTCATGTCAATTTGATATGAAATTATTATGGATATGTGGAGATTGCATGTACAATGAGTGATTATGTACAGTTTGTTATTTTTGGAATTTTCTTCTTTTCTTTCTTTATTTGTTTGTCGATCATGTAAATCTGCTCGGGTCTCTAGGCTTAGAGCTCATAAATAGTGTATACATCCGATTTATTACGATTTTATTAGCTAATATGTATAATGTTATTATAGAACATTCTTCTTGAGTTTCTCTTTTGGTTTGTTTTCTTTTCTGATTTTGGGATCTTTATGTCATTTTAATGATAATATCATGCAAAAATATTTAAAAGGACATGGAGTTAAGTTGAAATTAAAAGTACTTGTTAGAAATTCTAGAAATCATGAATAACAAATAAGATACTTGACTGCCCAATAAGTAAGCTTAGCTCTTCCTCACTCCAAGGTGTAAGCTTAGCTCTTCCTCACTCCAAAGTGTAAACAAAGATATTAAAAAACTTGTGAATTAGACGATCAAGAACCATAATCTCAATATAGATTTTCTCATCTGGACATAAAACCATGCGATTAAAAAAATAAGTGGTGGTCAAAACACCATCACCCTTGCAGGTAAAGGGGCATTATTCGTGCTCAATGATCATGTCACAATACATTATTAATGTGACTGTGATAATAAGTACATCAAATCCCATGACCATAACCATTAGTGCTTCTTCCTTATTTGCTCCCACATTTAAATGTATGGGGATTATGTCAGCCATGTCCGTCAAGAAAAAAAACAATGCATATGGTTGTGTCAACACCTTAATAATTGAGAGTATATAAAGATATTTGAGCTTGTTGTATGCTTCATCAAGTGCAAATAGAGAAGTACCTATCAAAAGTTGATTGTAGGTTGAGGAATACGCTTAGTGAACTTCAAAGAGGAAAATCATCACAATATTATCTGTACAACATGCCCTTTACAACTAAGTTATAGTGAGGTGTATTTCTTGCTCATAACCTTTAGTTGTGAGTAATAGCATGGAAGGCCGTATCCCGATATATCGGCGATATATCGTCGATATATCGGTATCGACATGGGACCGATATCGAAATCGATATATCGATATATCCGATTTTCAGCATTTTCTTCAGAAAGATTCCTAGATATCCCGATATATCGGCGATATATCGTCGATATATCACCGATATATCGATATCGACACGATATCGAAACGATATCGATATCGATACGGCCTTCCATGAGTAATAGTGAGCTAGTACTTATCCATCTTGTTTCAATTTTATTCTTTTTGTTGGAATATTTCCGTAACATTATCACAAATATCTTTGGTTACATCATAGTATGTCAAATCATCAACACGACACATGATTACACTATTACGCAACTAGGTGTCTACCTTCTCGTTGTCCTCTACAAATGTAGTTTTTTTTAATATTTCTTCTCCATATGTTTGATTTCCAATAGAAGGTGTTCCTTTTCATGACTTTTCATAGATATCATAAACACCCTTCACCATCTGACGTAGTGTTGGGATTTATCTTGTGTACACTGATTGACTGAGAATTGGTGAAGAGGATTATTTATGTGGTTGATCTCTGTCATGCATTCTGTTGGATGAGAGATGATGAGCTAGGTTGTTGAGATGTCTAATCCCCCTCTTGCATTCTTATTGCTTGAGAGCTAATGGGTTGGATTGTTGAGATGCTTGATCGATCCTGGATCCTGAATGGTTTAGAGCTGATGGGTTGGATTAGTGAGATGCTTAACCCCCCTCCTTGAGTGCTGATGGCGAGGACTGCTGAGTACAATTGGTCTTTTTTGTTACCATATAAAAAGGAGACTTTTATGGGACCACCAATTATTGTATCCCAAATCATTCAAGCAATAATAGAGAGATCCTAGTGTGAGCAAGTGCAGTAGGCATTTTGCCGAACCAATATAAATCCTTGTCTTGCGAGATTACTTGTGCTTTTCTTAAATATCAAAATTGAGAAGTTCAATGGGTCAAACTTCATGTTCTAGAAGATGTAGATTGAAGATATTTAGTATCAAAAGGACCTCTATCTTCTGGTCATAGAGAATATGCTTGAGGTTATGAAGGACGAGGAATGTAAGGTCCTAGACTTAAAGGCTCTAGAAATGATAAGGCTCATCCCTAGTCCATCGTGGCTTCAAATATTGCAAAAGAAATGATGACGATGAATCTTTTCAAAGACTTTGAAAAGATATACGCGGTCATTCTATCCAATACCTCAAAAGGACCAATGTTTCTTAGACTATGTTTTCCTTTTATTCTAAAACTTAACATGCCAATGGTCGGAGAGATCTTGAGAAAAACTTGATGACCTGCTACAATTCTAGTTCTATGTGATGATTATATGCATATCTTATTTGTTTGCATTGAGCTACTAGTAGTCTTTTCCCAATCATGTCAACCTTATCTTCACATTTCTACACAAGTTTCAATTCAAATAATCTCCTTTAGCCTCCCTCACTCCAACCAAGAGGGGATCTCCAAGGCCTCCCATAAAGAGATTCATACAAAGTCGTTCCAATACTAGCATGGTAATTGTTATTATATGTGAATTCAATAAGGGGAAGATTCTCATCCAACTGCAGGCATACTCCAATTAACGTTCCCTAAGCATGTCCTCAATTACATGTATATTTCTTTTTGATTGACCATCTATCCTCATATGGGAAGTAATGCGAATTTTGACTTTGTACCGAAAGCCTCATGAAGCTTTTTCCAAAATCTTTATGTGAAGCTTGGATCTCGATCTGAAATAATAGATATCGTTATACGATGCATTTTCACAATATTTATCATGTACAAATGTGCAAAGCTCGCAACTAACTCCTTCTTCATCAGTAAGAGATGAGCAGACTTTGTGAATATGTCCACGATCACCCAAATACCATCGTAATTAGTCACTTGAATCTTTGGAAGGCCCATTATAAAGTCCATGCAGATGTGTTCACATTTGCATTCAGGAACCTCTAATTTCTTGAATAGTCCAGCTAGTCTTTTGTGACTAGCTATAATTTGTTGATACACTAACTTTGTGAAATGTATTTTGCAATTTCCCTTTTCATATTTTTCAACCAAAAAATTGGTGGAGATCATTGTACATCTTTGTACATCCTGTGTATACAATATATCGAGAGTAATAGGCTTCAACTAGAATCTCACGCTTTAATTCTACTTATGAAGGAACCCATAAGCGATTCATGAATCTAGTGCAACCATATGCAGCAATAATAAACTCTGAGTCTTGCCCTTGAGTTTTTCCAACAAGAACATGGTACTCATGATCTTCTTTCTGAGATCTAAATAGCTTATCTACTAATTCATAGCATATTTGTATGCTAGACAATATAATTGTGTCCCCTTCCAAGGCTTCCATGAGACAAGGTTGTCAACCAATTGCACCTTTTAATCATTAAACATGTTGACTTGGCATATCTGTTTCAGATCGAAGCATCTGCTACTACATTTTCTTTACCTAGATGGTAAGCAATAGAGAATTCATAGTCTTTGAGAAATTTCATCAATCTTCTCTAACACATATTCAAATCTTTTGAGAAGAAGATATATTTAAGGCTTTTAAGATTTGAGAAGACCTCAAATTTCTCACCATAGAGGTAGTGCACCATGTCTTCAACGCAAACACCACACCAGCTAACTCCATATTGTGTGTAGGGTAATTCCTTCCATGAATCTCCAGTTGTCTCAAGGCATAAGTTATAAATTTCTCATCAGCATTAGCACACATCATAAGACATGCAAACATGTGTTCGTAAAGATGATGAAATCTCCACTACCTGAAGGCAATGTCAAAATAGGGGGTTGAGGTCAACCTCCTCTTAAATTCTTGAAAGCTAAGATTCCATGCAGATGACCACTCAAATTTTATTCCTTCCATGGTCAACTCGGTCATAGTAAGTGAAATCTTTGAGAAATCCCGATTGAAACTGGGATAGTACCTAACTAATCCAAGGAAGCTCCTAATTTCTATCACACTCTTCGGTTGCTCCCATTTTGAGACTGCCTCAACTTTAGTTGGATCACTAAAAATTCTATCCTTGGAAATAATGTGTCCGATGGACATGAACCTCTCCAACAAGAATTCTTACTTAGAGAATATAACACAAACTAATTATGTCTCAATGTCTATAATACAATTCTCAAGTACTCATGTTGCTCATGACTCTGAGAATAAACAAGAATATCATCCACAAAAATAATGACGAAGTGATCCAAGAATTATCAGAAGACCCTATTCATTAGATTATAAAGTAAGAACCCAGGATCGGCCATACGACACCTCCATCTCAACCACAAATGCATGCCCCCTTTGCCTAAACGATGAAGAAGACCTAACCCATCTCCTACTACATTGTCCCTTTACATTTACGGCTTTTATCTCTTTGAATATTCCACATGTAAGTGGAACTGTTGATGACTATTTATAGATCATAACACCTCCCTCACTCCTTTTCCCATTGGCAGATAACCGCTTCTCAAGCATTGATCTTATGGTTGACTTGGAGAGAGCTATGTTCAAGGATGTACTAGGGTACTTCTCACCAGCCACTACAACTTGCAAATGATGCAAAATTCATACCCCCTACCGCCCAGCCAGCACTTGCGCACGAGGCGTCAACATGCCTTGTAAGAAACAAAGAAGTAACCCCCTGGTGCTCAGTCCCCAGCCTCATCGAAGCTACTACATTTCTTTTGTTTTTTGTTTCCAGTCCTTTAATCAAAACAAACATTATGTTAGTTTTTGCTACCTGTTTGGGGGTACTTGCCAACTAAATGTCAGGACCCCAAAGCATTTCCTATTCTCGTATTTTATTATTTTTTTATGTTTCTTGCTCTATGTCTTAGAGGAGGCTGCCTCTTTTTTGTGAAATGAAATTCTGATGTTTTGTCAAAAAATAAAATAAAATCAATAGGAGCAATAGTCAGTAGGAACACTATTACACAAAATTCATAATGCTCATAACATGTTCGGAAGGGTTGTTTTCAAAATATCTTCTTTTTGAATTCTTTGATGAGAAGACCCTTGCTGATTAGAATTGATCAAATAAATCATTGATTTGTGATAATAGATTTTTATTTGTTATCGTTACATGATTCAACATTTGATAATCAATGCAGAAATAAAGTGAACCATCTTCTTTCTTACAAATAAAATTTGTGCACCCCAGCGTGACACACTGGGTATAATAAATCTCAAATAACACAACTCTTCAAGTCGTTTCTTCAGTTCAACTAGTTCAACAGGAGCCATGTGATATTGTGCATTGGATATCGGTATCGTGCCAAGAACCTATTTATTGGAGAAACTAATCTCCTGATGAGGTGGGATCCATGCAATTCTTCTAGAAAATTGCCAGGAAACTCCCGAACGATATTGAGATCAAAGATTGATACATTTGATGACTCAACCTTTGTAATACTTATGATATACCCTCTCGCCCTTTCAAGAGCATGCTATGTGCCTTCATGACAGAAATAATGCACAGCTTAGAGTCGGTGCTATGCCCTTTAATAATGAGCATGGAATTTGATAACTTGCAACAATTACCCACTTCTTAGAGCAATCAATGATACTATGATATCGGGATAGCCAACTGATAAATCCTAGATTTATCATCATCATATGGATTCATTGTCCCTCTAGCTTAAGAGTTTCATTAAAAATTAACAATTAACTTAATTTAATAATTAATCTCTTCAATAATCAATTAATATATATAAATAAATACATTATTGTGCCTTATTTTATGTGTTCCTTCTATATTAAAAATCAAATAAAAATTATTTTAATGTTGTATATATATATTTAATTTTAAATATACATCAAAAATACAAAAAAATATATACAAGAAAATATAGCAAGTATTTTTAATACATAAAAATACTTATAAAAATAATATTAT
The DNA here is from genome assembly GCA_037367405.1 of Ottelia alismoides. Classification (NCBI taxonomy): domain Eukaryota; kingdom Viridiplantae; phylum Streptophyta; class Magnoliopsida; order Alismatales; family Hydrocharitaceae; genus Ottelia; species Ottelia alismoides. The sequence continues at coordinate 171,726 of JAZKJV010007621.1, forward strand.
GTATATATGACATGCTTTTACTTTAACTTCTACGTGAAAGTTATCGATATAAAAAAGATCTACAACTTTCTTGTTGAACATTTTTCCTAATTTAATATCTAATTAATTTTTATTGATTTTACAATATTTTAGGCATTTGGAATTTTCTGATTGGTCCACGTGGCCTAATCAGGGAATTACACGTGTCGGTCTTTCATTTAAACCCGCCTAATTTCCCTGAACGTCAGATCAACCATGATCAAATCACAGTCATTCATCTGCGCCTAATCCATAACCACTTGATTGCCTTGATCAAACATTTCGTCATCGTTCATCTACACCATCATAGTTCATCTACACCCTATTTCCATCCATTTAATCACCTCGATCAGGCGCATCCTAATCACTGCTTGGCGCCTCCATCTCGACCATATGATCCCCATAGGATGGTTGGGGCATCATCCCCAACTTCCAGCCACTTCCTCCAATGAACACCATCTTTCCAAACCTCCTAACCTCTCTTAAATATGTTAACCGCCTCACTTAAACTCCCTCATTGATTCCTCCACCAATTTCTTCGCCTAACTCCCCTTCCTCAAGCCGACCCTTTGATCAACCTAAACCTTAACCACCCTAGCAACTGACGATGGTTGAAATCCCCGCCTTGTTGAAACCACCACCTTCCCTCTACCTTCAAACCATCCACCACCAGGACGAAATCCGATTGTCCACTCCTTGTGTGAAGCAACACTTATCCCTCCTCTCCTCTCGATGATAAGGAGATGGAGGGATGCTGGAGAGAAAATGGTGATTGTCTTTCAGTGATGACCCATGGCCTGATGCCATGCTATGTTCTTAAGCCCAGCCGTTTGAGCTTTCTCCATTGACCACGAAGATGAAGCGAAGACTCGAGCTTCTTATGAATCTCAAGCCCAGGCTTAGCACTTCGGCCTTGTGTCATCTTCAAGCTTCATGTAAACTTCCTTGTTTGCTTTATCTTAATTTCTCCTATTTTATCTCGCTTCCACTTTTATTATCACCGCCAATCGATCGCATCCACACCTCTACAGTGGATCCTTGTTTCGCACTGGAAGTTTTACTTGCCATCTCCCATTCTTCCAGACCTTGACCACCTCAACCCCTTTCCTCCTCCAGTCATGGTGGAGGAACCCATTCGGTCCTCCCTTTCTACGCCCGCATCAGGCCCCCACTTCACTCAACACGCACACACAATCTTGGTTTTTGCTTCCCTAACACTTGTAGGTAGTTAACCATTCATTGATGTGAGCTTCAAAGCATGCTACAATCTTGAGGCATTCTCTAACATACATGCATGGATCTGATGAAACATATGACACTATGCCTTTTCTACAGTCTCAAAAGGTTTGTCAGCCATTATTGACATCTCTTCGAGTATCATGCAATAAGAAGGAGCATGGAAGAGATACATTTGACTCGTCGAAGATCCAATTGCATCGCCGCCGCTTGGAGGAAGGAGGAGCTTTGAATTGCGTTTCAGTCCAAGAAGTGTGTGCTCCACGTGGGGTCCTGGTGATTTTTACGATAATGCCCCGTCGACACCTCGTATTTGCAGAAATGCCCTACGCATGTGGTTAATTATAAAGATGAGTAGTGGTTTTTCATATTTGCAATTCAGTCCCTCCATGAACCTATCTGTGATATTTTGTGTTGTTTTATTTAAGTTTTTATTGCACTTATGCCCCTGTATTAAATATGTTATATCTTGATAAATATGAGTCTGATTGATGTGATTTAAATTTCCTTGCGAAGATATTTTGATTCTCTTTGATATGGCATGATTTATTATCTAATTGAAATGTAAATAATAATTTATTAATCAGAGATGACATAGGTTCTATTGCTCATATAAAATTACCTTATAGCTTCTGTATAATGTAACAATTGGAGTTTGCTTTTGATTATATATTTATTGCTTGATTTATATATTTATTTAGGAACATAATTTTATGTATCTATAAAAATGTTTGTATTTAATTCAACTCATGTCATTTTGTCCATTATTTAGCAAGCATTAATATTAAATAAAATGCATCTTGTCCATACTGTCACATGTTGCATTATCTTGTTGTTAGTTCTTTTTTGACATAGATAACTTCAGTAATAACCTAACATAGATATTAATATTTAATTAATTTTATTGATAGCTCGTATTCTTGTGTTCGATCCTTGACTTATCTGGGATAAATTTAAGCGAAGTCCTCTTCACGGAGATCTTCTAAGTTGGTTCTCATAAGTTGTTAATTGGTTGTATTACAATGAATATATATTATCCTAGCCAATTAGCGGTTAGTTCGATGGCATCATTATCACATACACAACTTTATTGATATAATTAATTATATTTAATATTATGTTAACTTGATTACATATCATTTAGGTCAAAATGTTTCGTGTTGATTTGCTGCATTGTTTCTAGGTTGTGTTATATTACGTTATATTCATTATTTCTTTAATTATGTTTTAATTATCTATACTTTTATGGAAGGGCCTGTGTGGATCGAGGATGCTTGGGAAGCATGGAGGCGAGGAGTAAGGAGCTCCAGCTACGAGGAGCCGCAAAAGGAACTATGGAGAATTGAAGAAATAATTTTGTGTTGTTGTATTTATTTGTTGTTTATTTATGTCTTTCCAGCAGTTTATGATCGAGAACTCATGATTGTATTTAAAATACCTTGGACTTTATGTTTGTGTGTGTTGAGTCTATTTCACCCCAACCCGGGTGGGACTCAACTTGAGTGTCCGGAGACTAGGATTTAGGTATACGGCTCTTAGAGCTAACTTTAGGTTTATATTTTATGTGCTTGGATTATAGTTGGGATACACTAACTGCATCTTAAGATATTCACATATCTCATAAGATTCCTTATACATACCTAACCTGATTTTGACGTAGCCAAACTTAATCCATTCTATCCCGCTAATAGAACTTATGCGTAGGTGTGGTCTTTCTCAACTTACATGCATTTAGATAGATTTTTATACTCAGTCTAGCATCAAGATGGCGAGTGATGTGAAGCATTTTAAGTAACTCTATCTTGAGCATGCATCATGATTTTTCATTTGCATCGGCTTTTTCGAATCCTTCCTTGATTTATCACTTAGAAATTTTAAAGGAATCACGACTGAACGATAGACAGTTTTCTATGTGCTCACATATTAAATCAAGCGACAACCTAAGCTCTTTAAAATTGGGATTGTTAATGCAAGTTAATCAAATTAAAATGGAGTTAAAATATATATTGTATTAGGAGAGCAAGCCTCACTTTTTTCATAGGTACATTATTATATATGAGAGGTGAGGATGCACCCATAGGTTAGTGCCCAGATCCTACATTCAACCTGTGCATAATGGATTTAAACTTTGTATTATCACCAATGAAATGGACATTATAGTTTGACCATAAGTTCTTGGTATTCGTGTGAGAGTTGGTGAATTCATGGTTTGATTTTGCTTGATTTGACTTTTGTTAAATCTCCCGATAATCCTAGAGCTCTATTTCCATCTACTTAGATTCATTCATATTATTAGATTATATAACATAATTGTGTCTCGGTTCCCTCATTTTTAGCTTCACTTAGGATTCTTTTCAACCTAAGTAAAGGGGGAACTATGTTGTCTCTGATTGTTCACCTCGAGTCCCTTGTTATGAATTTCATTTCTCTTTATTTAAGCTATTTCTCAGCCTAGTACGGGAGGACCAAGTCATTGTAACCTTCTAATTCATTCTTTTTACTCAATTCGCGTCCCTCTTCATTGTCATCCTCTTATACTTAGGTTATTTTTAACCTAAGTACAGGGGGAGACCCACTTCAGTTCAAGTATATCCTTTGTATTTAGTACGAGCTATGGATTCATATCACTTAGTGATACGAGGACATCACACAAGCTAAATATGGGGGGTATACCATATATATTTCATATATACTTTAGCCATAGATTATATTTTAATTTTCTTTCAAAAACTTTGTGGGCTAAGGTAACGTAGTTGAACTATTTTTTTGTAAAATGATTTAAAACCTATTAAATGCTTATGTGGTCTGGTTTTTGTACAATGTTTTACATTAGTTTGTAAAAATGTGTTTTTACTTGTTTTTAAAAATCTATGTAAAATGTTTGAAAAACCTATATTAATGTGACATGTCTTTGAAAAATGTTTCATATTGGTTTGTAAAAATGGGAATTTACTTGTTTGAAATATCTTTGCAAAATGTTTAGAAAATATATATATTTATGTAATGGTTTGTAAAATGATTTTCAAAATCTTTGCAAACATGAGGGTGTAATTGAGACTAGCAAGTGTTTTGTAAATAAATATAACCTTATTAAAAAAATTTAAAAGAAAAAGATCACAAAAATTATTAGCTAAGAAGTTGGTGTAATCCCTGACACTTTTACATTCACACAAGGCTTGTAAGATTCATAACAATCGGTTTATGAGTTCATAAGATTCAGAGCTAATTGGCATTAATCATTAGGATCTTAGACTTAATAATTCACACTTTCTTAGTTTGAAAGATATGTATGTTATATTGCATACTTAATCTCTACCTCAAAGAATATGGCCATCACCTCACATACATGACTGCATATACGATGAGATGAGTTGAGGATTTACCTTAGGGGGTGGGAGGGGAGATTCGAGTTTGGATACGATTGAATGGTGCTTGAGGACTGGATAAAATTCATGAAGGCTTCATGAAACATGAGTGTCGGCACCTTAAGCCAGTATGAGAACATGGTTCTTATACTAATCTCTTGACAGTTACCTAATTGTTGGGGTGTAATAAAACTAAATAAATTTGTTGATCAGTGTATGCTGACTTTTGGTAAAAGCAGTGGAGCTAGCCAAAAAGAAAAAAAAAGAAAGTAAAAATGAAAGAAAAGATCTTAAATTCCAATATCAAAATAAAAAGAGCTTCCATTAGTGGTGAGTGCTCCCAATCTTTTAAGTGTCCACTTGGATCAAAATCATAGCTTTTATGAGTCGGATCAGTACCTCAAAAATGGCTCTACATCGTATAGTGATACAAGACTGGATGTAGCAAAGTATGATAGATACTCAAAATATTTTACACAACGATGCATTCCCAAGAAAACAATTATAGACGACTCAAACTCTTTTGATGGGTGTGCTGATCAACAACCAAAAATACTTATGTTAGATTAAATAATGCACTCAAGAGAACCCTTGTTCCAATGAGAGGGAGAGAGAAAAAAGGCACAAACCTATTCCCTCCATCAACTGGCCTTCCATCTACCATTTAAGTCTGACAACTAAACAGATGGTGGATTGAATGCAAGAACATATTTATTCCCTAGTATTGAGGATTGGGTCCTTAGGAGAGTCTCTTGGACTAGAACTTTGGGTGGCGTTTCAACTCTACTCTTATGAATGCAATCAACACTAAATTGTCGTATATCTTATTATTCATGTATACACAGAGAGTCTGATGATTAGGTAAATTGAGTTCCTTCTGATTAATACCTAGTTCAACTTAGAATTTTAGGATCACTAAAATCGAGAGTTCTGGATTGATCAAGTCTTGTTTATTCACATGCATAGTCAGTGAATCAACTAACTTATTCATTCCTTATTTTCTCGAGGATGAGCAAATCTTAAGTATATGGGGATGATAAATCCCATATTTATCATCATAATATCGATTTATTGTCCCTCTAGGTTAAGCATTTCATTAATAATAATTAATAATTAACTTAAGTTAATAATTAACCTCTTATAAATAATTAACAATTATAAGTTCTGATGGGGATTTTTAAACAATAATTATTAATTAACCTCTTATAAATAATAGTTAATAATATCGATTTATAAATAATTATAAGTTCTGATGGGGATTTTTACCCAACAGACCATATAAACGCTTTAAAATGCATCTACGACCTTTTGTCCAATATAATTACCCCATCGACCCTGTAAATTACCCCAAGAACCTCCACGGGCTTAAAACATATTACCTGGAGGGTTCATGGGGTAAGAGTTGGTAAGTTTATGGGGTTGAGGGAGGAATTACGTTGTTTCAAAGGTCGTGGAGGTGATTGGAAAAGTTTATAGGGTTTGCCGGGTAAATATCCCATAATTATTATATATTAATAAATACCTTATTGTTCCTTTATTTTATATGTTTCGTCTTTATTAAAAATTAGTCAAAAATTAGTTTAATGTTATATATATTTAACTTTAAATGTAAATAAAAATACAATATATATAAGAAAATAAAATAAGTAATTTTTGTACATTAAAAATACAAAAAAATATTATATATATGATGTTTTCTTACTTTGAGTTCTACATGAAAGTTGTAGATCGCCAAAAGACCCACAACTTTCATGTTGAACATTTTCCCTAATTTAATATCTATATAATTTTTATTGATTTTACAATAGTTTTAGGCATTTAGAATTTTTGAGAATTACACGTGTCAACCTTTCATTTAAACCCGCCTAATTTCCCTAAATAGTAGATCAACCATGATCAAATTGTAGGCGCTCATCTGTGCCTAATCCACAGCCACTTGACCACCTTGATTAGGCATTTCATCACCGTCCATCTACACCCTATTTCCAGTCGTTTGATCAACTCAATCACGCGCATCCTAACTGTTGCTTTGCACCTCCATCTTAACCATTTGATCCCCATCGGACAGTTGGGGCATCATCCCCAATCTCCAGCCACCTCCGCCAACGGGTGCCATCTTTCCCAACCTCCTAATTTCTCCTACCTATGTTATCTGCCTCACTCAACCCCCCTCCTTGATTCCTCCACCAATTTATTTTCCTAACTCCCATTCCTCACTCTGACCCTTTGATCAAACTAAACCTTAACAACCCTAGCAAGTGGTAGTGGTTGAAACTACCACCTCCCCTCTGCCTTCAAATCATCCACCACTAGGCCAAAATCTGGTCATCCGCCCTTACATGAAGCAACATCTATCCCTCTTGTGCTCTCTGTGATAGGGAGATGGAGGGATGAAGGGGCGAAAATGGAAATTGTTTTTCGGTGATGACCTAGGGCATGATGCCATGCTACGGTCGTAAGCCCGGCTATTGGGATTTCTCCATTGGCTGTGGAGATGAAGCAAAGACCCGAGTTTCATACAAAGCTCAAGCCCAGGCCCGACACTCCATCCTTGCATCATCTTCAAGCTTCAGGCAAGCTTCCTTGTTTGCTTTATCTTAATTTCTCCCATTTTATCTCGCTTCCACACTTATTATCACCTCCAATCAATCGCATCCACACCTCCATCGTGGTTCCTAGTTTCACAGGGAAGGTGTTACTTGCCACCTCCCCTTCTTCCATAGCTTGACCACCTCACCACCTTTCTTCCTCCGGTCAAGGTGGAAGAATCCATTCGATCCCATTTCTACGCCCACATAGGACCCTCACTTCACTCAACACATACACATAATCTTGGTTTTTTCTTCCTAACACCTGCATGTAGTGAACCATTATTTATCTGCTAGAATAAGGGTTTTTATTTTATGGAATTATTCACAAGTAAATTGTAGTCGTTGCATCCCAAAGAAGCGATAAATAAAAATATTTGTCTCTGTACACAACTCAAGTCAACAAACAAGAATAGGAATGTAGCATAAAAACTATGAGTGTTATTTATTTACCTGTATAATGTACAAGATCCAACTTAGGGAGGCTATAAAAATCCCGAGGGTTATAAATCAATGAAAGAATCAATAAAATAAAGAGGAATTTCTATGAACACTATGCTTGGTTTTTGTATTTTGATTTTTGTTATTTTTTATGGAGTTTTAATTTTATATTATTATTTGATTTTTAATTTTGCAAATGATTTTCTTTTTATTTTTCAAACAAAAGAAAATAGAAATGAAAAAAGAAATAATAAAAGAGAAGGAATGCAAATGTATGGATTTTACGAAGTAGAAAAAATAGAAATTTTAAACAAAATTATTTTTGCATTTTTGACAATTTTTAATGTTTGTGATTTTTATAGAATTTTTGAAATTTTTAAGGACTTTAAATAAATCAAAAATATAAAAAAATAAACACAATTAAATGTGGATGTTTTTGGATTTTTAAAATGGCAAATAAAATCAAAAATAGATGAAATTATACACAGAATGAAGATAATTTTTTATATTTTCCAGAATGGTATTTTTTATTTTTTTGGAATTTTCTATTAATTTTATTAATTATTTATGTTTTTGAGTGTTTTATGGTTTTTTATTTTTGTAAAGAATAAAATATGAAAATGGTACATAAATTAAAAGAAATGAAAATGAACAACCGTGATTGTTTTTAGAATTTTTCACAAAAGTTTTATATTTTTTTATTGATTTTTAAATGCAAATAGGGAATTATTACGGAGTTATTGAAATATCAAAAAATAATAAAAAGGATGAAAATGCAAAATAAAAATTATGGATGAAATATGTACTTAATAGAAGTTTAACATAAATTTTGTAGAATTTTAATTTTTTTCAAATTTTTATTTTTTTAACATGCAAGATAAATGTAGGTGCACATGGGTATATATACAAATATTCATAGTTTCTGAACTGAATGATAACACATTAAAAAAGTATGGGGACAATTATGCAATTTATCCAAAAATCCTCGTGCAGGCGCACGTGAGTCCCGCTGGAATGGACTAAAATGTCAATAGTTCATTTCCAGAGTCTACTTATTAACATAAACACGCAGACTTTTTGTTGCAAATAACCCAAGAAACACGTGCAAGGCACATGCATAGTTTAAGTAGGACAAATATGCAAATAAAATAAATTACGGGAAACAAAATTAAATTGTTCAATGAAGGACGAGCAGATACGTGTCCAATGTGGACTTATTTGCAAATCTCAATATAAACAGGGATCAAGTGAAATTATACCCTTTAAATGCGTGGATGCTTAGATGGTTGAGATGCGCTAAAGCTCAATTTAACGGCTAAGGATAAATCCTACTTGAAGGGCGCAGATCTTCTATGGATGTTTTGATCAATGGCAAACCTTTGGGGGGAAATGAATGGCGAGGATCTAAACTAGGCGTATTGTTCTTGATAGTGCAGTTATAAGAGTGGATGGAAGAACTTGATTGAAGGTCTACTCTGGCGATCTATGATCGAGTAGAACATGTTCAGTTTCAGACCGAATCGACTTTTGAGTGGTGGTTCGTCTTCATGCGATGCTCCTCCATCTTCTTATTGGCTCAACGGTCGTCGACGATAATGAGAGCATGATCTGGAGGTCTGAACATGTGAAACTTTAGGTGGACTTCCTAATCGTGCTACTTGCTCCAGAAGGGTTCCTACAACCATCTAAACAATCCACTGCTCGGATGAAACACTGCGACCCACTTATTAACACAAAAAGGTGGAAAAATGGTGAATGAATAAGAGCTCCAGTGAGGGTGGTCGGATAAGGAGCCAATCCTCATATCTGTGATGATCTGAGGGGGATCAGATGGCAGAAGAGATGAAGAAAGGTCGGGCGAGTGCTATAGTCGAGTTTGAAGTTAATGAAATTGATCGAACCCCTCCGATCTTGTGGATCAGATGTTGAAGATGATGGTGGATTTGAACAAAATCTAGAAAAATAAAAGCAAAAATGAACTGCTAAAACCAAAAAGATCAACCCTGATGTTACCTACAGTTGAAAACAGAGGATTTTGGACTCAATCTGTTGCCCAAGGCAGAGATTCGAAGACACGGACGAGCTCCGCTGAAAGCTCAACTCCGATGATGGATCTCGAATTTCAACCTCTCTCTCGCACTCCAGCTCGAAGGAAATCAACCCTTGTCACTGGTCAACTCTCCAGAAGTCAAGCTCGGGCAAAGATTGGGAAAATCGGATCAAATGATGATCGGAGGTGGCGGGTATATATAGAGGTGGAATTGACATGATTTGGAATTCAAATGGTGAGCAAATCGAGGCAAATTCATCGGAGATGAGGGTCTGGCGAGGGAGTCAATTGATTAAGCTAAATAATCGGTGAAGGAATCAGGGTAATTGAGTGAACATCGTACGAGGGAAGGTTGGAAGAAGAACAAGGGATGAAACGAATTAGCTTGAATAAAGCGGGGACCAAGCAGTTGACCTGGGTCAATAAACCTAGGGTTGACCAATAGGACCACACAGAGGAAAACACCAAATAGGCTAGACGACAAAAAAGTAAGAAAAGTTAAGTAAATGAAAGAAAAATAGAAAATGAATTTAAATAATTAAATAATGTAAACAAAAAAAATTTAAGCACAAAATAAAGTTAATTTAGATGATTTTTAATTAAGTAAGTATACAAAGGGGTTAAAATAAAGAAAAGGTGTTATTTATATGTATGTACACCTATACATACAATGCTCTGATTTTTAGTTAATTACTTATATAAATATATACATAATTTAATATTTTATAAATTTACAATATTTTACAAGGGTTTTAATGATTTTTTTTATTTTTAGGAATTAATTTATTAGGTTAAATAAATAGGTATATGCACACTATATACATAGTGATACCTATATGATATATACATGATTTTATTTTTGTTTATTTTTGATTTTTGTGATTTTTATTTGTATTTTATATAAGTTAAATACAATATTTAAAATTATTTAAAAATACAAAATTACAAATATGTATAATAAAATATTTAATTAAATAATATTCATAGTATACATAGGTATAATATACAATAGTGCCCCAATTAGTCACATTTCAGACCTTAACTCTGATTTTTTGGAAATCACTTCCATTTTTAAAATTATTTAGTTTGGATTAGAATGAAAGTAAATTTGATGAAATTTGAGTTTTGGTGGAGAAGATTTTGATCTTGCAAATTGAACTTTATGGCCTTTTGAAAATGTTGTGATTTACATATGAAAATGTTGTGATTTACATAATATACATAGATTTTATTGCAATTATTTTTGTTATTTACAAAAGATTTGTATTCATATTTTTCAATAAGAAATCAATTTTATTTAAAAAGAACCTGTTAATGAATAAACTAAAGAAAAGAATTATGCATTATAGATAGTAGTGTACAAATGATGAATATATGCAAGTGATCAATGATTTTCTTGAAGTTTTGGTATTTTGGGCCTTATCTCCCCCTACTTTATTCCTTATCGATCATGTCAAGTCTTGACCTTCTCACAGGGTCAGATTCAACATGTATCTATTACATATATACAATCTTTATTTTCTTTATTTTTTTTCCTTATTTCTTTCTTAATTATTTTAGGTTAAAAGTAGTAATAAATATACAATATTTACACAAAATTAGGGTAAGTAAAAGAATATATTTAATAATATTTACAGGTATTTAATAAAGTATTTTAAGTTAAAATAAATGAGTAAATATGATGAAATGCAGATTCAATAACCATTCAATATTCAGAGCTTCAAGGTGTGCTCCGATCTAGAGGCATTTCTTCGACGAACATGCATGGATATGATGAACCAGATGACTCTATGCATTTTCTAAAGTCTCAGGAGGTTCTCTAGCCAATAGCGAAGCCTCTCCAATGATCATGCATTGAGATCATGGAAGAGATACATCTGACTCGTTGGAGATCTAATTGCGTTGCCGCTGCTTGGAGTAAGAAGGGGGAGATTCGATTAGAAAATATTGTTGGATCTAACTAGATTTAAAGGCCCAGATTCATCCATAGCTTTGGCACAACACCTCGAGCCTCAGTGGAGACAGAGCATCCATGAAGCACCTGGGTCTTCTGCGTGTCCCAAGACCTGCGCCTGAGTCGAACCTTCGTCTGAGCTTCCTCGCACATACCCAGTGTGTGAGGGGGATTTGGTTAATTGTAGTAAACATATTCAACTTCTATGGAATTACGTTTCACTCTAGGAAGTGCTTTCTCCACGTGCGCCCCTGGTCTTTTTACAACAATGCCCTGCTGACTCCTTGTATTTGCATAAATGCTCGTGCGTAGGTGATTAATTATAGAGATTAGAAGTGGCTTTTCATATTTACAATTCAGTCTCTGTAGGGATCTATCTATAATATTTTGTACTTTGTTTAGTTTTTATTGCACTTATACCATTGTATTAAATATGTTATATCTTGAGCAATATGAGTTCGATTGATGTGATTTCAATTTTGTTGTGAAGCTATTTTAAATCTATTTAATATGGCATATTTATTATTTGATTTGATATTTAAGTAATGATCGATTAGTTAGAGATGACATAGGTTCTATTCCTCATATAAAATACCTTATCTTGATTTTAGCTTCCGTATAATGCAACAATTGAACTTTACTTTTTATTATATATATTACTTGATTTATGCATTTAATTAAGAGAATAATTTTATGTCTCTATAAATATATTTGTATTCAATTCATCTCATGTCATTTTGTTCATTATTTAACATGCATGAATATTAAATAAAATGCATCTTGTTCATACTGTCACATGTTGCATTATCTTGTTGTTTGTTCCTTTTGTCTTAGATAACTTCATTAATCGCCTAACATAGATATTAATATTTAATTACTGTCTTTATAGATTGTGTTCTTGTGTTCGATCCTAGACTTATCCCAGATAAATTTAAGCCAAATCCTCGTCATCGAGATCTTCTGACTTGGTTCTGTTAAGTTGTTACTTGGTTGTATTACAATGAATACCTATTATCATAGCCAAATGGCAGTTAATCACCAATTCATCCCAAGGATGATGTCAAAGTTTGTGATTTTCATGATCCTGAGGTCGCTAGGTAGCTCATGACCTTCTTGTTGGACATGTAAACCCTAGGCGGACCATTTCTACAATAAATGTTATTGTAATCCTTTTATACATCAATAAAAGTTATTGACTATCACTCCCTATCTGAGATTAATGGATGCATGCACTTATAAGATCCCTCCATACATATGTACCATGGCCATCTCGATGATCATACAACTGTTGATCTAATGGTTGGATCATAGAGGCTGGTACTGAGATAATATCTAAAGAGTTAGACTGAGGACTTATCTAGCACCATTAAATGATTGTCGAGGGAGGATCTCCAGCTTGAGAAGGAGATGTCAATCCTTCCTCCAAAGGTGATATTTGACCGACCTATTGATGCAGGTTTTTTGCATAGGAATAGAGATTCAGAGTTGTTGGGTGTGTTAAGTCAAAGAGTTGAATTTGCGAGACTGAAATAGCTAAGACCTATGTTTGTATTATATCATGATATAGGTACCCATCCCCTGACCGGAGACATGTATTACTATATGTCTATGTGTGTACATTAGGCAGACTATTAGCTTGATGACCTAATCAAGGTCTATACATCGATGAGTTGGTGTGCATACAAGGAATATGACTAATATGATCTCTAAAAGGGATCATACAAGTTCACTATTGAACCTAAAGACATGAGCTCACTCATGAGATATTGGAACCAACCAAATTCCATCACTGATCATCTTGCTTTGGAAGCAAGACATGATTTATGGGTAAGATGTATGCTTTTGGTAAGCATATGATCGATACTGACTCCCAATGATCAAATGAGAAACCTAACGGTAAAACTCTAAAGGAGACCATCCAAAATGAGATCAGAACTTTGGGTTTAATCATGCTCTTCCAATATGCAGGATGTACGGGTATTAGGAATACTCGAGGATGATGTGATCTTAAAGAATGACACTTACATTTCGAGGGAATGATTAAACAACTTTGGATTTTAGTGACTTCTCTCGGTAGAATGGGTATCCGATCTTGATAAAATTGTTGGGCATTGATCCGATATGATTCAGATGCAATGAGAAGATGTGATATCATGTCTGACATGATCATACATCTTTGAGTGGTCTTCTAGATCTGAATATGAGATTGGACCTCACTATCCAAGTTACTATACATGGCATATACGATCTCCCTAACTTTATCTCCAAGTATATGAGGAGAAGGCACGCAACTCTTGAAAGGGTTCGAGAATTGTTACATGAGCAAATTTATCAAGCATTGAAAATTAGATAATTAAATATGATTTAATTATCACAATAAATGTAGATAGAGATATCCTGGATAATTAAATGGGATTTGATTATCATGGATATGATTAATGTGGATAACCCTATCCACAATAATCATTGATAATGCGGATACGATCAACAATATCCTAAAGATAGTTAATTGTGAATGAGATTTGTATGTTAATGTGGATTGGATCCACATTACAAAATTTAATGTAAATATGATTTACGTTAAATTAATGAAATACTTTAATTCTCAATAGTATATGGTATAACTGCAATTATCACAAATAATTTGGAATTATTTAGTGATAATTCATTTTTTCAATAAATTAATATAATGGATAAATTAAGTAGATCAATTCCATTACTTAGAGTGGACGTCAATGGTTTGTTAAACCATGATGGACATCCACCTATTTTTAGTAAATGGATGGAGCCTTTGTTTAATTAAATAGATTTAGTAATTAATTATTTTAATTAATATAATTTAAAAATTATTTTTGAATTATTTCTTCTTGCTTTCTTTTGTATTTATTGTAAACTTAAAGAAACACATATCAATATAAGCCATTGATTATTGAGAGCACATGGATTGGGATTCATGGACTTCCAAAATATTCTAAAAGAGAGGCTAGCCCTATCTCTCTTTACTGAAGATATATACAATTGTTGCATAAACTAATTTCTCTCTCTCTATTATTATTTCTACACATCCAATCTCTCTCACTCCACAACCCTAGGTCGTCCACATGCCCAAGGTTGGTGGAGATCATGATCATTGTTGTGTCGTTGTCATGTTGCCAGATCGGTTGCTTGAGGAACTATGTCCTCTTCTGTGCATCGTGCTTGTGAAGAGGACAAGTGATTTTGTAAGACGAAATCTGGATGTTCCTTACTTGGATTGTCACTCAGGATTGTGAGAAGCTCGTGATTCACGCCCGCAAGTGCACTCTCGTATGATCAGACTTGAGTCGGGATGCTTCTTCCTTTTGAAGATCTAAGGATCACAACCACTCTTCAAGAGGTAGCCTAA
The DNA here is from genome assembly GCA_037367405.1 of Ottelia alismoides. Taxonomy (NCBI): domain Eukaryota; kingdom Viridiplantae; phylum Streptophyta; class Magnoliopsida; order Alismatales; family Hydrocharitaceae; genus Ottelia; species Ottelia alismoides. The sequence goes on from JAZKJV010007621.1 coordinate 186,763, forward strand.
ACTTGTTTGGTATTGATAAAACAACGTGGGAAAGGTTCCCGTGCCATGTGGCTTCATCTTAAAATTTTGTATTTATGCTTTCATGCCAACTACTACCACTAGTCGACCTAGATTGAATTTGATATGATATCCTCACTTCCCTGATGCACAAGGATAACACCTTGCCTTCACTTCTAGTTTTAATGGAGCAAATCATATATATTGTAGTGTCTTAACTTTTATACCAGTAGGTGTGATAACAATCAAATCAATATCTGAAAGTTTTGGATTGAAATCCACACTTTTTACTAGAGACTTAGAGATAAGTCTATGTGTAGCAACATTATCAAAAAGAATCTTTGCATGCGAATTAGCAATAAGAAGGGTACCTTTGATGACCTTATCCTCCTTAACAACATCATCTTCAGTGGTGAGAGCTTAGACTCATGCGTCAACTATCGACTTTTGATTTTGACCCATGCTGCAAACTACTTCCTAGGGTTCGAGCAATCACATATACAATGTCCTTTCTCTCCACAGTTCAAATGTTGACTACTCTTGAGATAGCATTCTCTTGGATGAAAACGATGATAAAAAGAACATACAAGAAACCAATTTGCTTTCCTTGACTTGGAGATCCGCTTCTATCTATGATAATTTTTATTTAGACTACTTCAAAAATTGATCCTTACAATTATTGTGTGTCTTCTCTGCTTTCCTTTACGTGAAGTCCAGTTCCAAGGTTGTGACACTTGCTATGGCATCCTCTATGATTTTCAGCATGCTAGCAAGGACCTTTGATCTTAAAGCGGGATGGAGTCTCTCTATAAACTTTCGAGTCATCTGATACTCATCCAAACACAGATGTGGAGCATACTTCAGCAAGTGATGGAACTTGTTACTATATTTGATAATAATCATGTCTCCTTGCCGTAAACTAATAAATTCTTGTTCCATAATCAGCTTCAAGTGCATCGGATAATACTAGTCTCGGAAGAGTTTAACCAACTCATACCCACAAAACGATTTTTTCCCTTTTCAAGCTTTCGTAACTGACCAATACTTAGCAATTTCTTTCAATTAATGGGTAGAGAAATAGACCTTGTTATGGTTTAGACATCTGATTGCATCAAATAACTTCTCAACTTCCTCCAGCCATTGATCTACTACCTCAGCATCTATTGCACCTTCAAAGCTAGCTGGTTCACCTTTAAGAATCTGTCAAAGGTGATTGATGAATCTGTGATCCCTTACTCTAATTAGCTGAAAATAGAGCTTCATCCCAAGTAATTAGATGTATTTAGATCTTTATAACTCGTAATTAACATTCATGCACTTGTAAATAATTTGCATGAATTAATATTTCATATAACATTTTTATTCATATGTAAATATTCATCTAAGTTCACCCAATTTTAGTTACTTCATAATAACTCCAATTGACATGAAACCAATTCTATTGTGTACATATCACTAATATTAATCAACGAAAAATCCCAAAAAAATACCAACTTGTATATGTGTGAAATAAATCTAAACCCTAATTCCAAGAACAAAGTCATAAAAGCTGAATTCTCTCACATACAATGTCCAATTTTACTCTACTCTCTTTTGAATTAATGTACATTCAATTATCTACAAATCAAAATCAAATCAAAATAATCGGAGTTCATTTATGAAATTTGGATTTTGGGATCGAACTGTATATTATACATATTTACTGATTTTGACTTATTATTTCATGTACCCTGACTTGAGCTCAATGACCTATTCATCTGTAAATAATTCACATCACTAATTTATTCTGACCGTTTCTTAACCAATAAAAATTCTAAAAAAATATATTTATCTCCATTGCATTATTACATTGTATTTGAATTTTACAAGGAATATATTTCTACAGATTATCAAATAAAAATTACAAAACAAAAAAATGATAATTTACATATATAAAATATCATAATTTTTTTGATATCTTGCATACATGAATCCATTTGCATTCGAGTCTTTCATGAACATTCTAGAGGTCAAAATTTTCCATTTTATACATTTTTCATTGGCAATTATCTCATATTTTTTTTTTCATTTTTTCTTGCATTTCCATGCCAGGTTAACAATCAACATTTACGTAACATCACCTCACTGGTCCACCTCATCGCCACCTCACATGCAAGTCAAATCCTGCTCAACCCCAGTCAACTCCATTTGTCTGGTAGTGCCCCCCATCCTATCCATTGGATTGAATTCAATCCAATGATCATAGTCAAAACCTCCCTCTCATCCCATGTATAACCAGGACCATTGGATTGATCAAGATCCAATGACCACCCCTTCTCTGTGAAGACCCCGAAATCCGAGCAGAGACTTAACTGCAAATTTTTAATGGATCTGTGCTTAATTGCAAATATGCTTTTATTTCATTATTCAAAAAATTTATTTGTATAGTCCATTGTGTAGTGCTCATCGATAGCTTTATAACGAGTCCAAGAACACGAAATCCGATTTCGGGAGACCGAGTTACAGCTATTTTAGCGAGCCGGGGTCTAGACCCATTCCAGATCCAAACCTAAATTCCCCTTCAAATTTAAAACCCCAATTGAGACCAACCCCACCCTAAAAACACCAAAAACGAGTCCAGACCCTTCATCCTCTCTCTCCCTCGTCGGAGCTCCGCCGGAGCTTGCTGGAGCGTCTAGGTTTGACGATCCAAGATCACCTCTACGTAGAGAAGAGCGAGGTCCTCCTTGTGAGCGGTCTTGCGTTGTCATCGGGGAAACGGTCATGCCGTTCTTTGCGGGTGAAGAAAACGAGGTAGCACGTTTTCTTGAGGTACGATATCCCTTCCTCTTAGTGTCGGATTCCACGCGATTTTGATCATATGCCATCACGATCTTGGTAAAGCCACAAGTACTTAGTTACTGGATTGCATTCACTTCCAACTTGTTCTTATTATCTAAAAAATCAAGGGGATGCAATGCTTACTGCGGTGTATCTCATCAATAGTTTTTCCTCATCTGTTCTTGAGGGAAAGATTCCTTACTCTGCTTGTTAATTACGTGATTGGTAATTTCCCTCCCGTGTTTTTAGATGCATCTACGTTATTCATCATTTTGCTGTACTTGGCACGATCCCTCCCTGGGATGTCATATGTTTTCTTGGGTACGGTTGTAATTAGATGGAGAATTAGTGCTTTGATCATGAATCTAAAAGATACAACGTGTTATGGAAAGTCAGATTTGTTTTTGGGATGGAATTCTTTTTAAGCCCATGGTGGAAAATATATTGTTTGATCTAACTCCAGTGCATGTTTACTGGAATGGATTTAAAGAACCAACTATTATTCTATCACTTGTTCCCATCGATGTGCAAGTTATTGAATCTGCTTTTTTGGATCATCTTGTTCCCACATCAAAGTCTTACCATTGAATGACCAACCTAATTCCGTAAGTCTATAAGGTACAATATGATGTATATCACGTCTCACTATACTCTTTAGCAGTTTGAATTTTTTTTACTAAAGCAGTTTCCTTTAATCGTAATGAGTATTGTACCCCCAAGAATTATTTAGACGTTGTGTGGGATCTCTGGTAGGAATATTATATGAATATTGGGATGGATGTTTTTATTTTTAGAGAGGCATGGTTTGTCCAATGCAAGGTAATGCCACTGTGATAGCATGTTGATGGGCATAAACCATCAAGGGTCTTCTTGATAGATCTGTTAGGAATCTTGAATAGGTGTTTTTGTCCAAATCACCTACTTATGAGGTTGAAGGCGGGTTCATGTGCAAGTTGAAGTAAGCTCTTTGGATGCTTACGGAGAGCCATATATCTTGGTTTGGCGTGCTTAGGAGCGAGTTTGAATAGTGAGTTCTCCCTTTCTACTGTTGATCACTATTTTATCAGGAAGAACTGAAATGTGATAATGGTCGTATTGTGGACTTGTTCTTGTCATCCCTCTTATATGCTTCTCGAGTGTTTGATAAATTCTGTGCACATGTTGATACTCAATTGTTTAATAGCAAAATAAATAGTCAAATGTGACTTCACAGAGACCTAGTGGTAACCCTTACTGAAGTTGCTTATAGCGGAAATATGGAGACATATTGGCTATCTAAGGCTAAGATTGGGTGAATGTTCAGGGTGAAGGACTGTGATATATAATTCCCTCAACCATCCTTCACATTTGATTTGTCATTTGGTTCTCACAAGTTACTGCCCACATTTTAAATGGTTCACACATCAAAGCATTGGCTAATGGACGGATATTCTATGGATGTACAACCGAGAAAAGCTAATGTTACTGTTTTCAAGTATATTTTGCCCTTGTTATTCCTGGGATTATTGAGGCTAGTCAAGATCAACCTTCCATCTATGCTATTTTGTTCAGTACACACCCCCATATAGTATGTATGTTCTGCATACTTTGTTTATAAAGCGTGATGCTTAAACCCCCTTTTTTTATTTTTGTTCTTGAACAAAGGATCCACATAAGTTTGTATTTCAGATCATTGATGTCTATCCAAAGTTATCATAGGAAACTAAATTGAAACTTTTCCCTTTCGTAGGATGGGCCTTTCCCATGGTATTCATCTCACATTTGGGTGACCATATTGTGGTGATTATCTACTTTTTTTGAAGGGATATGTCAAGGTGTTTGGATAGGTGGAGTAGTTGCCTCCAAGGGAGGGACATGCACCCTTTGGGTCCTGGATAGAAGCCTAGATGGTCGCGATCCCAACTGCTACTGTACCTGTGATGGTTGGGGGACATGTTGCTTGGCACACCAAGGTGCTAATCTGACAGTGTTGGCCTCAACACTTGCGTGCTTTATCCCAGTGCTCGAGCGCGAGCCAAGTATTCATGGTTGGTAGTCTAGTGTTTCGTTTGTTCACTTAGAGTTAACACTCGTGTACTGGCTAGTGTAGGCCACATTGGTTAGTATTCTGAGTGGGAGCGCTAAGAGGGTAGATCCAAAAAATATGGTTAATGAAGTTGGGAATGAGAGATATTCTCCTAGGAATAAGGAGGTTTGGGTTGCCGTGATTATTCGTGGATTGGAATCTTAATTGTGAATCAGAAGTATAATTGAGAAGTTGGGCTAAGTGGACGTGTTGGGAACTTAGTTAGGATGCATTGTACCCCACCGCATGCCTATGGAGGCACCCAAACCCTAAGGTATTCTTTTTACCTTAGAGTCATAGTGTGAGGTCTCATCCAGACCTAGACACAGACTATCCATGAAGCTTGGTTACTCATATTTATACCAGATCAAACAATAATAAATAAAATGTAATTCTTTGTGAGATCAGGTTACACAGTTTCTTTCTCTTTTGCACACATTTAAATAATATCCTGCATTTCTTTTTGTATAGTATTTTGTTTAAATCATATTGGGAAACTTTGCCCATAATGTACCTATGTGTGGATCCGCAGGTTCACAGTAGTGATTTGTTGAAGGCACCATCCTTTTTGTGCAGCTTCAACCCTTTTTGTGTACAGATGTTGGCGGTTCTTTTATTGTTTCCTATACTTGTAGCTTCTACTTTTTGAGAGGCATGGCATGTAATATATATTTTATTTGCATGGAAATGGAATTTATGTAAATAGACAATGGAATGCAATGGAATTGGTGAATGGAAATACATGTCGTTGTGAACAGGTTGAATGCAATGAAAATAAAAATTTTAAATTCCTATGCATGTTGTTATTTTCTCCTGCTTTTGTAATGTCAAATATCCGAATGTGGAATGCATGTGTGTGGATTGGTTGATCTCCGGTGACACCCATCCAATACCACCCTCTCTGCTCAGCCTCTCCCCATCGGCTGATCTCCGGTGACACCCAGTCCTATCCTTTCATTCCTTAAATGGTTGGAACCCAACCACCCTCTATTATCCCCATCCTCATTCTCTAGCAATGGCAAGCTAATGACATCCATCTTCGTCTCCAAATCCTTATCCCTTTGCTCACACACCCATTTGAAACTAACCAACCACTCTGATTCTCTTCAACCTCTAATCTAACTCCGCATGATCCTATCTCCTGCCACCCGACTCAATGACCAATATCCCTAAACCATCGTGACCTCCAATCCCTTGACCCCCAATGGTTGAAACCCATTTATCTCTTCCCCTTATATATCTTATATCCAAATTAATTGAAACCCAACAAACCCAAACCCTTCTCTTGCAACCCCCATCCCCTCACCTTTCTCCCTATTTAACTCTGTCTTCGATCACCGTTTTCGAGTTTATCTATCTGTATCTTTGATAGAGAGAGAGAGAACTCTGACATATCTTCGACCATGGGTCAGCGACAACGACTTACAAAGCCTCGAGGTGACGATGCTACAATTCTACTGCTGGTGTGATTTGTAACACCCATTTATGTAGTTGCACCTCTCCATGTGCAACTGAGCTCGTCATGTTGTGGAACGATTCGAGCGAGAATGGGGAGTCGAGATAACCTCCTCTAACCAACAACCAAACTACCAAATAACATCTTCCCCTTCCTTCCTCTTCATTTGCCAATTTCTTTTCCTTTTTTGTTTACTCCCTCCACCTATGTTCATCTATCATCATCTCCCTCGTCTTACCCCAAATCAAAACCCAACATCAAATCATACGCATCATCTCCTCCCCCTCTTCTTCCTTGTTATCTCTCCAAATCTGACCACCTCTGGCCACGAGTGGTAGTCAGGAGCTAAGACCCAGCCTCCTTCACCCACGCAGAGTACACGACCACCATCTTCCTCTACCCATCTCTTCTTGTGCTTAATGCTCAGTCTGAGTGGCAATCTTGAGCCCTTGATAAAGAGGATCTTCCGATGGTCTACTAATCAAACTCAATTAGCGTCGCTGAGGTGACCGCTTAAGAAAACCCTACTTTAGTCAGCAATTAACCCACAACATAATATCAAGACAATGAAGGGCACAAGTGAGGTTAAAATTTATTATCTCTACCATAAAATGCATAGCAGGCAAACATGTAGAGGTCGAACCACAGAGAGCAAAATGGTAGCCTATGGTTATCTATGTTCAACCAAGTCATTCATTTACATAAATCTTTTTGTGGGTTTTTTATTTTATATATTTTTCTTTTTAATTTTCTAATTTTTATAATTTTTATATTTTTTTGTCTTTTTATTTTTTTAAATATAATATATATATATATATATATATCTATATGTATAAATACACTATAAGGTATATGTAGATAATATATAAATAAAAATTATATATAAACAGTCAAAATATGGTAAACAATATATTTTTATGATTTTTCATATTTTGTAATTTTTTGTTATTTTTCTGGAATTTTTGCTAATTTTTATGTACTTTTAAAGTCTAAATTATCCCTAATAAGGGATTAATTAAATACTCGAAATTGATTTGGTTTTAAAAATAGGAAATAAATCCCGAAATTGCCCAAATTATTTTTAATATGTAAATAATAATATATAGATAATTATAAAATAGAAAACACAAGTTTTAGTATTTTTGTAGAATTTGGATATTTTTTGTTGGATTTTGGAGCTTTTTGATTTTATTTATTTATTTTTTTATTTTTAGGTTTTTTGTTTTCTCGACTCAATAAATATCAAAATATACCATATATAATTTTTTTTGGATTTTTCAAATTTTTTATATTTTTTGGTATTTTATAAATTAGACATGGATTTTTAAGCTCCTTTTTTATTTTAATAAATAGATTAAATGCACAAAATGCAAAATGGACATGTGGCATGAAAGTACAATGCATGGAGCATCTAATCCTATTTCTATGGAATTTTAGGAGCAATTTAGCTATTTTTAATAAATAAAGAAAAACATCAAAAATACATGTCCTAGGAGGGGCACAATGCAAATAAAATAAACATTAGGGAGCTCTATGTAATTATACTAGGAATATACCACATTTTAAGAATTTACGAGACTAATAAATAATTACAAAAATACCAGGTTCATACATGCAAAATATCCATCATGTGGGACGACACGTGACGTAGCCTAGGAGGGACCAAAATGCAAATATAAAAAGCTCAAGGACCTCCAAGCAATTTTCACAAGTTAATTTCAATTTATTGGACTTTTTCTAAATACACAAACCCACAGGGGTATACATGCAATTTTGCCACTTCACATGGGACGACACGTGAGTGTCGTGGACTAGACCCAAATTTAAATAAAATAAGTACAAGGGGTCATTTGCAAAAAGTCCATTTTATTTTAAACAACTAACTTTGTTTATAGGATTAAATAATAAATACAAAAAAGAATATGGGAAATTTAACAATTTACCCCAAACATAGGCACTAGCGGACGACTGAGATGGGTCCACTTAAACACGCGGCGAGTCCTGAGCGTGCGATGACGATTCGACGTTGGACGACTTGGATTAGATCATCTGAGATGATCCAACGGTCGCAACATGGCTCGATCCAACGGTGGCTGGTGCACCTGGCATCTGCGGTTGATACAACGGTGGAGAGTAAGGGAGGAAGAACATGGAAGAAAATCGGAGAGGATGAGCTTCGATCTCCCCTCCCTCATGCCTCCAGCGTCCTTTGAAACTTGGCGATGGTCCTAAAGCTGCTTGCGGTGATCCTCGAAGTGCTGGTGGCGGTGAGATGCCTCAACATTGATCAGAGCTCCCAAGCAAGGTCATTGAAGCTCGGGGGTCCCAGGTGCCTTCGTTCTGCAAAATTTGACTCCATTTGGAATCCTTCGACCCTCCAGACCTGCAATACTAGTTCGCCAAACAACAAGGGCGATCTGGGGCGATTTATTAGCGAGGATGGACGCTAGATAGAGGGGGTGTCACTTCTCCGGTGAACGGCGGAGCTGGAGAAGTGGATTTCCAAATCCAATAGGGATCTGGGGGAACGGGGGTGCCTGGGGTGAAGGGAAGCAGAGAGGAAACGATGTAGGGGAGAAATGGGTGTCGGAGCGGCGGAGATGGCGTGCAGAGGGGATCGCCGGAGCTCAACCCCGGCGAAGTACGGGCAGATTAAATTACGCTAATCTAACCATCTAGGAATTAAACTAACTATTGGAAATAAAATCTAGGAGCGAAACTAAGCAAAATAAATGGAAAAGATGCAGCTCTTATACCTGGGCTGACCAGGGAGTAGGGTCGTCGACGACGGCGGTCGTGGGTGCACCCCTTGCTCCTGGAGCTCAGCCAAGCGTGGAAATTGATGCCCCTGTCACGAGGAACAATCCAAGGTGCTGAAGCAGGGCTCGCAAGGCTTTAATGGTGACCAAATTTGAAGAAGGTGGTAGATGGTATAATTTATAGACTTTGCTAAGCACCCTTATACCCTTATTGACCGGGGCCAATCGATGAATCGGGGTTATGTACAGATCATATAATGATCTGGCGTGGATCATGGATGATCCATGATGATTTTCTCTGAAGGAAGGGAGATCGATTGATCGATGGATCAATCGGGAAAAAGGGCAGAAGTTGGGGGAGTATACAGTTCTGACAAAAGTCATAAGCGCACGGGAAGTTGACCGGAGGTCAACAGTCCCAGGTTTCCTATTGGGCCACACGGGCCTGCTAAAAGATAAAATTGCATATTTAATCGAAAATAATTATTTAAAAAAATAAATGTTTTATTAATTTTTGAATATAAAATAAAAATGTTTATTAGTTTATGTAGTATTTTATTATGATTTTTATTTATTTTTTGGATTTATTTATTAGTAGTTAATTTTTATTAGTGTATTTATAGGTATATTCATCTATTTTTGTACATTTTTATTTTTGTTTTGTATATTTTATTTTATTATTTTATTCTATTAATTTATATATTTATAACTTATTTTTGTGATTATAAATATATTTTTATTTTATTTTTATGATGTTATTTGTATACTTTAATATAAATAGGTAAGTATATTATGTAGGTATATTTATAGATATTTTACCTATGTTTTATATACATTTTTTGATTTTAATGTATTTTATTGAGTTTTATTTTAGTTTTGTATTTTTAATAAAATATAAATACTATTTAGAAGTTATGAATTTATAAAAAATAAAGAATTAAAGAATAAGTTTCCCCTTTTATTTATATACAGGTATAATCATAGGTGCTTTGCCTATATAATTACATAGACTTATTTTATTTTTCATTTTCTTTTGATTTTATTCTAATTTTCAATATGCACATGTGTTATAAAATAATATTTACAAAAATATAAAAATAAAAACTTGTAAAAATAATAAAGGATGAATAAAGTGAATATTTTAATCGATAGAATGTACAATAGGAGTCAAAAACCTAACTTTCACACAGTAACTCCAAAAAATACAAAACCACCACCACTAAATAGCATGTGAAAAATTATATATGTGTGTCAGAAAATATTTTCAATATTTTCTTCCTTTTTCTTTTCTTCTCTTTATTCTATAATTTTGGTATTAAAATAGTATTATTTACACAATAAATATAATAAATAATGGATGTTATTTTGTACACATTAATGCCATTTACATGCATTAGCTAGGGTTTTTAAGGTCAAAATGATAGAATAAAGGTGTCGAAATGGACATTCATCACCCCCCCGTACTTACCTTTGCTAGTCCCTATCAAACACTTATGCAGTAAGTACAAAAAAGAATAAAGAAGAAAAGAAAAAGAAAAAGAGAAAGGAAGAGTGAAGAGAATTGCTTTCAGTTGTAAAACATGTCCTTATTAAATCAACATTTGGAGCTCATGTTAGACCTTGATGTGAGAATGTGTGTGGAATCTGGTTGAGAACCAAATTTAAAACACAACAGCCTTCGAGAGTCATAGAACTCGGTTCAACCCACCTCAATAGCCATGTCAGAACTAGCCTACATCATATGCAAACCCTTATGACTATGAAGCTGACTTGTACAATGTAAGTGATAGTGGCTCTCCCCAATTGAACTGATAAAGGAACTGACTTATCCAGAATGACAACCCAATGATTCCTCAATCCAACACTCTGTCCTCGAGGAGTGGGGTATTCCCTTCTAAGTTCAAGTGACATCCAACTCAAGAGGAGGAGATGAAGAAAAGAATGGACGGTAGCTAGTGTAGCTACCTATCCTGGGATGCATGACCATTGTAGTCAAGTCATCCAGCTGCAGGCTCACATGGTATAACATTGATGCTCATGCTTGCTTATTTTCTCTACAACATATATACATACTCCAGCAAGCATTTTATTTTTATTTTCAAGCCTGTCGACTTTTTTGGAGTTTTTTTTCAAACATACTATTCACAGCAGCATTTACATAAGGAGTTTTTCCTCTTGAGCTAGAAGACTATCACTCATTTGAAGCTTTATTGCAAGCCACACTCTCCTATATTTAGACTTCATTGGAACCGGACCAGGTTGGGGTACACTTCCCTCCCTAGACAAGGACGAATGTTTCCACCCGTGTGCATATGAGATTGACAAATCCAACCCCCCCACCACTCCAACTGAGTTGAGCCAAGCGACATGTGCAAGTGTCCAAGTTAGGTCACGGCCGACAAGAGTCATGCGCGTGTCTTGAAAAGTTATAGTTAGTTAGCTTAGGTGACTTGAACCCAGCCCTGAGTCTCAAAGAATTAAGTCATAATGGACCTGAAGTACCTTAAACCTAGTTCCTTTAAGGTTCCAATGCAGTTAGATGTAGTAAGGTCCGACTAAGCTCCAATCTTCGACTTTATTGGACTTTGTTCAATCATCAAGCTCAATTGAAAAGAATATGAATGCTATGCAAATGGTATGCACAATGATGCAAAGAATGATGCAAAATTTTTCAAAAAATTTGAAAACAAAGAGAATTTTTACACAAAGAATTTTGCAAAAGAATTTTGACACAAAGTATTAAATATGTACAACTATTTACACGGGCATGCTTCTTTTTATTTATTTACAAGAATTAATAATTTATAGGATTTATATGCTTATACAAAGTGATTTTATAGGTATCTATAATTGATAAAGGATTTTATTTATATACACATTTTATTCATATTTTAATGATGCATATATTCTCAAATTTATTTGGAAACAATTTTGAAAACTATAGTACACAATATTTTTTGCAAACATTTACAAACATTTGAAAGCTATTTTTCATAGATTTTTCAAACTATATATATATTTCAAAATATTTTTACAAAATATTTTCAAAATCACTTGCAAATAGGTTTTCAAATCTTTTATTTCACACAAAGAAAAGAATCTTTGCAATTCAAACTATTTTTACAAAGGTTGAAAACATTTCACAAGAAGTTTTCCTAACGGGTCACGCCATTTTTCAAATCATTTTGCAAAAATATTTTTAACCTGATTTATTAATCAGTATATATACAAAAGGAATGGGTACATATCTTTTCATGGATATATATTTTATAAAAGGGTTTTAGTTCTTAAAGGATTTACAATGGATTATTGCTCACTTTGTACATTTATAAATACTTTTTAGTATAGTGTATACACTCCTCAAACATATCTGAAAATCATTTTGCAACAGTTTTGAAAATTATAGTCCAACATAATTTTCACAAATAGTATTGTAAACATTTACACATATTTGAAAATCATTTTGCAAAGGTTTTTCAAATAGTATATATATAGATTTTTCAAGATATTTTAGCAACCATTTTTCCAACCACTTGTAAATCGCTTTTCAAACATTTTTATTTCACACAAAGAAAATAATTTTTGGAAACAAAAAATATTTACAAAGCTTGAACACTTTTTATAAACTATTTTCCAAACAGCTTTCAAAAGATTTTTAAAAAAGAGTTTTAAACTATTTTTCAAACATTTTGCAAAAAGCATTTTTGCTTGATTTATTATTTAGAATATACAAAAAGAATATGAGGAGCTACAAACATCTTTTATTAGAATACTGTAATGAATTTTAACATTATTTTTAGCTATAGGTAAAATACAAAAGTACGAGTTATGGATTGATGTATATACATAGTATATACGTCACCCCTATACTTAGCTCGAGCTATGTCCTCATAGATCAAAGAGAAAACGAGAAAACATAACTCGGACTAAGCATAAAAAAAGTCTAAAGAATGAAGGAATGAGGAGATAAATAAATGAATAGGAAGTTGACCGTCCTCCCTATACTTAGGATCAAAAAATCCCAAGTATAGCAGACTGTACACAAGGCAGGGATGGTCAAGGGTGATAATGGACAGATCGTACTCAGATTGTCTCCCCCTATACTTAGGGTAAGATATCCCTAAGTATAGACAAGAAGAGGAGACAATGGAGAGGATCAAAGAATGAAAGGACTCTGGGTGCTCACCTCCTATACTTATGAAAAAGTGCGTCTTAAGTATAGAAGACTGACAACAAGGGGCGACACCTTTGTGGTAGAAAAAGAAAATAGAAAAAGAAAATAAGAAAAAAAGAAAAGAGAAAAGAGAAGAAATCAGAGGAAAAGTTTTTGAGGTGCATTATCTGAATCTTTTGATGCTGCCAGTATTGTGGACGTATCGTCAGAGTATAGAACCTGAATTAAATCAACAACAACCAAGAAAGTATCAAGCTCAAGGTAGGGCTTCAGTACTTTACCGTTGACGACGAATGGTTGTGCGTCAGGAGACAATTCTGATATGGCAATACTTTCATTGTAACACACTTCACGAACTTGGAATGGCCCTATCCATTTGCTTTTTAATTTGCTCAGGAATATCTTTAACTTTGCATCAAATAACCACACTTTTTGCCCAGCTTCAAAGGTCTTTCATCTGATGTGCCGGTCATGCCAACATTTTACCTTATCCATGTACATCAATGTGTTATCACATATTCTCGGAATTCTAGGAGTCTGTTCAGATCATCTTTCCTTTTCTAACCATTTTTCTATGAGTCTACATTGCACATATTGATTGCCCACAAAGATTTATGAATTAATTCTACGGGCAAATGGCATGGTTTCCCATACACAAGATGATAGGGTGACATACCCAAGGGAGACTTGTAGGAAGATCTGTATGCCCAGAGGATGGAATCCAAGAGTTGGGACCAATTCTTTCTGTCCGACCTCACCCGTTTTTGAAGGATCGTCTTGATTTCTCTATTCGATAATTCTGTCATGCCATTAATCTGGGAATGATAAGGAGATGCAACTCGATGGTCGATATCGTATTCCTTCATTAATTTCTTGACCTCTTTATTTATGAAGTGGCTACTCCCATATGATATCAGGATCTTCGGAATCCTGGACCGTGAAATGATATTCTCTCTTAGGAATCGACACACTGTCCGGATGTCTACGGTTCGAGCGGGGATAGATACAACCCAACGACTCACGTAGTCGACATCAAGAAGGATGTGCTCGTATCCCTGACTGTAAGGGAAAGGTCCCATGAAATCGATGCCCCACGCATCAAAGATGTCTGCTATCTGAATGATCTTGAGGGACATCAAGTCTTTTGCTGTGAGTGTACCATTCAATCTCTGATAGTCAGTGCATTGTTTGATGAAGGCTGCTGCATCCTTGAATAGTGTGGACCACTAGAAGCCACACAGAAGTACTTTTGTTGCCGTACTATCTCCAGAGTGGTGTCCACCAGATTCTAGCGAGTGACAGTGCTCGAGGACACTATGATGCTCCTCCTGAGGAATGCACCTACAATTTGCCCCTTCCCTGAATAAGAGAGGATCTTCCCATTTGTAGAAATGGATTATCGACAAGAATTTGTCCTTCTGAATCTTCGTCCAATCCAGCGGTACTACCCCCGAAATGAGGTAGTTGACAATATCAGCATACCAAGGGATTGAATCCACAGCCAGAATCGACTCGTCAGTAAAGGTTTCTGTGATGGGTGCACTGTTCAGTGGAGGCTCTTGCTGCTCAATTCTGGAGAGATGATCTGCTACCACATTCTGAACTCCAGGCTTGTCCTTGATTTCCAAATCAAATTCCTGGAGGAGAAGGATCCATCTGATCAGTTTGGGTTTGGCATCCTTTTTCTGCTGTAAATATCTGGTAGCAGAGTGGTCTGTGAAGATGGTAACTTTCGATCCAAACAAATAAGATCTGAACTTTTCTAGGGCAAATACCACAACCAGCAACTCTTTCTCTGTCACAGTGTAATTTCTTTGAGCTTTGTCTAATGTTTTGTTGGCGTAATGGATGGCATAGGGTACCTTGTCTTTTCTCTGTTCTAAAACAGCCCCAACTGCAAAATATGACACATCTATCATGATCTCAAAAGGGAGAGACCAATCCGGCGGCTGTAGGATTGGAGCTTGAGTGATAAGCTCCTTCAACTGATTGAAAGAAAGGAGAACTTGCTAATCAACATTGAATTCAGTCTCCTTACATAGAAGTTCGATACGAGGTCAGGCAATGTGGCTGAAATCTCGGATGAACCTTCTGTAGAATCCCACATGCGCCAATAATGACCTCACATTCTTTACTATATGAGGTGGCTCAAGATTGGCAATCACATCCACCTTTGTCAGGTCGACTTTCATGGCACGTTTGGAAACGACATGACCCAGCACAATTCCTTCGGTGACCATGAAGTGGCTCATTTCCCATAATAGCACTAGATTGACTTCATGACATTTTTAAAGTACTCTGTCCAGATGCTCAAGACAAGAATCGAAACTGTCACCATAGACGGAGAAGTCATCCATAAGCACCTCAAGAAAACTGCCCACCATCTCGGCGAAGACCACAAGCATGCATCTCTAGAATGTCGTTGGTGTGTTGCACAATCCAAAGGGCATTCTCCTGAAAGAATAGGTGTCGAACGAGCAAGTAAAGGTAGTATTCTCTTGGTCCTCAGGGGCAATTGCCACTTGGTTGTACCCGGAGTACCCATCCATAAAGCAGAAGAACTCCTTGCTGGCTAGTCTTTACAAAACCTGATCAATAAATGGCAAGGGGAAGTGGTCCTTCTTTGTCCCTGTATTAAGATGACGGTAGTCAACACACACTCGCCAGGATGTTGGTACCCGAGTAGATCTCTCCTCTCCTCTTTCATTTGTAACCACAGTAAGCCCCAACTTCTTTGGAACTACGTGCAAGGGGCTCATCCATTTTGAGTCAGAGATGGGGTAAATGAAGCATGCGTCACACCATTTCGTGATTTCTTTCATGACGACGTCCTGAAGATTTGGATTCAAGTTCTTTGGAATTTGTGGGACGACTTGGCATCTTCTTCCAGGTAAATATGGTGTAAACACAATGCCAGATTTATCCCACAGAGATATGATACATGCCAACCAAGTGCCTTGCGGTTCTTTTCTAGAACCTCGAGAAGTCAAGATTCTTGCTCCGGAGTTAGCCTCATGTTGATGATGACCGGATACATGTTTTCTTCACTCGCAAGGAAAACATACTCCAGGTCTGTTGGAAGTATCTTGAGTTCTGTATCTGATATGGCCAACTTGTTAATCACTTAAAATTGTACTGATGGTAGGATGTTCTGCTTGAACTTTGGCAGAGCTACTACCCTCAGTACTTTGTCGAGATTCTGATAATGTGGCAAATAGTTCTGCACTGGGCTTATCATGTTCGGGCTAGAGTTAATCATTGGCGTCAAAAAGGAGCATCAACAAATTGGATTCTGTCTCCCAAGCATCATCGGAGCATGTGTCGACTGTGCTTTCCAAGTCCTCCTCTAGAGAGAGGATTTCTTGGGTCCATGGATCATCCAAAGAAAGTGGTGTATCTCTGATTTCTGCAATAAAGTCACAGTCTGTTGCACGTCTCTCATCAGGCATGACTTTCGGTTCATTGATCATGTCTATAGTGATTCTCTTGATGCCCGAGCTGAAAGTGATCTTGTCAGATCCATAATCAACCACGGCTTTTGAGGTGCACAGGAATGGCCGGCCAAGGATGATAGGGGTCTGTAGTAAGGGTGCAGGGGAGTCCATATCAAGGACTACAAAGTCAACTGGGAACTGCATTTCCCGCACCTTTACCACAACATCATCCAAAAAAAACTTCAAGGTCGCTTGATGGATCAGTCAGTGAACTCAAGGATCATTCATATCTGCTTGAGTATATCTATCCCAAATTCTTGCAGTAGTGATGAGGGCAGAAGGTTGATGGAAGACCAACTATCAAGAAGAGTGCGCTCGAAGACGTGATCAAAAATCTCACAACTGATAAGAGGTACCCCTTTTTCTTGCTTCTTCTGTGGGAGATTGCTGATGGAAGCTACAATGGCCATGATAAGAACGTGCTTCTCAACCTGTTTGCGTCTGTTCTTTCGTGCTGGATGATGTTTGCTTGTACATGCTTCTTTCAAACCTTTCTTCACAGTTGGCATGTACTCCATGGCCTTCATTAGAGGAATCTCGACGGTCAAGTTATTAATGATATCCACAAATCCAAGATCAGATAATGTACTTTTTCTTTTTACAAATTTTTTGAGTTTTTCTATTACATCAGGAAAAGGAATATGTGCATTCCTGGAATCCAAAATGAAGTTCTTATTTACAATAAAATCATCGTCCAAAAAATGGTGTACATCCGGGCTACAAAAATGAGTACAAGCTGGAAGATGAGATGCTGGTGCTGGTGGACAGACAAAAAGTGGGGCCTCCGCTCCGTCGATTGGCAAGGGATCTGCTGCAGCTGGCAGCTCCTCCAAGGCTGGCACAGCTTCACCTCGGAGATGATCTTCTTTTTGTTATTTTTGTTTTTGCTGATTATTTTGTTTTTTTGTTGATGTGGATTGTGGGTGGCTGCTGGAATGGCTCCTCCTCCTTCTTCTTCCTCACTCGTCCTTATAACTGGCACGGTTGATGCAGAAGATGATAATTCACCTGAAGCTTTATTCTCCCCTTTGTTGGTGGTAGGCAGAAGCAAGGCCCTACCGCTCCTGAGAGTTACAGCATTAGATAAAATAATAGTACAATAATATGACTCTATAGGTATAGACGGTACATCACATTCTACCTGCTCCTTCTTTTTGAAGTTGTTGGGGTTAGCTTCGACCTGCGACGGAAGGGTAGTTTTAGTGGCGGCTAGGTCATCCAACTTTCTAGTCATGTCTGTTAGGCCTTTGATGAACTGGGCCAAGTAATCCAAGGTCGGGTTCACGGGACTTGCATCAGAAGATTCAGCGTGCAGGCCACGTTGTTGCTGCACGTGCGGGAGCTGAGGCGACGATTGCTGATGGTGTTACGATGGTGTAGGAAGCTGATATTGATTGTAGGATGGAGGAGGATATTATTGATACTGTTGAGATGGGGCAGTCACATACTGGTGGTATGGGGTGGCTGTCGGTACTGTGGTTGCTGGTAGTGCTGATTCTGCCTCCATTGGTTGGCATACTAGGGAGGTTGGTGATACTATGACGGCGTCTGCGAGGACTGCCCAAAACGACCACCCTCTGGTTGGTGGACTGCCTGTTGGCTTGCAGCTGGCTCTGAGGGTGTCTGGTAGGACAGGATGGAAGTGCATCATTGCTCCAAACCCCATTGACTTCTTGAATCAGGGGTGGTGGTGGGAATGCTGGATCTGACGTCTGGAGGAAATCCTACTGGTAGACAACCATCGGCTGCTGCTGCTGGCCCTGGTCTAGCGTCTGCACGTAATATACGTGTTGGACTGCCGGTGTATGCTAGCTCGGTTGAGGCTGATGTGGCGGTGATGGATCGTCCTTCTTCTCAGCTGGAGCATCTGAAGATGGTGTGGTCGACTGGACGGAGTTGATGGTGCCCACCAGCAGTTCAACTGCTTGGTGATCTGGTCCAGCTTGTCAAGATTCAGTGTCCCCTTCTCGATTACAGCAAGTTTCTCAAGATCCTGTGATCGCTTCTCAATGATATCAACCTTTGAGAGATGGCCCCCGATGATGCTAAGGTTGAATCTCTCGTCTCTCTCCGCCTCACGAGATGCTACCATGTGTACTTGCTTCTAGAGGATCTGGGGCTGCTTCTGATATGCCATGGATGAAGAGAGGGCAGCCTCTCCCTCAGCCATTTCCTCAAAGATCTTCCCTACGACGTCTTCATCCTTATTAAAATGTGAGCCCTTACAGGCTGCATCGACTAACCTTTGACTTTCTACATTCAGGCCCCTGAAAAGTGTTGGACCAAGCTGGTCCTCGGAATCTTATGGTGAGGGCATTTCTCCTGCAGATCTGTGAATCTCTCCCAGGCTCTGTGGATACTCTCATGTGCACCCTGAGAGAAATTGTTAATTCGGACTCGCATCTGATTGAGCCGACCGAGAGGATAGAACTTGTGTAAAAATGCAGACTTCAGCTCCTCCCAAGTCGTCACAACCTTCCCTACATGATTGACCCAGTAGAGGGCCTTATCTTCAATCATCCAGAGGGAATGCCATCATCTTCACAATGTCCAGAGGGACATTGGGTAATGAGTAGTACGACAGATGCGTGAAAACTGCTGGAGATGGATGCACGACTCTTCGCTGATGTTCCCGTGGAAGGAAGGTAGAAGAACGAGGAACTGAGGCCTTAGCTCAAAGTGAGCGTACACCAGTGGTATGCGGATCCACTCGGTCATTTGGCTGTCTCCAGGGTTGTATGTCTCTTTAACCGTAGGTTTGGGTCATCCTTGTTCTCGCTCTTCCTCCTCGGGATTTTACAGGGTCCACCTCCTCCTCCTTGTCTTCCTCCTCCTCCTTCAGGTCTGTTCATCACATCATTCAACATTTCCTAAAATGCAGTCGTCGTGAGGTCTTACTCTGTCAGCTACTGCTGGATAGCTTGGATAGATGTCAACAACTGTGCATTGACCTGATTTTGATCAGGCATCTGTCCTTTCTCTGGTTGAGGGGGCTGCTGACCCTGGCCCTTTCCTTGAGGAGCCATCTTAGGGTATGAATATGAGGAGATGAATTCTGGTTTGGGATCCATGGCTTGGTTCATCTTCTATCTACAAGATGAGAGAATCCCAATCAGACCACCTATAATCGAATCCTTGCTGTCATGATGAATCTGAAATCAAGGTCAATTCCAGAGTGTTGTGAATGAAAAAGGATATGGAATGTAATCGACTTTCATTCACAACAGCGAAAGCGGGACAAGAGTGGTCCTAGTTTATTGGGTGGTCAAGAGGATGGATAGAAGACGAGGAGTCTGGAGATCGACCCGCAAGGTCCGGATCGGGTACTCAGGAATCACCTCGAATCATTGGCGAGGTTGAGTCCATGGAATCGACGTAGGAGTCGGTAGGATCCCAACTAAACCATCCATGTATCGCCCTCGCGAAGCAAGAGAGGAGTAGATATTGGAAGAAAGATACAGTGGTCAACGAGGAACAAATCGGAAATGCAAAACAGTAGAAAGGCTCGAACTGAGCGGGGGTCAAAGGGAGAAACACACGACAAAATTTACGCAAGCACGCGGGACTTGATCTTTGAACCTTAATCTAGATCCATACAAAAGTTCACCAACTTACGCCATGTGAAGCCGTAAAGGTTCGGCTACTTATTATCTTCTCAGTTTTAGAGTTGTTATTTCAGGCATATCTTATAACAAGTCCTTAGCACGCTAACCCTATAAGAGAGAGAGTACTGCCAGAAAAGTATCCCGTACTTATCCTCCTCCTTTGTAACCTGTAGTCTGTACTTTTTGAGGTCTTTGTAAGCCTTCCTGGATCCCTACTCAACCAAAGAAATAGAGAGAGGAAGACGATAGGCGAAACCAATACTTTGGTTCTCGCTCGGAACGGAATCACCCGTGAGCGTGCAAGAACCTACTCGAATGCAAACCGATGAGACAAACACCCCCGTGAAGGCGTGGCCTATGTTCAGTACTTCAGACCATGTCGATGTTCCACACAAGGCGGGAACACCATTGTTGATAAGGCCCTACTCGGTCGCGTACGATAGAAGCGCCATTACTTCGGAAATCCAAGCGATACACACGACAGTTACAGACTGGGATTTAGGCTCTATTCTTTATAGGACGTCCCTCGCTCATGGGAGCGGTTTTGGTCCCTCCGAAAGTACCTGAAAATAATGAGGGCTTTATGAACCCAGAACAATGATAGTCCATTACGGATTTTAATTAAGGTCAAAGTTTATTTAGCAGTCCCCTTGTTTTGTTTTTCAGGTTTTCACTTTTTTTTGAGTCTGTTTTCATACAAGCGCCTATCATTTTTGTGGATTTTCATTTAAGTCCTAGGTGCTCAAAATTAGAGGGAGATAGCAGAAAAGCCATGCAAGTTGATTCAATGATGGAATCTCACCATTGAACCTAATGATGCATGCTAAGTTAGAAGACTTACAGTGCATCCCAGCTCTCTCAATGCGGTATGCAAAACATAATTTTGAACTTATCTACATGGTGATGTGCAATCGACAAAATCACCCTAAACAATAGCTGCTATTAATCATGAAGAACCAATTGTCAGTTATTCAGAAATGAGACCAAGGTCTGGTCTCTGATGTCCATCGGTGCCCGCCACAATGGGTCCTGCACGTGCTGTATACGACCTCTAGCAGTACACAGTCTCAGATCTGAATTACTAACATTATTAATTTGACTAGATCCATACCTAAGAGACTATAGGAACATGCATTCTTATTATGGTGTGGACCTAGTTACCGAGTCAAGCAACCTAAATCTAGGGGCTCCATGCACACAAAAAAAGTAAAATAAAGCGGAAAGCTCAAAACTACGGGAAAAAATAAAAGTAGGCAATAAAATATGGAAAACTGTGATGAGGCCCCCGGATGAACAAGCACCCGGGCACTGAACCTCGTTGTAAAGAGTAGAGTCCAAGTTATATTACATGCCAAAATTCTCTCTCTCACCATAAATTACAAAATTGATTTTTTTCAAAGCTAATTCCTCCGCCTTGCTTCCTTGGTGCTCTCTCCAACTGATCATGAAGAGAAGACCAGCCTCCTCCAAGATCGACTGCATCGTCCTCCTAGGACACAGTCCTCGCGTGGCGGGCCCTCGCATCAAAGTTGTAAAAATATGGCATTAGCATTTTTAATCAAATAATCGAACTGATGAATATTTACAAAATCAATGAATATTTTCACCAATTATTAAATAATTAATTGCAAATAAATAAATGAATCAATAAATCACATAAATGACTATACAAAAATGACTAGTAAAAATGGCTACGCTCATTGCTCCCCGGCAACGGCGCCATCTGATAAAGAGATCTTCCGAGGGTTTGCTAAACAAACTCAATTAGTATAGCTGAGGTGACCGCTCAAGAAAACTCTACTTTAGTTTGCAATTAACCCACAACATAATATCAAGATAATGAAGAGCACAAGTGAGGTTAACATTTACTATCTCTACCATAAAATGCATAGCAAGCAAGCATGTAGAGGTCGAACCACAGAGAGCAAAATTGTAGCCTATGGTTATCTATGTTCAACCAAGTCATTCATTTATATAAATATTTTTGTGGGTTTTTTAAATTTTATATTTTTTTATATTTTTTACACTATAAGATATATATACTATATAGATAAAAATATGCAAAAATAGTCAAAATATGGTATATAATATATTTTTATGATTTTCATATTTTTTCTATTTTTTGTTATTTTTATGGAATTTTTGCTAATTTTTATGTATTTCTAAAGTCAAAATTATCCCTAATAAGGGATTAATTAAACTCCTAAAATTGATTCGGGTTTTAAAATAGGAGATAAATCTCAAAATTACCCAAATTATATTTAATATGTAAATAATAATATATAGATAATTATAAAATAGAAAAACATTTTTTGGTATTATTGTAGATTTTTTATATTTTTATTAGATTTTGGAGCTTTCTGATTTTTTTAATTTTATTTTTCTTATTTTTATGTTATTTGTTTTCTGGACTCAATAAATATCTAAATATACCGTATATAGTTTTTTTGAATTTTTCAAAAAAAATTTATATTTTTCTTTGGTATTTTATA
The DNA here is from genome assembly GCA_037367405.1 of Ottelia alismoides. Taxonomy (NCBI): domain Eukaryota; kingdom Viridiplantae; phylum Streptophyta; class Magnoliopsida; order Alismatales; family Hydrocharitaceae; genus Ottelia; species Ottelia alismoides. Next base: position 209,625 of record JAZKJV010007621.1, read on the forward strand.
AAGTAGACATGGATTTTTTAGGCTCCTTTTTAATTTTAATAAATAGATTAAATGTAAAAAATGCAAAGCGGACAAGTGACGTGAAATTGCAATGCATAGAGCGTCTAATCCTATTTTTGTGGATTTTTAAGAGATGTTAGCTATTTTTAATAAAACATCAAAAATACATGTCCTGGTAAGGGCATAAGTGCAAATAAAATAAATATCAAGGGGGCTATGTGCGATTATACCAGAAATATACAATATATTTAAGAATTTATGGAAGTAATAAATAATTACAAAAATGCCAGGGTCATACATGCAAAATACCCATCACGTGGGACGACACGTGACGCAGCCTGGGAGGGACCAAAATGCAAATACAAAAAGCTGAGGGATCTCAAGGAGATTTTCACAAAAATATAATAACGCTAATTTCAATTTATTGAACTTTTTCTAAATACACAAACCCACAGGGGGTATACATGCAATTTTACCACCTCACGTGGGACGACAAGTGAGGTGACGTGGTGTGAAATCCCTTATTTTCTTTTCCAAAAATCTGGAGTATTTTTGACATCCAAAAAGTTTAAATAATCATGCCAGATCTCGACGAGATCTTTCCAACGAGCCCAAGAACGTCAAATTCCGACATTCCTAGCTCAAGATAATGATGTTTTAAGATGGGTGGTGAAGATCCATATATGGATCCGAACCGGATCCGAAATTGGATCCAAATTCATCTCTCTTCCTATAAATAGAAGGTGGTGGGCTACTCCCTCAAAGCCCTAGCCACCACCATCTTCCCCTCTCATTTGAGCACCACCAACTTGGCCGGATTTGGTCGCCGGAGGACTGTCGTCGACGTCGGAGAAAGAGCTCTGATCGAAGATCCGCGGCCACCATAACGTAGGAAAGCTCGAGGTCACCTTCGTACGTGCATTCACATTCCGATCGAGCGACGGAAATAGTTTTCCGTGTGAGAGGAGAACCCGAGGGAACATCCTCGGAGGTAACGAAAAATACCTCCTCTTGCTGTTGGGTTCCACATATTTTATTCCCGTATATTTGAACATGCTTAGAGCCATAGTTTTCTCTTGATGGGATTTATATACTAGTAACGATAATACCTCCCTCTTGTTGTTGGTTTCCTCGCATCCCCTTGAACCTACATGCTAGAAAATCTTTAGAGCCTTTTAGATTTTGTGATATGATTAGTAGGCGGTTGTCGATACTGCATTGTGCATGCGTAACTTTTATATATACAACGATCCTGATCGTAATATTAGATCAATTCTCTATGCTTGCTTCTTACAAAGATGTGATCTATAACCGTTGATCTTGTCTTTTAGGTGATTGAGTTGTTAACCGTTTTAAACTCAGTTCATATCTTGATCTGAATCAATGTGAGATACGAGATCATTCGTTTCATTATATCAAAAAAAACACTTGATTGTCCCTTCCTCTGTATTATAATTAGGTTTCTATATCATCTAAACTATAACGTGATGTATATCACACGTAGATGAAACAAAATCACACGATTTTTTTATCTGTTTTGAGTGGAACATTGAGATAATAATGACAATTTTATTATTAATAATACTACCTGCGTCTATAACCTACGTTGCAAAAAAAGCGGATAGGTAACGAAAAGTTGAATTACAATTAAACGGCAATCTTTTTAATCTTGATGATAATGGGAGCTTTAAATATCAGTTTTATTTTTTTTACGTTATCATCATATCCGAACTGCATTGGAGTTATTCTTTATTAAAATGAGAAGCCCATCATTATCTACAAACGACCTGTCAAACAGCATAAAAAATGTTATCCTGCTATTGAACTTTAAGCATATATGTAGGTAAGACCTCTATTTGAAATGTAATCGAGTCAAGTACGTTAAGAATAGTTATATTTGTTACTAAGTTAGATTCATAAAACTGATTTTCAAACAACCAAATCTCAGAGCATTAAGCAGGCATTATAAACGTAATGCTGCTATGAAACACTTAACATTATTTATGTTATTCTGTATCCACACACGCCTGTATCTTGAAGCCTCTTATACTCACAATGAATTTTATTTTTTGTTGTCACTTAGTATAACAGCAAGGTTTTTCTTCCCTCTAACTTGATATTATATTAAGTATATGAACTGTTGTTTAGGATAAAGGACAGATTGTTACTTATTGTACGCTCTACTCATGATGTATACACAAATAAAAATAGAGACAATACGAAGGAAATTATATATGCCATAGAAGAGTTGAAAACTACTTGTTTAATCACATAGTGATTAGTCACTGTTAGATTAAATCCCATATATTATATGTAGCCATGAGTTTTTTTGGATGTATCACCAAACAAATGGAAGGAAAATTGATCTGAACTTATTCGGAAAACATTTGTATTGTAGGGATAAAATGGGTTGTATTTTAAATTACATTCGCCACTATTGTACGCTTTTTTTGAATTTCAACAGATTACTAACATTGTTTGTTAATGGGAAATTGTTATCCTTTGCATTAGATTCATAGCAATTGGGTAGATGGAGTAGGCGCCGCAAGGGATTGGGCATGCACACTTGGGCCTCGGGTAGATGCCTCGAAGGTCGCGATCCCAACGGACGAGTTGGGTGACACGTTACACCTAGCAGCCCGGTTGCATCCGGAGTCGCTCGACGGAGTAGGCAGGTGGCGCAGTTGGCATTCTTGGTTTCTCACTTACACATGATTTTAAGACTCGATTTAAAATTAGATGTGGTCGCATCCAATTCTACTTCGAGTATTATTATTGTGAGAGGTGTTCTGGGATATGGTTTGAAGTTGGAGAATTTGAGGTTGAAATACTTGGAGGTTTATCCAAGATGACAAACAAGTTCCCGCGTAGCGGAGGCCTGCGACTCGCGTACTTGCGTGTGCTAAAATAATACGAGAAAGGATAAATAAATTATGATCGAATGCCAGATATTGTATATCATTGTGGACTCTAACCAACTTGTCAAAATATCAATGATCATTGTGGTACAACTTAAACGATTATTTTTATATAAAATCAATGTGATCGAATGTGTTTTTAAATGACTTGGTGTTCTTTCTGAATTGTTTCAATACATGCATATTCCATTATATAAAATTGGGTATACATTCCTTTCTTACCCCTACTTTAGTCGTTAAAATATTTGTCTCGTTACTGGGCAATTACTCATAACGTTACCCTCGTGTGAACCCAACAGGTGTACCTGAGCAACAACCGCCACAGTAGCGCTCTTTTGCGGAGATCAGACTTCTCTTCGTCATATTTGCATCAGGCAGGGTGCGTCCCTGCTTAGAGTAATTTATTTACTTCCGCTTTATTTTATGTTATTCTGAGAGACTTTGTAGTGAGATATGTGGAGAGTTTTTCTACAAAGTTTTGAGATTTTCTGATGTATCTCATATCATGGACATGGACTTGATGAGTATTAATCAGAATGGATGTTGCATTTTTATTTCCATTTCATATTATTCTCATGTTGTTATTTATATTTCAAATGTTAATCTAATGTGCATAAGATGGTTTGCTGAGTATCATAGATCATGGGCGTATTTGGACCGTAGGTCCGACGCTCCCGTCTCGTTGGTTTCGGTAGCCGAAGGGGCGGGGTGTCACAGATGGTATCAAAGCCCGATACTCCATTCTCTCTTTTGCATATTAGAATTGTTAACAATATTTGAAATATAAATATAGTGACAGAGTCTTCTGACCTTGTCGTTAGTAAGGAGAATAATTAAAGGCATGTTTAAAGTGTTCGTTGTCTCTCTAACCATAGAAATAAATTTTAATATAATGATTCTCGCAGGGAATCATGCCGCCTCGTGTTGACCCTGATATTGCACAGCAGTTGGCCTTGCTAGTTGAGGTCGTACAGGGTATACAACAACGTCAGGAGGTATTGGAGCAAAGGCTCCTCCAGCAGGATGATTCCTCGTACCAGCCCTCTCGTGAGGAGGAGGGCAGTGTTCACCCTTCGATGTCTCTGGACCCGGAAGGATCAGATGACCTAGAGACGCTGCAGAAACATCAGACGACCTACGCAACATATCAGAGATCTAAGGTGCCACAATTCTTTGGCACCGACACGTCAGATGAGGCTGAGCTATGGCTGGATCACGTATCTAAGGTGTTGAGGATGATTCATGCTCCTGAAGAGTCTTGGCTTACATTTGTGGAGTTCTCACTAGCAGGTTATGCTGAGCGTTGGTGGTTCGCCACCAAGGAACATCTGGAGGATCCCATAACATGGGAAATTTTTCTTGATGAGTTTCGTAGTCAGTTCTATCCTGATCACTGGGTTGAGGATCAGAGGAGATTATTTGCTGAGCTGAAGCAGGGGTCAATGACGGCCCAAGAGTACCTCATTCATTACACTGAACTCTCCCACCACTCACCAGCGACTACTGCTTTTCCTGAGGAGAATTTATAGAAGTTTATCCGGGGACTGCGTGATGATGTGCAGCACCAGCTATCTGCATTAGATTTCACTTCCATCAAGGAGGTAGCTGCTAAAGCTACCAAGATGGAGGCAAACCAGAGTCGGCTTCAGGGGAGTCCATCACATTGCCAACTACCTCAGCCCGAGAGATTTGCTCATCGAGATTTCTACAGAGCTCGTAGAGAGCGTCGTTTCCACCTAGTGGCTACCACTCCTACCATTAGCATATTTACCCCTACACCTACTTTGGGGCAGGGCTTGGCAGGTCGCGGTACTACTTCCTCCCACTCTTCAGAACATTCGCAGAGTCGCAAGATAGGAGGCGCTAGTCTTGTCTCGGGAGGCTCCTTTTCTCAGCCAGGAGACCGTAGGTGTTTCCACTGCCAACAGCCGGGCCATTTCAAGGCCAAGTGTCCTTTACTTGTCGGCAGCTCAGGCAGTCATCAGCCAAGTGTACGGCCAACTTTCTCACCCGCACAGTCACATGGATCAGCTTCTCGTCGTGGAGGTCGAGGCTTTCACCGTCCTCCACCGCGACCAACCTTCAGTGCTGCAGGTTCTAACGCCCCATCACATCCGCAGGGACAATCGAATGCAATCACATAGGAGCAGGCCCGCGCCTCAGGAGCTGTAGTGCGAGGTATGATTTCATTACATGGTATATCCTTACATGCTTTATTCGATTCGGGAGCTACGCACTCCTTTCTAGCACATCGATTAGTGCCCAAGTTAGATAAAGAGCTAGTCTGTGTTCCATCTCCATACTACATCAAGGGCCCAGGAGGGCCAATTATTCATAGTGCGACAAGCAGTGGAGAATGTAGCAGTGCAGATCAGCGGGCACATATTGCCCGCATATCTTTTACTCATTCAGTTAGAAGATTTTGATGTCATCTTAGGTATGGATTGGCTCGAGCAATATCACGCATGCCTTGATTGCTTCGAGAAGACGATAGTGTTCCGTCTCCTAGGCATACCTACCTTTCAGTTTGATGGACGTACCTCAGATAGTGAGGTCTTATATGTATCAGCATTGAAGGCCCAACACATGCTCGATCAGGGTTGCATAGGTTTTCTCGCCCATGTTGTGGAGTTACCCGTCGAAGATCGTATGATTGAAGACGTCAAAATTGTATGAGATTTTCCTGATGTATTCCCAGAGGAATTACCTGGACTACCGCCAGAAAGGGAGATCGAGTTCGAGATTACTTTGATACCCGACACGCAACCGATCTCCATTCCTCCATACAGAATGGCACCAACCGAACTCAGGGAACTCAAAGTACAACTACAGGAGTTATTGGAAAAGGGATTTATATGTCCCAGTACATCACCTTGGGGAGCACCGGTCCTCTTCGTAAAGAAGAAGGATGGGTCTATGTGCTTGTGCATCGATTATAGGCAATTAAATAAAAGGATGGTAAAGAACCGTTACCCACTTCCACGAATAGATGATCTTTTCGATCAGTTGCAAGGTGCAGCGGTATTCTCAAAGATTGACCTACGATCGGGTTATCATCAATTGAGAATTAAGGACACGGATGTGCTTAAATCTTCTTTTTGCACCAGATACGACCACTATGAGTTTGTGGTTATGCCATTTGGACTCACGACCGCACCTGCTGCGTTCATGGACATGATGAACAGAATTTTCCTTCCATACTTAATTCGTTTTGTGGTGGTATTCATTGATGATATCTTGATCTACTCACGTGATGAGCATGAGCATGAGCAGCATCTGCATATTATTCTTGAGACACTCATAGAACACAAGTTGTATGCAAAATACAGCAAATGTGAATTTTGGCTTACCGAAATAGCTTTCCTCGGTCATGTAATTTCAGGAGCAGGGGTGGCGGTTGATCCAGGCAAGGTAGAGGCAGTCATGTCCTGGGAGCAGCCCAAGACAGTTACCGAGATACACAGCTTCTTAGGCCTCGCTGGCTACTACAGGCATTTTGTTAGGGGCTTCTCGCAGCTAGCTCTACCACTTACTCGTCTGACACAGAAAGATGTCCCTTTCTTTTGGAGCGACAAGTGCAAGCTGAGTTTTCGTACGTTGAAAGAAAGACTGATCAGTGCTCCGATTCTCACTCTTCCTTCAGGCTCCTTAGACTTTACGGTGTATACTGATGCATCAAAGGAGGGTTTAGGAGCAGTGTTGATGCAACGTGGTCATGTTGTAGCATATGCATCGCGACAACTAAAGAACCATGAACGGAACTACCCTACACATGATTTGGAGTTGGCAGCTATAGTCTTCGCGTTGAAGATATGGCGTCACTACTTATATGGGGTCACATTTGAAATTTTTACAGATAACAAGAGTCTCAAATATATCTTTGATCATCGGGAGTTGAATATGAGACAAAGACGATGGATGGAACTGTTGAAAGATTACGACTGCACGATCTCTTATCATCCGGGTAAGGGAAATGTAGTAGCTGATGCTTTGAGTAGAAGAGCACATACAGAGGACACCGCAGCATGGCTACAGACTTGGGATATGCTCACCGCACTTAGTGAGTGGCACCCCTTTGATAGTACTGCAGATGTCGTAACTGTACCTGCTAAGTACAGTGGATTATGGGACAAGATTGTGCATGGCCAGCAGACAGATCAGAAACTACAAGACTTGTTCCATCGATGTCTGAAGGAGGAGTTTGATGGATTCAGAGTTTGTGAATCCATCTTATGGAAGGGAGACCGTGTCTGTGTCCCTAATGATGATGAGTTAAGGAGAGACATCCTAGATGAGGCTCACTAACTAGATTATCTATCCATCCAGGAAGCACCAAGATGTATAGAGACCTTTGTCAACACTTCTGGTGGGAAGGGATGAAGAGGGATGTTGCAGAACATGTCAGTCGCTGCCTTACTTGTCAATTGGTAAAAGCAGAACATAAGCGCCCTCCTGGCTTATTACAGTCACTTCCTATTCCGTTGTGGAAATGGGAAAGTATCTCTATGGATTTCGTGACGTCCTTACCTCGTACGGTTGGGGGATATGATGCTATTTGGGTTATTGTGGACCGGTTGACCAAGTCCACACATTTCATTCCCGTGAACATGATATGCACTCCGGTAGATCTGGCCAAGTTATATATTCGGCATATTATTCGCTTGCATGGGATTCCCAAGGAGGTTGTATCTGATAGAGACTCTCGTTTTACATCGCATTATTGGGGAGAATTCATGAAGGCCCTAAAAACCGAACTATGTCTTAGTTCAGCCTATCATCCGCAGACTGATGGGCAATCAGAGAAGACAATTCAGACCCTTGAAGACCTACTCAGAGCATGTGCCATTGAGTGGCAAGGATCTTGGAAGGACCACCTTCCTTTGGTGGAGTTCACTTATAACAACAGCTACCATGCTAGTATTGGCATGCCACCTTTTGAGGCATTGTATGGACGGAGATGCACCACGCCCTTGTGTTGGCAGGAAGTGGGTGACAAAGAGATTTATTCTACTCAGATAATCAAGGATACAACAAGGGCGGTAGAGATGGCTAGAAAGAAATTATTGACTGCACAGAGCCGTCAAAAGAGCTATGCTGATCAGAGACGTCGTGATCTCGAGTTTGAAGTCAGAGATTTTGTCTTCTTGAGAGTATCTCCAATGAAGGGTATTCAAAGATTTGGTATTAAGGGCAAGCTGGCACCGAGGTTCGTTGGCCCTTTCGAGATTTTGACACGTATTGGGAATAGGGATGAAAACGAATGTGAATATATTTGTATCCGATCCGCTATCGTATTCGTTTTGTACATATTTTGACACTCGTATTCATATTCGTTTTAAAATGGATGCGGATATGGATATCACTTTAACATTCGCTAATATTCGCATTCGTATTCGTATATTCATTTTTGTACATAAGTATAATAATATAATTATTTATAACTATGCGTAGAAACATTTTATGATTGCATTCACCATTGTTGATATAATTGTTATGAAATTACTATATGTAGTATATCTATTTTATGTGTAAACTATCTTAAACATGTATATTTTAGTTGATCTATTAAAATTTTCTGTTATTATTCGTATATGATTCGTATTCGTTTTACATTCGTATTCGTTTTTAAGGATATGATAACACATTTTTTACATTCGTCAATATTCGTATTCGCATTCGTATTCGTATTTTAAAATGGATAAGGATATGATTATACATATATTCGTATCCGTATCCGACCGTTTTCATCCCTAATTGGGAAGGTAGCATACCGAGTAGCACTCCCTCCTCACTTAGCAGGTGTGCATGATGTATTCCATGTGTCAAATCTTCGGAAGTATATTCGAGACCCTCGACACGTGATTAGCTATGAGGACCTCACGGTTGAATCGAATCTATCTTTTCCTGAGGCACCCATACAGATTTTAGACCGGACAGTCAAGAGGTTGCGAGGGAAGGACATTCCTTTGGTCAAGATATTGTGGCAAAGTCAGAATGTTGAGGAGGCCACATGGAAGCCTGAGGCAGATATGCGACAGAAATACCCCTATCTTTTTGAAGGTATGATCACGAGACCCTATTTTAATCCTCTTTAAGATTTGATGGGTTCCGTTCTCTTTAAGATTTTTATGCCTGAACCTACATCACATTTACAACTTATACGTTAAATCCTACGTCTCGAGGACGAGACTTCCTTTAAGATTTTTATGATGCGAAATTCCGTATTTTCTTTTCCAAAAATCTGGAGTATTTTTGACATCCAAAAAATTCAAATAATCATGCCATTTCGTAGATCTCGACGAGATCTTTCCAACGAGCCCAAGAACGTCAAATTCTGACATTCCTAGCTCAAGATAATGATGTTTTAAGATGGGTGGTCAAGATCCATATATGGATCCGAACCGGATCCGAAATTGGATCCAAATTCATCTCTCTTCCTATAAATAGAAGGTGGTGGGCTACTCCCTCAAAGCCCTAGCCACCACCATCTTCCCCTCTCATTTGAGCACCACCACCTTGGCCGGATTTGGTCGTCGGAGGACCGTCGTCGACGTCGGAGAAAGAGCTCTGATCGAAGATCCGCGGCCACAATCACGTAGGAAAGCTCGAGGTCACCTTCGTACGTGCATTCACATTCTGATCGAGCGACGGAAATAGTATTTCCGTGTGAGAGGAGAACCCGAGGGAACATCCTCGGAGGTAACGAAAAATACCTCCTCTTGCAGTTGGGTTCCACATATTTTATTCCCGTATATTTGAACATGCTTAGAGCCATAGTTTTCTCTTGATGGGATTTATATACTAGTAACGATAATACCCCCCTCTTGTTGTTGGTTTCCTCGCATCCCCTTGAACCTACATGCTAGAAAATATTTAGAGCCTTGTAGATTTTGTGATATGATTAGTAGGCGGTTGTCGATACTGCATTGTGTATGCATAACTTTTATATATACAACGATCCTGATCGTAATATTAGATCAATTCTCTATGCTTGCTTCTTACAAAGATGTGATCTATAACCGTTGATCTTGTCTTTTAGGTGATTGAGTTGTTAACCGTTTTAAACTCAGTTCATATCTTGATCTGAATCGATGTGAGATACGAGATCATTCATTTCATTATATTAAAAAAAAACACTTGATTGTCCATTCCTCTATATTATAATTAGGTTTCTATATCATCTAAACTATAACGTGATGTATATCACACATAGATGAAACAAAAATCACACGATTTTTTTATCTGTTTTGAGTGGAACATTGAGATAATAATGACAATTTTATTATTAATAATACTACCTGCGTCTATAACCTACGTTGCAAAAAGAACGGATAGGTAACGAAAAGTTGAATTTCAATTAAACGACAATCTTTTTAATCTTGATGATAATGGGAGCTTTAAATATCAGTTTTATTTTTTTTTACGTTATCATCATATCCGAACTGCATTGGAGTTATTCTTTATTAAAATGAGAAGCCCATCATTATCTACAAACGACCTGTCAAACAGCATAAAAAACGTTATCCTGCTATTGAACTTTAAGCATATATGTAGGTAAGACCTCTATTTGAAATGTAATCGAGTCAAGTACGTTAAGAATAGTTATTTTTGTTACTAAGTTAGATTCATAAAACTGATTTTCAAACAATCAAATCTCAGAGCATTAAGCGGGCATCATAAACGTAATGCTGCTATGAAACATTTATCATTATTTATGTTATTCTGTATCCACACACGCCTGTATCTTGAAGCCTCTTATACTCGCAATGAATTTTATTTTTTGTTGTCACTTAGTATAACAGCAAGGTTTTTCTTCCCTCTAACTTGATATTATATTAAGTATATGAACTGTTGTTTAGGATAAAGGACAGATTGTTACTTATCGTACGCTCTACTCATGATGTATACACAAATAAAAATAGAGACAATACGAAGGAAATTATATATGCCATGGAAGAGTTGAAAACTACTTGTTTAATCACATAGTGATTAGTCACTGTTAGATTAAATCCCATATATTATATGTAGCCATGAGTTTTTTTGGATGTATCGCCAAACAAATGGAAGGAAAATTGATCTGAACTTATTCGGAAAACACTTGTATTGTAGGGATAATATGGGTTGTATATCTATTAAATTACATTGGCCACTGGTGTACGCTTTTTTTGAATTTCAACAGACTACTAACATTGCTTGTTAATGGGAAATTGTTATCCTTTGCATTAGATTCATAGCAATTGGGTAGATGGAGTAGGCGCCGCAAGGGATTGGGCATGCACCCTTGGGCCTCGGGTAGATGCCTCGAAGGTCGCGATCCCAACGGACGAGTTGGGTGACGCGTTGCACCTAGCAGCCCGGTTGCATCCGGAGTCGCTCGACAGAGTAGGCAGGTGGCGCGGTTGGCGTTACACATGATTTTAAGACTCGATTTAAAATTAGATGTGGCCACATCCAATTCTACTTCGAGTATTATTATTGTGAGAGGTGTTCCGAGATATGGTTTGAAGTTGGAGAATTTGAGGATGAAATACTTGGAGGTTTATCCAAGATGACAAACAAGTTCCCGTGTAGCGGAGGCCTGCGAGTCGCGTACTTGCGTGTGCTAAAATAATACGAGAAAGGATAAATAAATTATGATCGGATGCCAGATATTGTATATCATTGTGGACTCTAACCAACTTGTCAAAATATCAATGATCATTGTGGTACAACTTAAACGATTATTTTTATATAAAATCAATGTGATCGAATGTGTTTTTAAATGACTTGGCGTTCTTTCTGAATTGTTTCAATACATGCATATTCCATTATATAAAATTGGGTATACATTCCTTTCTTACCCCTACTTTAGTCGTTAAAATATTTGTCTCGTTACTGGGCAATTGCTCATAACGTTACCCTCGTGTGAACCCAACAGGTGTACCTGAGCAACAACCGTCACAGTAGCGCTCTTTTGAGGAGATCAGACTTCTCTTTGTCATATTCGCATCAGGCAGGGTGCGTCCCTGCTTAGAGTAATTTATTTGCTTCCGCTTTATTTTATGTTATTCTGATAGACTTTGTAGTGAGATATGTAGAGAGTTTTTCTACAAAGTTTGAGATTTTCTGATGTATCTCATATCATGGACATGGACTTGATGAGTATTAATCAGAATGGATGTTGCATTTTTATTTCTATTTCATATTATTCTCATGTTGTTATTTATATTTCAAATATTAATCTAATGTGCATAAGATGGTTTGCTGAGTATCATAGATCATGGGCGTATTTGGACTGTAGGTCCTACGCTCCCGTCTCGTCGGTTTCGGTAGCCGAAGGGGCGGGGTGTTACACGTGGACTGGACCCCAATGCAAATAAAATAAGTACATGAGTCATTTGCAAAATGTCCATTTTATTTTAAACGGCTAACTTTATTTACATGACTAAATAATAAATACAAAAAAGAACAGGGGGAATTTAGCAATTTACCCCAAACATAGGCGCTGGCAAATAGATGAGATGGTTCCACTTAAACACGTGGCGAGTCTTGAGCGTGCGATGATGATTCGAAGTTGGACGACCTGGATTAGATCATCTGAGGTGATCTGACGGTCGCAACATTGCTCGATCCAATGGTGGCTGGTGCACCTGGAATCTACGGTTGATCCAACGGCGAAGAGCAAGGGAGGAAGAACAGGGAAGAACAACGGGGACGATGAGCTTCGATCTCCCCTCGCTCGCACCTCCGAAATCCTTTGAAGCTTAGAGATGGTCATTAAGCAGCCTGCAGTGATCCTCGAAGTGCTGGTGGAGGCGAGATGCCTCAACATTGACCCGGAGCTCCCCCGCAAGGTCGATGAAGCTCAGGGGTCCCGGGTGCCTTCGTTCTGCAAAATTTGACTCCATTTGGAGTCCTTCGACCCTCCAGACCTACAATACTAGTTCGCCAAACAACAAGGGCAGTCCGGGGCGATTTATTGGCGAGGATGGACGTTAGATGGAGGGGGCATCACTTCTCCGACGAATGGCGGAGCTGGAGAAGTGGATTTCCAAATCCAATAGGGATCTAGGGGAATGGGGGTGCATGGGGAAAAGGCAAGCATAAAGGGAACGATGTAGGGGAGAAATGGGTGTCGGAGTGGAGGAGATGGCACGTAGAGAGGCTCGCCGGAGCTCAACTCCAGCGAAGTACAGACGGATTAAATTATGCTAATCTAACCATCTAGGAATTAAAGTAACTATTGGAAATAAAAGCTAGGAGCGAAACTAAGTAAAATAAATGGAAAAGACGCAGCTCTTATACCTGGGCTGACCAAGGAGCAGGGTCACCGGCGACGGCGGACGTGGGTGCACCCCCTTGTTCCTGGAGCTCAGCCAAGCATGGAAATTGATCCCCCTATCACGAGGAATAATCCAAGGTGCTGAAGCAGAGCTCGCAAGGCTTTAATGGTGACCGAATTTGAAGAAGGAGGCAGATGGCATTATTTATAGACTTTGTTAAGGACCCTTATTGACTGGGCCAATCGATGAATCGGGGCTATGTACAGATTATACAATTATCTGGTGTGGATCACGGATGATCCATGATTATTTTCTCTAAAGGAAGCAAGGTAGATTGATTGAGGATCAACCGGGAAAAAGGTCGAAAGTTGGGGGAATAGACAGTTCTGACAGAAGTTAGAACCGTAGGGGAAGTTGACCAGAGGTCAATAATCCCTAGCTTCTTATTGGGCAACGCGGGCCCGCTACAGATTTAATCGAAAATAATTGTCTAAAAATAATAAATGCTTTTATTAATTTTTAGTATAAAATAAAAAATATTTATTATTTTATGTAGTATTTTATTATTATATTTATTTATTTTTTTGGCTTTATTTATTAGTAGTTAATTTTTATTAGTGTATTAATAGGTATATTCATCTAGGTTTTGTACATTTTATTTTTGTTTTGTATATTTTATTTTATTTCATTCTATTATTTTATATATTTATAACTTATTTTTGTGAGTATAAATTTATTTTTATTTTTATTTTATGATATTTTTTGTACACTTAAATAAACATGTAAGTATATTATGTATGTATATTTATATGTATTTTACCTATGTTTTATATACATCTTTTGATTTTAATGTATTTTATTGAGTTTTATTTTAGTTTTGTATTTTTAATAAAATATAAATACTATTTAGAATATTATAAAATTATAAAAGAATAAATAATTAAAGAATAAGTTTCCCCTTTTATTTATATACAAGTATCATCATAAGTGTTTTGCCTATATAATCACACAGACTTATTTTATTTTCATTTTCTTTTTGATTTTATTCTAATTTTAATATGCACATGTATTATAGACAATATTTACAAAATTATAAAAATAAGAACTTGTAAAAATAATAAGAGATGAATAAATGAATATTTAATCTGTAGAATGTACAATAGGGGTCAAAAACCTAACTTTCACACAATAACTCCAAAAAATACAAAACCACACCATTAAATAGCTTGTAAAAAATTATATATCATTAGAGGTGATTTTGATATGTTTTGAGATTTTATTTGAAAGATATGGGTCTATGAAGTTTGGTCTCTGGCTTTTTATTTTGTGTATAAAATGAACACTGAGTCTTATTTTTGTACAAACTCAATTTTGTATTTTTATTTACCTTATTATCTACAACTTTTATGTCAAAGTTTCTTTATTTGATGACTAAATAATAAAGAATAAAATAGGTGTAAAAATGAATAAATAAATGAATAAAAGACTTTGGGTTTTATTGTATTCTTGGCCCTTATCTCCCCTTACTTTATTCCTTGTCAACCAACTCAATTCTTGACTTGGTCTCAGGGTTTAGAGCTAGAAAATATTTTCAATATTTTCTTCTTTTTTCTTTTCTTCTCTTTATTTTATAATTTTGGCATTAAAAATAATATTTTTTACACAATAAATGTAATAAATAATGGATGATATTTTGTACAAATTAATGCTATTTACATGCATTAGCTAGGGTTTTTAAGGCCAAAATGATAGAATAAAGGTGATGAAATGGAGATTCATCTGCACCCCTCTTTCACATATATGAACCACAACCATTGATGATATCATCAAAGATTGAGGGACATAAGGAGCACAGTCGTGTGTCGACCACCTTGTGCTTCTGCATCCGCACCATTGGGGTTCTTCCATCTGTGCCTTGACTACCTATAGTCTCATTTTGATCGAGGACAGAGGAAGAAGGTCAAGGTTGAGAGGAATTATAGTTTCCCTCTAATTTTGATTAGAGGGATGCAGTTAACAGAGAGAAGCCAATGTTCATCTTCATCAAGAGCTCTTTCCAACAACTTGATCGAGTCCATCAAAAGAATTTTAGCTGTGGGATCAGAAGGTTGGGTCACATGCTCCACACGTGTAACCTAGTTAATTTGCAGTCCTGCCCTCCTCTCTTTGGATATTGCAGCAGAGGTCGAGAGGTCCATTCTCATGCTCCAAGAATGCACGTGGGAGAAATTGCACGATTTTCCCTCACAACTCCTGGAATTCATGCACAAACCCTCGCCGAGGGGTAAATTGCATAGGAACCTCATCCGGCTTTCCCAAATTGCAAACCAGCCTCTGTACATGTCCAATTTGAGATATTTTGTTTTTGTTTTTATAGTATTTATGCCCTTGAACTTATTCACTTCATATCTTGAGCATTTATTGAGAACATTGAATCATTATTTTGACACATTATTGATCATCAATTAATTGAATGGAATTCCTGCATTTTATGTGAGCCATTTTGTTTTATAATTTGATTTCTGTTGCTCATAAAATTGTAAAAATTTGGTGGCATCTCTTGGGATTTAACTTGGAAATTATTGAGCACATATTTTTGAAGTTAATTGATGATTGGAGCTTAGACATTAAAATTTACAAGATCATGCTTGGCCTTCTTGTTCTCTTGCACCATCATTTAAATCCAAAAAAAGAGTGCATTATTTATTTTCTCTCACACATTGCATTTCATTATTTTCTTGCACAAAAAATAAAAAAATGATGCATCATATTTACTTCAATTAATTGCATGTCATGTTTTTTAAAACCATAAAAATCTATAAGATTAAAAATAACCATAAAAAATCATCTCTTTCAAAAACCTAACTCCTAAATTATTTTAAAAATTAATTCTAGTTCCTCATATTACCTCATTAAGTTCGACCTTGGGACTTGTCCAAGTAAAATAAACAAATCAATCACATTGAAATTAATTTTTATATATTATTTTTTAGTGTGTTGTGTTTTCAATAGATATATTTCTGCCTGGTTAAAATTAGGAAGCTAGGTCCGTTAGTGACTTCATTAATACGCTCTTCACGAAATCACATTTCTCTATCCAGGTGCCTCTCTTGACATCCTGGGTCCTTGTCCTTACTCTGATGGTTCTCATCTTGATCTCGAATCAGTTGAGAGAGCTCTTATTTCATCTTCATTAATTTGGAATTTTGAGCTGCCACATAAAGGGAGCGATGACTCCGCTTACATTTCAAGACAATCAACATCTACAAATAGCGATGATCATTTTGTCAGGTATTTTAGTCGTTGTCTATAAATATTAAAAATCATCCTGAAATTGGATAAATTCATCTAATATTCCATTTATAACTAGCACCACATTGTTACGTCAAGATCTTGAATCACAAAAAGACTTGCGGAAGCATCCCGAACCCATGAATACATTTTTTCGGAACGAGACACAAATCTCAATAATCCATTAACCAAAATCAGAGTGCCATACAAAAATAAAGAAATGAAGGAAAAGTTACCAATTTTAAGAAGATTCACCGAGTTTCTGATTTAGAATATTTTTAAAAATAAGTGTTTACCAAAAAGATCCATATTTACTTAAGAAAATTGAATACTTCTTCACATACAAGAAGGATGGAGAAGAAGGCTTTCTCTTGTGAAGGGATGAAGCAATGTGGAGATTGTAGAGGCAATATGGTGGACGTAGGATTGTGTATGTAGAGAGAGGGAACAATCAAGAGAAAGTTCTCTACTCTATCTTCTCTTTCTCTCTAGGCTCTCAAGGCAATGACGGATTGGTGGAATGAATCATACTCTGAGAGAGAGGTCAAGCCCCCTCTTATATACTAGAGGGGTAGGAATCTCACTCACAAAGGGGACATCCACCATGTGAACACTTGGATAATGATCTAAAGGCAATATATAATTCCTTTGGCTTCAATAAATGAGTCGCTTTTTCCTATTACGTATCATCTAAAATAAATCAAGAGCTAAATAAAACTTAGGAGGCTCCTAGTAATATTAGGACTCTATGGTGGACGTCCATGTAGAGCCTACATGGGACGCCCACCGTGTCCTATTTTTGGTTGCAATCTCTTAATTATCATTCTATTATCATGATTTAAATATATAAATCATAATTGTGTATTTTATAAGAACTACCTCATAACTTATAAATCTTGTTCATAATCCTAAAAAAATATAAATGTAATTCACATTTAATTTCCAATGTGAATCGTTTTCACATATATGCTTGGAATAATATATGAAACATGTTTGTTTATATTATTATGAATCAATATTCATAATAGTGAAATGATGTGAATCATATTCACAAACCTTGGATATAAATATCTATGATAATAATATTTATTAATCATAATATTGATATCATCAAGTACAAGTCTTAATCCAACTAGGACTTGTAAGTAGTTGTTGCAAATACTTGGAGATAATGTCATGGAGATCATACTATCCATGTAGTGAATTGAAACTTAGATAATTATCCAATTCCATGGTTCGGACCACTTTTGATGAAACACGTCAGTCACAAATTTTGAGCTTGAGCTGAAATGATTCACAGTTTATGGGAGCTTAACGAAACACATTACACTCTCTGTAAGCTCAACAAATGATCAGAGTGATGAACTCAACTTCTAACTTCCTTTCTAATAGTTGTCGAAACCTTTTGGAGCATAGAAATGAGCTCTGGAAGTAATTTCACCTCCATTTCCATTTCCATTTCTATTTTCAACATTTTGTCATTGAACTTGGAACTGGAAATTGGAATTGAATCCAAGAGATGAGACTTAATCTCACTACATCTCATATCATTAAACCATGAAGTGATATCACTAAATCCATCTAATTTCATCACTCCCTCGGAATGGAAGTGTTATGGTAGATGATTTATTAAGATAGCTTTAACTTAGAGTATTCCCAATACTCCATCATACTCCGTACTAGAATACTTTGATACACCCAAAGTTCAATCCCTTGTTTGATTGTCTCCTCTAGGGTATATCTGTAGATTTCTCAATTGATAATAAGACATCAATATTAATCATATACTTTCTAACAGCATATAGGAATATCTCGAATCCATGCCATTTCATAAACACGGCGACTATGCATGGAATCCTATATGACCCCAAAATATCTAATGAATGAGCTCCATCTCCCGGTTCATCAAGTATGAACATGTATAATCCCTTTGTGAGATCATTCATTTCATATATCCTCCTGTGCACACCAGTGTGCCGATATATTGACCTTGGTTAGGTCTTCAACTAGATGGTCTGTCTAATGTGCACATTTAGACATAAAGATGTATATCCATCTCTCGTCAAATGGTATGTATCTGATAGTGACAGTTACATTTCATGTCTTAGTTTATCTCGACCTCATCAAGTCAACTCTTTGACTTAATTAGTCTAACATCTTCAAATCTTTATTCCTATGCATAGGACATGCATCAAGAAGTCGGTCATAACTCAATCTTTAGAGAAAGATTTCCATCTCTTTCTCAAATTAGAGATCATTATAAATATTACATGTTAATGTTAGTCGTGTATTCAATATGACCACGATACATAACCATGTTTGTACAAATGGACCTATAATTAAATACATTGACAAACATTCATTATAGATGGACATGAAAACACAATAACTTTTATTGCATTAATGAGTCACTGAAGAGCTTTAAAGTCCAACATGTTTAATTTCTCCACGATAATGTTATTCTCTCTCTCTATGGGAGTTCCCACCCTCACACATCTCTCTCTTTGACGAATGTTTCTTTTTTTTCTTAACCGATTGCAACGAAACTTTTATTTTATTGTTTCATTTTTTCTTTGTTTTGAACGGTTTTATTGTTATTATTAACTTATATTTTATCTTCAAGTAGAAGATGGGTTCACAAGACTTAAATCACCTTAGAGGCTATTTGAATCGAAGGTATAATTCCCTTATTCATGTAATCTAGGAAACAACATAGAAAAGTTTCTATCATCACGTGGTTTCACAATGCAATAAATTTTCCACAAGATGAGACCTTGATTTTCTGTAATGTGCAAGGTCAAACCCTGGATCTGGATATCCATCAATTGGTATTTCTTGGTGAAACACAGTATCGTCTGTGATAGAAAAGAAAGAACACGCAGCCACCAAGTAAAAGACAGCCCACGACATATTGACATCTTATTAAACTCATAATGGCAACACCAATCCCTGTCCTCCATGAAAGAAACAGAGCATGTATCTCCAGGGATTTCTCTAGATGTCTGTCCCCTTAAACGTACAAGATCACACGCGATGCACCAAATAAAAAAACAAATCAATTCATGAATATAAAACCCGACATCATCAGGGCTATCAGGAGTGATCCCCTCCACGCTTCCAAAAGCACACCACTACTGATCCCATCTGTGTTGAAGCCACTGCCAGACGACCCAATTCCACCAAGTCCTCCATTGTTGAATCCAGTGGGAGTTGCAGTGGTGGTTGGTGTCAAGCTGGTAATCGCCGCAGAGCTGAAAGCAATGGCAGAACAAGGAGAAATCAAAGCTTTTGTATATATTTAAAGCAGGATTATTTGACTTGCACGTTGGGAACCAGGCTAGAAATTGCTTCAAAGCAAGGGAATCAGATTCTGCCAAGTATTCATTCCTTGATTCTATTGAAAAAGAGAAGAACCAACAAAGGAGATCATGATTAAGAGAGAGAGGGAGGGATAATATTATATGCCCATGCCCACCAAAAAGCAAAATATTGGGTGCTTTTAAGAACCATAAGGTATCAGCTTTTGCCTCAATCATGGGGAATGCCTAAACCTTGCCAAGCATTCAAATTAAAACAAAATGCCGGATATAAGCTGACAAATTCTAGCATGATTAGTTTTTTCCTGATATAGGAGAGTAATATAAAAACAAGAAAGGCCTGTAATTCTCTGTACTCACGGTTATCAAGTTTAAAATTAATTAAATGTAATAAATAAGCAAATACCTGCCAGAAGAAGGGTAGGAACAGGGACTGTAGCCTGTAAGTACCAAAAAATGCATATGAAACGTGTCCATGCGTAATCTTACATATATGTTACACAAGAGAAGGAAGTAAATCATACTTGGGTCAGAGGTAGTGATAGTGGCCGTGCCAGCGAAGTCACAGCTCCCAGCCGTCTGGCCTTTTCTCTGGAAGAAGCTGTTGGCAGCGTAAGAACAGTGGGCTCTCACTGTGTTTGGTTGGAAGCAAACTCCGTTCTGAAGGATGGGGTTGCAATCAGCTCCGGAACCACAAGCATAGTCGATGGTCTTCTGTAGGGCTGCGTCATTCGCATCACTCCTGCACACACACCATGTGGCACCTTCCACACAAAATCCAAACCAACTTATGATAACTAGAAAATATCTAAATCCAAAGAAGAATGAAGTAAAAGTGGCATCAAAACAGAAGCATGAAACTCCGTTTGTGAAGAAAATGCTCGACATTGACAATGACCCGTGAGGACAACGGCCTGTATAGTAAAACGCAGGAGGAAGGGTAGATCTGAACAGAGGAGCATACCAGAAGTTGAAGAAACTGGCAAGAGGAGCACAAGGAACAGCAAAAAAGCAGGCATTCTCACGGGAAGAAAGGTCGGGGGGGGGGGAATGGGGAAGTGGGTAAGGGTTGGGGAGAGGTGGAAGAAAGAAATGGGGAAGGAAGAAGACTGTAAATGGGGTGGAAGAAAGTGCGTTTCTGTGCTCTAGTTCCTGCGGGGATGGCCTTAAAAAAAGAGGGATCTTATCACTTGTGTACCTTCTTTCTTATCTTCCGCAGTATCAGTTATGCCCTTCTTTTTTTTAATATCACTAATCTCCCAATATTCTTACAAAATTCACAATTTTACCCTTTGAGTAAGATAAAGTAGGAGCATAACTGATATTATAAAGAGAATAATGGGGCTGCCTCTTGCGGGCAGCCAAGAATGGCTGCCCCCGCGCCGTTTCGGCGCGTTTCTTATTTTTTTTTGAAAAATCTCGCCGTGTAAATTCATCCCTATATCCCTCCTATATGCCATTCGAATTTCGTCAGAAACAGAAACTCCTACGGCCTCCATCGAGATGGTGTCGATTTAAAAAATCCTGTTACCGTTAAAAAATGACTGTCTCGATGGACGCCGTATGAGCCTCTGTTTCTGACGAATTCGAATGACATATAGGAGGGATATAGGGATGAATATACATGGAGATATTTTTCAAAAAAAATAAAAAACGCGCCGAAATGGCGCGGGGGCAGCCCCATTAATGTCTATTATAAAAGGATGAAACTATGAATTTTGTAAGAGTATAGAAACACAACTGATATTACAAAAAGGAGTATAACTGATATTGTTGAAGTTATGAAGGACATATGTGCTAAAATCCTTTAAAAATGCAAATGTCATTAACAAAAATAGGATTTTTATGTGTACCTTCGGATTCCATAAATGCATTTATGCTCCTACATTTAGGCAATCACACTTGTGCTCTCATTTTCTTTCTTACAGAATTAACGGTACTGCTCTTTCAGTAATGCAATATAGGGCATAAGCATAATAATAAAATGGCAATATTATCATTTTCATAAGAATATATGAGCACACATGTTATTGCAAAAACTTGGAAGAGCTCATGTGTTATTGCAAAAAGGGCATAAGAGTATTCATAGAAACCAGAAGAAGTAAAATTTAAGAATCCCTAAAAAAAATAGCGTACTAGACATGATTTGTCAACTCCACCTTGCTCTATCTTTTTATTTCTATTTTCTCTCTTCACTCGTTAACTCCATATTAAAACTTGCCAGCTTCTCCTTACTTCTCTCCTTTATATCTTCCAATGAGGAAGTCAAAAACTTCTATTTGGGTAGAGGGATAAATTATTTAGGCATTATTTATCTAATTTACTTTTTTGTTTTAGTTATCATTAGTTTTTCAATTTCATTGTTTATATAATTGGTTGATACTAATATGTACAAGATATCTTTATATAAATACTTGTGAAAACTTACAATTTGACATAAAATATCGCTACAAAAATGTATTAACAAAAAAAGATCCTTCCAAAATTCTTTGTTTCATAGAAATACTTTTATTAATGTGATGTTGAGTAATATCATAAAATATAATATTTTTAAATTAGTGATACTATACAATACTTTATGGCTAGGATATAAAAAGATGTATGTATATATGTATGTATGTATAAAAGTATGGAGGGATGGATGTTGGATGATGGATGGATAAATGAATGGATGTGTGTGTATGTGGGGGTATGGGGGTGCATGTGTGCACACGTGTGTATGTGTGTCTGAATACACACACACATGTTATCATGTCATTTTCTCTTTTAAAATTCAAACATGGATACAAAAATGAAAACACACATCCTAAAATATAGTAACATATATGGAAACAAGTAATCTTTGACTATGTGATGAATCCACGATTCATCATCTTAATGTCTTACTTTTAGTTTGAATCCCTGAACGAAACACTAAATAAACACCCTTAAATTCAATATATAGATAAAATAGCAATTGCATTAAAAATAAGCTAATAATGTAAAGAAATCCTTGGGTGGATGACCACTAAGGTTTGAGAACAAGAGAACTTGGACATGTATGAGCGAGAGCGAGAGAGAGAGAGAGAGAGTTTATTGCTTCAACTTGTCTGCCTAGAAAAGTCTAAGGTTGGCCCTTCTCTTATACAAAATTGGATGGTTAGGATGCACTCCTAATTGAAATCAATGATCTAGATTTTGTTGCAAAAACTTAAAATATTAATTAATTAATTAATTTAAAAGAGGTAAATAAATTTAAAATATTCTTCAATAAATCTAATCCTAATTAAATCCATTTAATGTGTAATAATAAGGAAGGAGGATAATCCCCCTATTAGGGTGGATGGTCACCATGAAGATTCTTGCCATGTTGTCGTCCACTCCTAGTAGAATGGAGCCTCCTCATCTTTCCAAATTGATGAGATTATCATCATATTTTCCACATGTTGCAACAACTTTTGTTGCTGAATTTTCACCAAAATAATTCCAAATTATTTTGTGATAATTTCAATCATGTCATTGATGATTATGAATCATATTCATCCATCTAATATTAAATGTAAATCACATTTGTATTTAATTATACAATGTGAACCCAATTCACATTTATTTGTATAATGTGAATCAAATTCTCATTAACATAATAATTATAAATCATATTTATAATTAAACTATCTTTGACATTATGAATCAAATTCACAATAGAAATATAATTATTGTGGATAATACTATCCACATTAATCATATCTAAGATAATTAAATCAAATTTTATTATCTTTGATGCCTCTCATGTGTCTACAACAATATGCTTTCTCCGCGGATACTTGGAGATAATGATAGGGTAATTGTACATTCATGTATAGTACTTAGATACTAAGATCTAATCTCATATCTAGATCTAGAAGACCACTCAGAGATATCTGATCAAGTCAGACGGAATACCTAATCTTCTCATTGTATCTAAATCATATTCAGATCAATGTATAACATTTGAACTAAGATTTAATCAATTTACTGAGTAGAGTCACTAAAATCCAAACATGTTTCATCACTACCTCGGAATGTAAGTGTCACAGTTATACAATCGATTAAGATCACATCGCCCTTGAGTATTGCTAATACCCATACATCTTGCATACTGGAAGACCTAGAAGAAACCTGAAATTTTGATCACCTTTGAATTGTCTCATTCAAGGCTTTGTTATTAAGTTTTCATTTGATCGTTGAGAGTTTGTATCGATCATATGCTTTCCAGAAGCATATATCATACATACAAATCTTATCATGCTTCAAAAGCAAGACAACCATCGATAGAATTTGGTTGATCCCAATATATCATGAGTGAGCTCATGTCTTCCAGTTCAGTAGTGAACATGTATGATCCCTTTGCGAGATCGTATTACTAATATGCCTTCGTATGCACACCAGCTCGTCGGTGTACATACCTTGATTAGATAATCAACCTAATGGTCTTCTTAATGTTCATACTTAGACATATAGTGATACATCTATCTGTGGTCAGAGGATGTGTATCTATATTGTGACGGCATATGATATAGGTATTGGTTATCTCAGTCTTGTTAAGTCAACTCTTTGACTTAACTTATCTGAGACATCTTAATCTCTATTCCCATGTAGACGACCTGCATCAAAAGGTCGATCGGATATCATCCTTTGGAGTAAGGATTTTCATCTCCTTCTCAGGCTGGAAATCCTTTCTCAATAATCATTTGATGGTGCTAGATGAGTTCTCAATCTAACTCTTTAGATATCATCCAAGCACTAGCCCTTATGATTCAACCATTGAATCAACAACTATATATTTATCAAGATGACCATGGTACATAACCCTAATTGCACGAATAGACCTTATAAGTGCATTCATTAATCTCATATAGGGAGTGAAAATATATAACTTTTATTGATATATAATAAGTTTACAATGACATTTACTGTAGAAATGGTTTGCTCTGGGCTCACATGTCGAACAATATGGATACTACAATTTAAATGGTAAGAAATACAATCAAATATGAACATGTAAAATGTATAAATAATTAATTAATGAGTATGCACGAAACATTGTTGATAATGTAAATCATAATAATAAATGAAATTGGAATGAATGCAATCAGATAGGGATCCAATAATACTACATCTAGGTAGGTTCATTCTTATAATGGATCGAATGTGGATATGTAAATTGTCCAAGGATATATAAACATATATTGTATTTGTATCATATTGCATTAATTATGATCCATTTGGTTGTATGAATGGACATTTATATAGAGAGAGGATTGATCCTGTGAGAGCCAAAAATTGTGAGAGCATGAGAGCAGTGAATCTAGACCACTAGATTTTGCTTTTCTTTCTCCTCTTGTAATTAATCAGGAGAGAAATGACATAATCTAATGGTCTCGAATCATTGCTCTCATGCTCTCACGGTTTTTGGCTCTCACAAGATTAGCCATATATATATATATATATATATATATATATATATATATATATAGGAGAAACTTCAAATGAGACGGGGTCTCACCATATATATGGTGAGCCACCCTCAATTTAGGCATCTTCCAATATATTTTACAATTTCTTGTTTCATACATATAACAATAAATATTGACACAACATGTATAGTGAAATAAAATTATAAAAATATTATTATATTGGATGGAAATGTTAATTTAAATTTGGATGCTATATTTTACAAAATTCATTTTTTTAACAATGTCCATTTTATACTTTTACAAAACTGTTACAGAGTTTTTACTAAATCCACAATGGCCTTTACAATTTCAGAAAAGCCCCCACCTCATTTGAAAGGTCCCATATATATATATATATAGGGCTTATCCAATGGGCCCTGTGTCCATTTGAGATGAGATGAGCCCACTTATATTTTACTAATATTTTTCATCATTTTGAGTTCAATGCTTATTTATTTACTATTGCTATATCATATTCTTACTATTAGTAACTATTTTCATATAAAGAAAATCTTAGATTCACAAGAAATGGTCATTAGTAAGAATAAAAATGAGACTAGTAATACAAATAATAATACAATCATTTTGTATGACTTTTAAGGTTTTTTTTCCCGAAAATAGTTACTAGTAGTAAGAATATGATATAACACTTGTAAACAAATACCTATTAAGCTAAAAAAGATAGGAAATAATAGTAAAAAATGAGTGGGCTCATCTCATCTCAAATGGGTACAGGGCTCATTGGATAATTTCCCTATATATATATATATATGGGGAAAATGGGGCTACCCCTAATGGGGAGACAAGTTAGCTTCTTCCATCTCTTTTTTAAACTTTTTTGTGGTATTTTTTCAAAACACCTAGGGAGCTTAACTTATATTAATAAGAGAAATATACGATTCAAATTTTGTGAAAAGCTTACTACCAACCCATCCATCTAGATCGGGCTAATTTCAACAATTCTAAGATCGTTAAATTTGATAAGTTTGATGGATGGGATAAGAATCTTGAAATGAATTGATTTTTTAATGAGATCATGTTGATATTAGCTGATCTAAAATCCCCAGGTGTTTTGAAAAAAATACCACAAAAATGTTTTTTTTAAAAGATGGGGAAGCCAAGTTAGCTCCCCCCATGGCATACACTCTACCCTATATATATGGATATAATGTGGCTACCCCAGGGGGGAGCCAAGTTAGCTTCTCCCGTCTACCTTTTTAAGATTTTTAATGTTAGTTTTTTAAAACACGTGGGATGATTTACTTATATTAATAAAAAGAATATGTGATTCAAAATTCATCGAAAATAGACATTCCTAACCTGTCCATCTGGAAGGGGTTGATTTCAGCATTTTTGAGACTATTAAAATTTGATATGCTTGATGAACGGGATAAGAACCTCGAAATAAGTCAAAATTTTAATGAGAACTTGTTGATATTAGGTGATCTAAAACTCTCCAGGTATTTTGAAAAAATATGGAGGAAAGTTAAAAAACGGATGGGGAAAGTTAACTTGGCTCTCCAGGGGGATTTTACCCATATATATGATAAAATATGGCTACCCCTATAGGGAGCTAAGTTAGCTTCCCTCATCCATTTTTTAAACTTTTTTATGTTATTTTCTAAAATGCATATGAGGACTAACTTAGATTAATAAGAGGAATATGTGATTCAAATTTCATGAAGAATAGACATTCCTAAATCGTCCATCTGGAAGGGGTTGATGTCAGCAATTCTGATACTGTTAAAATTTGATGGGCTTGATGGACAAGATAAGAACCTTGAAATGACTTGAATTTTTAATGAGAATATGTTGATATTAGGTGATCTAAAA
Source organism: Ottelia alismoides (assembly GCA_037367405.1). Lineage (NCBI taxonomy): Eukaryota > Viridiplantae > Streptophyta > Magnoliopsida > Alismatales > Hydrocharitaceae > Ottelia > Ottelia alismoides. Next base: position 236,720 of record JAZKJV010007621.1, read on the forward strand.
TCATCTAGATGTTTTAAAAAAATATCAAAAGAAAGTTTAAACAAACAAACAGGGGAAGCCAACTTGGTTCCCCCAGGGGTATCCCCACTATATCCTATATATGTTCATATATGTATATGCATACATGTGCATGCGACAAAAAGAGACGATTCATATTAAACTGCAATCATGATCATTCTGGTTGGATGCCAGAATATGTATGTATGTGTGTGTGTCCATTTGGATTGTATCCAATTTACTATTGTATATGTTAATTCAAATTTTGAACCTACGTGTATGCCAATTTCAAAATGGATAGATACAAAGATTTGTGAGAAATCCAATGTATGTAGATTTAATCCAATCTATGCAACATTTATTTCTATTACTTTGTGTATTTGATCTGCATCCATTTCATATCTGTATCTGTTTTTAATGAGTTGGTAATACATTTTCCATATTCAATAATATATGTATCCACATCCACATTTATATTTTAAAATAGATAAGAACAATGTTCATTTGTACTGGCATTCATATCTAATTATTTGCATATTTTTAAATCAATTAGGTGTGAAATCTTATAACCGAGAACCCAACAAGTATCGTCAATCCAAATGGGTATTTAGATGGACACATGTCACAATTTAGCAGGTATCCGACCCTCATTCTCAAATGGGTGCCTGTGAGTTCAGGTTAAAATGAACGCTCCCTGACCTGGATATTTTGAACGCCCCTAGTGTATGTGAATGTAGTAATTGAAGATTCAAGAACCTCACATCACGGAAATACAAAATATTTAGCAAACTTGTTGCTTAAAACATTGTATGTTCATCGCATGAATAAGAAATTTCGCCACAACAATTTGTACATTTCGAAATAATTAATTCTAAGGGAAAAATTCCAAAATTATTTCTAATATTCATAATGAATATAAAAAATAGATCAGGGTTATCTATAGAAGTGTGAGTTTCTAGTAAAATAAACCTCTTGAATCATGTCCGATTCGTGATATCTCTCTCATGGGCGTGGAGATGAATCGTGTTGCTTTCCATGAACTTGGACGTCGTCTTCACGAATATGGCTTCAAGAAGAAGCATGTGAGATGTGGATACTCTCAAGATTCTTCATCTTCTATAATGCATGAAATTCCCAAGGGACTAGGCTCTCCAAAAATACAAATTAATAAAAGAGAGAGACTTGTTCTCTTTTTATACACAAAGCACGTGTCTCTTGAAGACTAGTCCCTTAGATTGTTGATCAAGAGGTTAAGACCAAGTCCTTGTTCAACAAGAATCATCTTCTTTCCTTTTTATCTTCAATTACTATTAATAAATAAAATAAGCAACAACATTGAGTCCTTAATCAATAAGGACTCAACAACATGGCACCATGTGTACATCACCATGTGCATGCCCTAAATTTGCATAAAAAAGGTATTGTTGTTGAAATTATTAATTAAGTAAATAATCCAATTATCCACATGAGAGAAATTATGGAAACAATCCTTACATCTTATGAATCATATTCACAAGCACAAAAATAAATGTAAATCTAATTTACATCTACAGAATTAATGTGAATCAAATTCACACAATTTCATGCCTTGAAAATAATTATGTCAAGCATATTTACATAAATATTTATATGAATAATATCTGTATAAATTTTAATTATTGTAAATTACTATTCTCAATAATTAATTAATTGTATTTATGAATCATATTCATAAAAAATGCCTTTAAGAATAAAATGTAATAATAACAATTATTATTACAATATTGACATCAATAAGTATGAGTCCTAATCCAACTAGGACCCATTAGATACAAATGCATATACTTGGAGACAATATCGGGGAGATCAAAGTATCCATGTATAGTGACTTAAAATATGGATTTCAATCCAATTTCAGGGATTATATCAGTTTAGCTTGAAATTGATACAACAATTGAGCTTGAGTGGAACACTTCACACTCTAAGTGAGATCAACAAAACGTAAACCACTCTATGTGAGCTCGAGAAAGTATCAGTGAGATGAACCCAGCTTCCTCGACCATTTCTAATCATAATCCAAACCATTTGGAGCTTAGAAATGAGCTTAATGAGCTTGTATATTTTCATTTCAATGATGATTTTTGTTTCCATCATTTGGACATTAAAATTAGAATTGGATTCAAATGAGTTGTGATTTAATCCAAATAAATCTCAAATCATCTAGTTAAATGGAGCCACTAAAAGCCATCATGTTTCATCACTCCCATGGAATGGAAGTACCATGGTAGATGATATATTATGATAGATTTAACCCTAAGTATTCCTAATACTCATTCATCCTTCACGCTAGAAGACTTTGATATATCCGAAGTTCAAACCCTAGTTTGATTGTCTTCTTCGGAACATATCAATAGATATCTTATTCAATAATTGGGAAATAAAATTTTAATCATATAATTTTCAAAAATATATATTAATATGTTGAATTTATATATTATTTCATAAACAAGACGATCATGCATGAAATTCATTTTGATTCTAAAATATCTCATGAGTGAGCTCTATCTCCTGATTCATCAACTATGAACATGTATGATTCTTTTGAGAGATCATACTTCTCATATATCTTCATATGCACACCAACTCATCAGTATATGGACCTATGTTAGGTCACCAACCTATTGGTCTATCAAGTGTGCATACTTATATATGTAAATGCATATTTGTCTCAAGTTAAAGGATGTGTGCATGATCGTGACAGTTATGATTCAGGTCTTAGTTTATCTCGACCTCATCAATTCAACTATTTGACTTGATTATCCAACACTTCCAAATCTTCATTCCTTTGTAGAGGATCTACATCAAAAACTTGATTGGAAATCAATCTTTAGAGAAAGATTGCCATCTCTTTCTCAGACTGAGATATTTATTGAATATCACATGTTTGAAGTCAGTTATGTCCTCCCAGCTGCATGGTATTCAATATGTCCACGATACATAACCGTAATTGTACAAAGGGACTTAATAGTAAAGTACATTCTCATTCTTTCATTCATTTCATTTCAGATGGGCATGATAAAATAACAACTTTTATTGCAATAATAGGTCACCAAGGGCTTATAAGTCCAACAGTCTCCCACTAGAATTTAGAGCCATTCATGTACAAATCTCATTCCCATATTCATTTCACGTTGGTCGAAGACTTTTTGAGTCAATGACTTGGTTAGTGGATCAGCAATGTTGTCAACAGAGACAACCTTGGTGATCGTGATATCACCACGCTTCTAAATCTCCCGGATCATGTGATACTTCCTCTCCATGTGTTTGATTCTTTGATGTCATCGGGGTTCCTTCACTTGTGCCATGCCACCCGTGTTATCGTTGAGCAATAGGATGGGAGATTCCAACGAGGAACCTACACCAAGTTCTAGTATGAACTTGTGCAACTATACCGCCTCTTTAGCAGCATTCGGTGCGACTGTGTATTCTTCTTTAGTTGTTGAATCAGTTGTGGTGTCCTAGTTCTTGCTTCTCCGGCTTACATCACCACTGTTCAACATGAATAAGAACCCTTAGGTTGACTTCCTATCATCAACATCTGATTGGAAGTCTGAATCTGTATATCCTAAGACTTGGAGGTCATTATTTTCATAAAACAATATGTAGTCTTGAGTTCTTCTTAGATACTTCAGTCCAGTGTTTCTCTCCACATCATGATTGGTAATGACTTACCACTCCCACTGCAAGGCAGATGTCTGATCTTGTACATATCATGGCATACATCAAGCTTCCTACATCCGATGCATAAGGGCATCCGACCATGGCTTTCTTTTCCTCAATAGTTTGAGGAGTCATCTCTTTAGATAGTTTAATATCATGTCTTAAGGGAAGGAAGCCTTTCTTGAAATTATCCATACTAAATATTTCCAAGATCTTTTTGATATATCCTTATTGTGGTAGTCCCAATATCCCTTTTTATTTATTTCTGAGCAGCTTCAGACCCAAGATATAAGAGGCTTCTCTAAGATCTTTCATCTCAAAGGTATTGGATGTCCATATCTTAATATTAGTCATCATCCATGTATCATTCCCAATGATCAGGATGTCATCTACATAAATCATAACGAACACGATGATGCTCCCATTAAGCCTCTTGTATACACATGGTTCATCTGGATTCTGCACGAAATCATACCTCTGTATGCTTTCATCAAATCAGAAGTTTCAACTATGAGAAGCTTAATTGAGCCAATAGATGAAGGTGTGCATCTATTAAGGAATGTTGTCCATATAGATATCCTTTTCGAGGTATCTATTAAGGAATGTTGTCTTGAAATCCATCTGCCATATGTCATAGTCAAGGTGTGCAGCTATTGCAAGCAATGCCTGGATGGATTTAAGCATGGCCACGGGGGAGAATGCCTCATCATAATAGATGCATTCTATCTATGTGTAACCCTTGGCTACAATTCGTGCTTTGAAGGTCTCTACCTTCCCATCGGGTCCCCTCTTTCTCTTGAAGATCCATTTGCACCCAATGGGTCTGACCCCTTTATGTAGATCTTTGAGGCTCCATTCACCATTATTGTGCATGGAGACTATCTCAGACTTCATTGCTAGCATCCAGCTATCCATGTCACAATCACCCAAAGCTTCATCGAATGAAGTTGGATCATCATCAGGCTCTTCTGATATATGGAATATGTACCTTTTAGGTTGTCTTACAACCCTAGAACTCTTTCTAAGAGGTACGATCGTGTCATTTTCAATCATCTCTTCAGTTTCTGGATTAGGGACTTCATCGGTTTCACTAGATTCAATTAGTCCCTTAACTTCATTATTATCTTGACTTCTAAGGAATTCATCTTCCAGAAATTTGACATCTCTAGAAATAAATACCTTTTGAGTCTCAGGATCACAAAGATGGTATCTAATACCATTCTGTAGATATCCAACGAAGTAGCACTTTTTAGTGCAAGATTCCATCTTACTTGCATCCATGTTTTTAGCATGGACCAAACAACCCCAAATCCTCAAATGTCGTACACTCAACTTGGTATCAAGCCAAAGCTCATGAGGGGTTTTAGGTAAAGATTTAGATGGAATCTTATTTAGGACATAAGTTACAGTCTTTATTGCATGTCCCCAGAAACTTAGAGGTAAGTTTGCTTTACTCATCACTGATCTCACCATGTCCAACATGATTTTCTTGTGTCTTTACGTAACTTCGTTGAGTTTAGGAGTACATGGAGGAGTAAGATTGGAAATAATTCATCTCTACTTAAGGTATTCTTTTAATTCATATGATAGGTATTCATCACCTCAGTCGGATCAAATTCATTCTATCTTCTTGTATGTTAGGTTCACAATCAAAGCCATGAACTCTTTGAACTTTTCAAAGATTTTGTATTTGTGACGTAACAAGAAGACAAAACCATACTGCGAGGTCACATAATATTGATTTCCATTTCAAGTCATAGTACGAAAGGGACCGCACACATCAATATACATTAAGTCAAGTATACTTTCGCATCGTTCTCCTTTCTTAGAGAAGGGTGACTTGGACATTTTTCTACGAATACAATGTTTACAAGTAGGTAAATCGCATACTTCTAGGAAATCAAGAGGTCCATCCTTTATCAGTTTATTGGTCCTATAAACAGATACATGTCCAAGTCTTTGACGTCATATAATAGTTAAATGATATCCATCCTCTCTTGATCATTTAGGGGTTTTATTATTTACGACGGTATTAACATTCAAGACAAATTCATGCATATTTAATTTATAGAGTCCACCAGTTTTTAGAAAACTATCTGCTATAAAATTACCATAATGACTTATGATAAGTTTATTACAGAATAGGAATGAATATCCATGTCCAACTAATTAGATACAGATAAAAGGTTCCTTCTATCATCAGGAACATATAGACACTCTCTAATAATTAGGACTCTTCCACTTGATAGTGATAGGCAGTACTTCCTGATAGCAACTGTTGCAACCGTTACGTCAGATCCCATCTGGATGACTATCTCATCATCATCATCAAGATTTCTGATTTCCTGAAACATATGTAATAAACTGCATACATGAATATATGCATGAGAATCAACAATTCAACTATCTTCTCGTCCTACAAGTAAGTTGGTTTCAATGATGTAAGTAGATGGGTTGCCTACTAGAGCTATACCCTTGCCCTTCTCAAGGATCTTCAGGTATTCCAGACAGTTGCACTTTCTGGCATAATGCAACGATGGTAGACATACGTCTTCTTGGATGTCAGATGTGTGGAAGCTTTGGAAGACATGCGGACATCTTGGCTCTTCTTCTTTTTCTTTTGAATTGGACCCTTCTTGGACCCATACTTCCTGTCATGCTTCCCTTTGACCTATGCAACCATTTGTTAGAAGGAGTGTCTTTCTCCATGACGTCCTCAATGGATTTTAGTAAAGAAAGTAATTCTGTGTTTGTTAGTTTCATCTTATTCATATGTTTGTTAGTTTCATCTTATTCATATGATAAGAAATTATAAAGTTATTGAAATATTTAAGGAGAGATAGCAGTAAGAAATCAGATTGCATATCTGCATACATCTCTGCCTCTAAAGTCTCTGGTTCATGGATATACCCATACATTTTGAGTATGTGGTCCCTGACTAGAGTGCCTTTCCGCATCTTGCAATGAAGCATTTCTTTGATTAGATTATAATGATGAGTGCAGTTCACATTGCCAAACATCTCCTTCAGATTCGCTAAGATGTCCTGAGCAGAATCAAAATCCATATGGTGCTTCTGAAGTAGATTGGATAATTAACCAAGAATGTAGCAATGGGCCAATGTGTGGTCCTCATCCCACTTCTTGATAAAATCTCTGGCATCAGTAGTCTGAGGTTTTTGTATTTTACGCTCGGGAGCACATACCCTATGCACTTTGCTGCAAGCACGAGTTTCAAATTTCAGATCCAATCCGAATAGTTTATACTGATCAACTGATTGACCTCAAGTAGTTTATTTAGTGGGATGAGAGATTTCATCGGAAATTAAGATGAAAAGAATACAATTTAATAAATCTTAAGTTCATCTGAAATATAATTTATGTTATGTGTAATCCAATACTGCCTCAATAAAAACAGGGAACAACATTGAGGTCACTACACATACAACCCATCTCTTTTGATAAATGAAGAATCTGATCCATCTGAATTTGTATTTTGAAGTCATGACTATACATGAGCATCTCCGAAAATACAACCTATGACGACGGAGTTCTCCACAATGATGGAAGACCATGGATATCATCATGTGACTTAGTCCATATTTTATTTAAATTAATGATTAATCATTTCGAATCATATTCTCATGATTAATCTAAAGGGATAGTGCTAGGAGACATACTTATTGTCTTAGTTTTAATCCAATCAAAATAATGACACTTAAGCGATCCCAACAAGGGTTTTACCCTTTTATGCACTTGATGTTACCATATAGTATTACACACTCACTTAGTACAATTAAGTGTTCCAGTTTTAGTTGTTGAAATACCCAATGATCTTCATGTTACCTTTCCTTGAAATGGATCCAACCATATTGGTCGGATAATGCGACCAGGGAGCACTTCCATTGCAAGTGTGGTGCAGGGTGCTAATTAAGTAACCCATTAGCATATTCAAGGCCTAGAAACCATCGTCGATTCAATTTGATATGACACAATCAGTACATATTGTACTATGGATATTTTATCGATCTTTCGATCGTGTATGTGAAGAACCCTGAAATTGACCCATGCTAATATTGGCATGTTGTTATAGTTGGGCAACTAAGGATTAATCAAAATCTGCTTAATTGATTAACTAAATTAATGCAAAAGTGATGATATTTTTATTTTACTTGGGCAAACCCAAGGTCGATCATGAAATAAGGATAAGCTTAGAGGTGTTTTAGCAAAATATCAATTAATTCATTTCCACATATTCCCAAAATTGGCCAAAATTTTAATGCATGCAAAATTAAGCTACCGTGAATTTTGGTAATGCAAAATAAAATTACTGTGAATTAAATGATGCACAATTAGTTATAAAGAGTAAATTAATTCTAATAAATAGCATAACTTAATATTTCTATAAACAAATTTATCATAGATATATGTAATTAATATGTATACATCATAATTTTCAAATCCTAAATATCTTAGTTATATAGGCAATTAAATTTAATTTACTCATTTCAATAATTTATTTATTTAGACTAAAATATGCATGTACATGAGATGAACACAAGATATATGACACTTAATTCTACATACTGTTATTTTTGATAATTTTTGGAGCAAGATTGATTTACTATGAATTCCAGACTCTTAGATGGGAAAACTATATTAAATTTAACCACAATAGATTTAGTAAATCAATCCATGCCATAAAAATCACAATTAATTAATCATAATAAAGAGAAATAAATGCTAAATAGAATACAATTTTTAGAAATGAAAATAAATGACAAATGGTGGTCCAAAATGATGCTCAAATACATGGGTATCTATGCAAATAAATTAAATTAAATTAACTCAAAATAAAATAGCATGGGACGCTTCTTTAATTGCCAATATTAAGAGGGGTGGTGCGCAATTTCTCCGCACCGTGCATAGGCAGCGCACGCTCTAGTGGCTGGGAGGAGGCTAGGGATTGTCCATCCATGTGGCACGAGACTATTTCTTCATGTGTCCCTAGGCGGGTGGTTTGGATCGTGGTTCGGAGCGAGGGGGTGCCATGCACGTGATGTCTTCTAGGTCTCCTGATCTCCATCGGCGGTATATGTAACTATGGGTGGACAATTGTCCATTCTCCTTCTTCTTCTCTGAAGCTTCAAAGCTTGGCGGGGCTCATGAGAGTTGTTTCTTGGCGAATAAGGAGCTCCTAGATGCGTGGCTGCAAAAGGGGGGACCACAGTGGATGTAGCCACACGAGGAGATACTTGCATAAGAGGAGGAGGATGCTACTCTTGGAGAGGTTCTTAGAGATGGATCTATCAATGAAGGAGATCTGATGCCATGAGAACCAAGCAATGAAGCTATGGTAGTTTTAGCTGCTCTTCAATGCAATATCATGATGGACCGAGTCGATCAAACACAACTGGCCTGATAATGTGCTATTGCTGCATTTTTTGTTGGATCCCCCGATGATAGAGGAGCTACATTTTGAGGAAGAAGGAGGAGATATTAGAGGGTTCTGCTATGCAGGAGAGGGGAATGGCGGTGGAGGTGTTGAAGCTCGTGAATGGAGCAGAACAAGTGACCCTGTGCAGTGAGGTTGATCTGATATGCAAAAGAGACCCACTTCGAAGATAAGAGTGCTCATCTAGTGACTATTTTGTTGTTCTCCACTGAAGTGTGATAAATTTCAATCAAGCTCAATCAGATGGTTGTCTCTTCTGCTCAGTCTCAATCAAATGGATTTGAATCTTTCAGTGGTACATTGTTCAGGTCCTTGAATGACCTATAAGTGGGATAAAAAAACTCGAACCAAAGCTCTATTATGGTGTGTGAGGAAGGATGGAATGGATATGCTCCTTGGGAGGGATGGATTAGAGATTGACATTCCAACAATGAATCGTTGTAGATGACAGATCTAGAGAGAAAAAAGGTGGAGGGTATTTTGAAGGTGAAGGCATTTAATTGGGTCGAATTTGGGGATTGCAATTTCAATAAGTGCGAAGGAATTGGAAAAGAAAGAAGAGGTTGTAGAGAAGAGAAGAAGAACTCAAAATAGAAGGAATGGAAGAGAAGGAAAAGGGAATTACATAATCTGGTTGCATGGGTTTGAGGTTGCCCAAAGGAGCAACTCTCTCATTCTCGCCTCTACCGACATGGTGAGAGAACATCGGGAAGCTTTGCGACAGCAGAACACTATTAGAGAAAGGCTCGGTTGAGCCTTGGATCTCACCACGAGGGATTGAAGCTCATCTTCGCTCGAGCACAAACCATCGGAGTTGTAACCTCCAATGGTAGTGGAGCTGGATTTTCAGATTTCACTCTCGTGAAGGCGGATGTGTTCGAAAGGAAGGCGGCTGAGGGGTTTTGATGGTGTCGTTAGGGTTTCACCAAGGGATCTGGTAACGTGGTGTTGTGGAGGGTGAGATCTCAACCGTGCAGAGAGAGAAAGAGGGAGGTGAAGGCTTGGTCGAGGGGTAAGGAATGAAGGATTGATGAAGGTGGAGGGAGGATGATGTCAAGTGGTGGCCAAGGAATCTGGAGGTGGAAGACGGGTCCCGGGCCATTGGATTGGTGTTTAGTCAGGTTGATGAGATACCTGGTATCTGATCTTGGAGGGCATGCGGTGTCCGACAAGTCGGATCCAGTAATCAATGTATCAGTGCCTCTCTCAAATTTCAGTACTCAAACAACCAACTAATACAACAATCAACCCGCAATATAGAATAAACATTAAATGATATATTATAGTATATATAAGATCTTATAATTTTAAATATAGCTGTATATAGTTAATTGTTTTTAAAAATAAACTATTTTTTTATATTTTTGATATTTTTCTCTATTTTTGAATTTTTTTATATAATTTCTACTAATTTTTATGCATTTTTAAAGTATTTAAATATACAAATCGAAGAGTTAAACAAATAGGTCGGATTGTTTTGAGAATCGAAAATAGCTAATAAGTCCAAAATTTCTCAAAACTATTTTTAATGTATAAAATATAATATTAATAAAAAACGTATAATAAAAAACTATTTTTTGGAATTTTAAAGAATTTTACTGATTTTATAGATTTTTTAGGGGTTTTCAATTTTAGTGTTTGATTTTTGGTCTAGAGTTAAAATACATAGTAATATGCATACTCTAATTTTTTGGAATTTTTAAGATTGGTTTTGTAATTTTGTTGTATTTTTATGTCTAAATAAGGAATATTTAGCTCCTAAATGATTTTTATTAAATGGAAAATGCAGTAAATACTTAAACAAAAATATGGGCGAATATCATCACAATATTAAGCATCTACTAAAATTTTCCCATAATTTCTAGGGCATTGGAGTTAATTAATGAAAATGAAAGATAAGGAATAAATACAATAATAGTTGGGGTGTTTTTACAATAATAATAAAGTTCCATGGAGTTGTGTACAAATAACACAAAAGTTTTACACTATTTTTACAATTTTAAACACTAAAAAGAAATGCAAGAACTTGGAGGGGCGTCTATCCAAATATCACACGCCTCACATGGGGGTCCATGTGAGGTGAGTTGGCATGGACCTCATAGCAATATACAATAAGTGTGGGGGGTCTACTGTAATTTTTACAAAAGGTTTCGAGCCCCGTCAGAAGGGACTTGGAGCTCTAATCGCTGGAGCTCCTGACTTAGACTTGGTTCTGTCTCTAGAGGTCTTTGAAGCCCAAGACATGCACAAAAAGATGGAGGGAGACGAGAGGGTTGCTCTCGATTCTCCCCTGAAGCTGGAGGCACAGAGGCTGAATACAATGGAAGAGATCCAGTGATGGGTGGAGGAGCAAACTCGGTGGACCTCGATCCTTGTAGGATCAAGGGGAAATAGAGGGGAGTCTATGAAGAAGCGAAAGGGCAAGATGATGAGAGCGAAGAGGAGTCAAAATGGGTTGGAGAACATCTGAATTTGGAGCTGGAGCTGAAAGATCCAACAATTTTAAATCCTAAAATTATGCTAAGATTGAAACTAATTGATTAAATTAATATCTACTCTATGCTATGAAAAGGAAATGTGATAAAAATGCAGAAGGAATCACCGGAGGTGCTCCGACAAACTGGACCACCATGATCTTCTCATTTATCCTCGCCGACAAGGGTAGGGAATCACTCTCTATCACCGGGCGACTCAACCTAACTGATCTTATTAGGGTTACGGGGTAGAATCAAGGATCAAAACGGGGAAGGAAGTCGGTGAGGTTTATTTATAGATAGCCCGGGGAGCAAAAGGGGCAAATAGCTTGCATAACATATGGAGGTGGTAGGTGAAACCTAGGTATAGGCATGGGAGAAGGATGATGGGGGAACAGAATGGAGGGAGGCTCGAGAGAAATCGTGGTATGGAGGAGACATGAAAAAGGAGGGAAGTCGAGTGGTCATGAGGTCTGATACGGATGGGCCATGATTATCAAGAGAAATTTAGGCTTTTAATTTATTAATGGAGAAAATGTGAACAAGGTGCCGCTGCAACCCTAAATATCCTCAATCAAAATTTAATATTTATTCTCGAGCAAAAATAATCAAATAAAGAAAGCAAGAGAAATAATGTACTATTTGTTTACATGTATAGCGTACAAGATCGAACTCAAGGAGGCTATCCATAGGGTTATTAATTAATCTAAATTAAAGAGGTCTTTTCCTTCTTTCGATGTTTTATGTGTTTTCAATCTTTTTATGTTTTTATGGAAATTTCATGTCTTATATTTTTATTGTTTTCTGATTTTGGTTTTTTAATGATTTTAAATTTTATAAAGTTTTTATTTTTTTTATTTTTGAAATAAAATAATTATAAAGGAATGTGAATAAAGGAAATAAACACTCTTTTTGTATTTTTAAAATATAGTAAAAATATCCAAAAATATGAAATAAATTTTTTGATAATGTTTTACTATTTTTGTGATTTTCAAAGATTTTTAAAGATTTTCAAAACAATTAAAAACAATAACTAAACAAAACATAAAATCAATGCACTATTTTTGGATTTTTAAATAGAAAATAAACAAAAAATTGCAGGAAATAATCACAAATAAGAAGAGAGTTTTTCAAGCTTTAATTAAAGCTATTTTATGTATTTTTTTATTTTTCAAATTTTTTATTGATTTTTAAATTTTTTTATATTTTGTAATTTTATTTGTTTTTATAAAGAAATTTCAAACAAAATTTATAAAGTAAATCAAAAAAATATACACTCTATAAATTTTTTTTGTAATTTTTCAAATAATTTTTAATTTTTTATTAATTTAATAAAGCATATAAGAAGATTTTTTATGGTTTTTTAATTTTTAAAAATAATAAAACTAAATAATTTTGTTAAACAAAATTAAAGGTGATTTATCAACTTAGAAGGAGCTTCTTATAATTTTTAGGGATTTTATGGAAGCAATTAACGACTTATTAAGCACAATTAACAAGCAAATGATTAATATGGAGCATAAGGACTCAAGTGCAAACAAACTTATTCTAAGCATTGAATGAATAAAAAATAAGAAATAAAAGGTAGAATCTGCAATTTACCTTGAAAAATCACGTACCGATGCATGTAAGTCACACTGGCACAAACTCCAATGGGAATTATTTAATGACGAGGTTCAAACAGTAACAAAGAAATAGAATGGCTTTATTGCAAAATCACTAGAAATGGCATGCAGCTGCACGTGATGTAGTTTGAATTGGACCAATAAGCAAATAACAAAACCATAGAGGACCTAGATGAAATTATTGAATCAACCAGAAACTGACATGTGTCCATAGAGGGATATATTTATAAAATAAAGAGAAAGCAGGGGCCAGAGTGCAAATTTCACCGAGTCTCATGCTAGGCGTGTGCTAATCTGATGGCTTTGATGCACTGGTGTAGATCTGATTGAAGGTTGACTTTTGGTGTTGGATCTATGGTGAGGATTTGATCATGGGAGCGCCGGTCTTAGTCCGATGGCAGGAAGCGGCGATGGAAGAAATTGAAGATGGGGGCTGCTGGCGAACTTCGATTGGTCGAATATCATTCGATCTATGTCAGATGCTCCTCCTGAAGGTTGCTACTTGTCCTCGGAAGTCTCCCGCATAACCTGGATGTGAATATGAGGCTCGAAGGTGACCGATTGAGGATCTGCAGCTCCAGGTGTGAGGCAGGTGAAGTGCAAGCTCCCGATGCATGATCAAAGCTCAGATGAGGAACCTGTGACCTGCAAAATGTTATTTGCTCGGAGAGAGATCTCTGGAATGATTTATTAAGTTGAAAGGAAGAATAACAAGGGGGAATGGACGTCTCCGGCGAAATGTGACGGGAAGGAGACCGACAACCAGATATTGGGTAGATTTGGGGGATCAGAGATGGAAAGAAGAGTGAAGAAAGGTCAGTGAAGGTGTGCGGCTGATCGGAGAAAAAAATAACAAGCAGATGAGATCCAAATGAGCAGATTAGAGCCAAATCAAAAATGAATGATCTAGACGAAATTGAACTAAAATTGTAGGAAATGAAATACATAAGTAAAGGAAATTAAACTAGAATTAATCATACGATGAAAGAAAAGGATCTCAGCATCGATTCACGGTGTAAGGCGAAAAGACTCAAACTCAACCGACGGAGCTCCGACGAGTGGCGGATCTTGATCTCCAGACGACCACTCATGCTCCCGCCTGTGGAGGATGATCATGTCATCTCTCCTCTCTCCAATTCCTAGCCTCGGGCGAAAAGATTGAGTGGAAACAGATCAGAATGGGTGTATGGATCTGGAGATAGTTTTATAGGCAGTGGTGATGAGCAGATTTGAAATTTCAAGAGCACGTGAACCAAGGCTCGAGGAACAAAAATTTTATTCGGGTGAGGTGCTATGTTATTCGGGTAAGATAATCGATGAAGAAATCGGGTGCAACTGATGGGTAGATCAATCATGAAAAATCAAAGAAAACCAGCTGGTGGAGCAGATTATTCTGCCAATCAGAATCCAACCCACTACAAGCAAAACGCTAAAAAAACAAAACCATAAATAAAAGATGAAATAAATTCAAAATAAATAAGAAAATAAATTAAAATAATATAATTTATATGTAAAAATGTTAATAATTAAATAAACATATTTATGGTGATTTTTAACAATTTAAATAAGTTAAATAAATAGGTAAAAATATATATACAGCTTTATTCATAAGTAAATATAACTATATATACAGAAGTTGATTTTAATAATTTATTTTTACAAATATATATAATTTATTAATTTACAGATTAATTTAGAGATTTTAAAAGTGTTTTTGTTTTATTTTTAAGAATTAATTTTTTAAGTTAAAATAATAGTGTTATTTACAATATAAGTATGTGATACATATAAGATAATTACATGATTTTATTTTTTGTGTATTTTTTACTTTGTAATTTTTATTTGCATTTTATTTAAATCAAATATAATATATAAAAATATTTAAAAATACAATGTCTGCAAATATACAAGGAAACTTAATAGAATAATAAATAGAATAGTGTACAACATATGCAAACTGTACAATAAAACTCCAAAAAGCCACTTTTCACATCTTAACTCTGATTTTAACGAAACCTCTTTTATTTTAAAGTTTATTTAATTTTAATCACAATGTTAGTGAGTTTGATTTTTTGAATTTTTGTGGAGAAGATATTGATCTGACAAGTTGAACTTTGTGGCTTTTTCAAAGTGATGTTATTTTCTAACTGTACAATTATTCTTATTGCAATTTTTATATAGAATTCCCAAGAAGAATTTTTTTTATTCAATGTAATTTTGGTGATAAATAAAATATAATAAGAAAAAATATATAGACAATGATGTACAATGATGAATATACATGTGAATGATTATTTTTCTTGAATTTTCTAGATGAATGCATATCTCCCCCTACTTTATTCCTTGTCGATTAGGTCAAGTCTTGACCTACTCTCGGGGTTAGAGTCAACCTGTATTTATTTCATGCATACAATATTTTGTTTTCTTTATTTCCCCTTTATTTCTTTCTTTATTTAATTTAGGTTAAAAATAATGATAAATACACACTATTTACAAAAGAATAAGTATTTATTAAAAAAGAGGTATTTATTGATATTTACAGGTATTTTATAAGAGATTTTAAGATAAAATAAATGAATAAAGATGATTAAATGCAGATTCAATTGGTGGTAAAGGCCAGACTGTTTACCCGCATAGTCAGTAATAGTTGGGTCCTAGGGAATAAAAATTCATTATTAAATCGATGTAAAATATTTAATAATTTTATTATTTTTTAGTTAATTTCTAGTTGAGCAACTCGTGTTTGAAACCACATTTAGGTCTAAAAGTTGAAAATAGAGCTTCGTTCCCGAGCAATTATCTGCATATTTCCATTTATTATGCATTATTCGCATTCATGCATTTATAATTAATATTCGCATTTTAGCATGCATATTTGCATTAAATAAGGAGCCAAATTCACTTGTATATATTCAGCTATATATTAGCCAAATTCACCTATTTAGATCTATTTTATACTAACTTCAAATTCAATAAAATCAACTCTATAGTGTATATATTACTAACACTAATAAAAGAAAAATATCAAAAAAATACTAATATGTAAAATTATCCAATAAAACCCGAGCCCTAGTTTGAGACCAAGAACGTTAAAATGTGAATACCTCTCTCATACATTATCCGACTTAGGTCTACGCACTTTTAAAGTAATAAACATTCAAAGACCTTCAAAAAAAGACTAATTTTTTAAAAAATAGGAGAACATATGCGAAACTTGGGTTTTGGGCCCTTATTGTAAATTGTATATATTGACCAAAATACCCTTCAGTTTTCTCTTGTTATTTTCTTAATTATTTGAATAAAAAAATAGATTAAGTTGTAAATATTCATTTCATATTTTCTCGACTTTATTTTGATTTTTTATCTTATTTAAGTAAATGACAAAAAAATTGCAAAACACAAAGTACGGTATTTTATACCTATAAGATACCATCCAAAAATACTTTTTATACAGATGGCTTCAATTTATTTTCTATCCTTTACAAAAGTTATAGATCTCGTCGAGACGAGTAATTTTTGTGTTGACCACATTTTGATTTGGCCCTTTTTGTTATTTTTTCTTCACATTTAATTTTTGATTTTTTCAAGGAAAGACACGTGGCAGCTCCTGGAACTGCCATGTGTCACCCACATTTTATTTATTTATTTATTATTTATCACATTAATTATTATTATTTATTTTAATTATTATTATTTTAGTTATTTACTTTAATTAATTTATTTTAATTATTATTTATTATTTATTTATTTATTATTTTTTCCGCCACGTGGTCGCCTCCCTGCGGCCACGTGGTGCCTCTCCTCTTCCATCGATGTCCGCCTTCTACGGCAGTGGCCTCCAACCTCCTCCACTTCTTGCGCGCAAGCGGTCGTCGCCCGCTTCTCGTGATAACCGCACTACCTACTTCGCCCATCATCCTGCGCAAGTGCCTCTGCCCGCTTCTCGCGGCAACTGCACCCTCCACTTCGCCCATCATCCTTCGCAACTGGCTCCGCCTTGACCACCATCTCCGCACGTCTCGCACGCCTCCCACCATCTTCTCTAACCGCCCATAAAAGGGGCATCACCGCCCCTCCTGCAAACCATCCGTCGTTTCGAGAGAAGAGAGGTCGAGCCCCTATACCCCCTAGGTGACAGATGTAGGAGACGAGTTGAGCGACGACAACCTCAAAGGCGAGATCGATGGCACTACCGTTGTCGTGTCACGAGTTTCCGGTCAGGCTCGCATAACTTTGAAGGACACTTTGCCATCCTTCTCGAGACGACTATTAGAGTTGCAACATACCTACTCCCAAATCTGAAGAATCACATGTAAGTTATCCATCTCTATTTTCTCATTTTTTTTATCTTACATTTTTGTTGTTGTTTGATTGATCCATAATCACCTCACCACCATCATGTTCATCATCAAACGCACTTCACCTCATAATCATTTTTTTATTTTTACTCTTACATCATTATCATCATCATACATCTCCAACACCACTTCTTCATTCTTATATTTTATTTCATGTTTAGTAAAAAGTACCAAAAAATACAAAAAATTAAAAAAAAGAGCAGGGGAAGTAGTCGCAGCAACCCCCCCCCCCCCCCCCCCCCCCCCTCCTGTCACATCCACCTGCAGGACCTCCGTCGCTGGCTGTCCCTCTAAAGACCTGACCCGCGCAAGCTCCGCTAGCCCCCGCAACTTGGATCCATGCCAAGTCCAGCCTTGGTTGCCTCTAGCCCCTGCGGCCAGCCACATGGTGCCCTGCTCCAGGACACCCCTACGCGGCCATCTCCTTCGCGTGAGCAGGACCTTCGCCCTAAGCACGCGCCTCCGCGCCCCTTGGCGCACGCCACCCTTGCTCCGCCATGCGCTACACGTGCGCCTCCTGCCGCTGCAGCCCCTGCCTCGACGCCGCACCGCCTCGAGAGTTCATCCGTGCTCCAGGTCACGACCGCCATCGCAGCACTGCGCGTGCACCCAGAGCTACTCCACGCCCCTTCGACCACCACCATTGTCGCGGCCTCCCTCAACCAGTCTCCAGCCATCGCATTCGCGGTCCTGCGCGCGACGCCACCCTGCTTGTGCCTTCACAGCTATTGCACGATCCCTTCTCGTTGCGCGCGTTGTTGCTGCCTGGCCGCGCCTTCGACCATCGCCCCTCCAGCGACCCTTGCACTTGCCCATCGTCGCTTCATCGGCCTTCGCACGTACCAGTCGCGACCACGCCACTCTCCTGCCACCAAGCCCTCCTCGTGCCCTAACCAACATTCTCCACGAAGGTTATTCTTATTTTTTTTATTTTTTTAGAAATATTGCATATTCAGTCCCTTAAGTTTCTTCATTTGCAAAAGCATCCTTGAGCACATTTCAGTTCATTTCATTAGATTTTGAATTTGTATTACAAGAGTACCCTTGTGTTTAAATTTTAATTTGGACCTCAAGATTGCATCATTTCTTTTAATCAAAAAAGCATATTGAAGATCATATAATTCTCTATCACTTGTATATTTATTTTGATTTTTGTAAGCATTAGATAATTTACTAAAAATCATAGTTTGAAATTCAGTAATATTTTACCCATTTATGCTCTGAAATTCGCACATATTTATTCCTTGCCCTAAAATTTCTCAACAAATTTGAGATGATGCATTCATATGTGCTTTAATATGTATCCAAATTTCATTGGAATTGGAATGTCTTCTTCCTGGAATAATTTCTTGAGTGATTTCAGTAGACGATTTTTAATTAAATCCACTTATGTTATTTTTGTGAAATTTCAACTCTCTTGGATTTCTAATTAAAATATATTTTTGAGATAAATCGCTCTCTCGATAATTCCATTTTATGGATTTACTAGAAATTAAACACTCACAATCACTCTGTTTTCCATTAAAAAATTCATAAAAACCATATATTATCAAAAAATTCCAAAAAACATTATTGTATCTTCATTTCATCATATTCCACTTTCAGTAAAAATTCATAATTTTTGCACTATATTTGCATGAAAAATTACATAAAAATCCTTAAAAAGTTTGCATTTTTCATTGGTGTATCTTAAATCCAAAAATTCCAAAAAATACATTTAGCATTCATTATTGGATTGGGTTCCTGGGAAAAATACAATTTGCCTAATTTGGAGTAATTTCATATTAAAATTAATTTGGTTAAGTGGCTTGTTTTCTTAATAACCTAGTTCAATCGCATTTGTGCATTTGCATTTTTATTGCATAAAAGTTACAAAAATTCTGATTGGAAAACCATGAGCTAATTCGTCTAAGTTGATCTGAAGTTGTTCCTTTGCCTCCTTGAGTCGACCCTGGGGCTTGCCCTGGTTAAAAATACATAAAACCACACATTAATTAATTCATTGAATCATCGATTCATGTGGTTAATTTTTGATCGATCATAATTGTCCGACTATAACAACACGACACATTTAACATAGGGCATTCTTAGATCCATCAGTTAGGAAGTGTGACACAACATCCCTTAGGTTCCATAATCCTCTATTCAATTCAATTCACAGTCTGGTCAGAGTTATCCTTTCAATCGCATACTCTTGCAACCTTGAAATGACAAGTACCATGTGTGTGGATTGGGTTAGCTCTTCCCAGACAAGCTGCTGAACTATCAAGTGGTCTCCTCCTCTGGAAACTCGTCCTCGAGGATATGGATATTTGCTTTTAAGGTCAGGTACGTACTATTTCACAACCGAAAAGAGAAGAAGCCAGAAGAATGGGAAAATAAGTGGTAATGGACCGGCGTAGTCGTATATCCTTTTGAAGCTCGGCAAGTGTAACCGAGTCTTCACCAAGAAATAGGGTTCTTCTGGAAGCTCAAAAATTTTGAAATTTTTGATATAGGCTTCTTTTTGAATATTTTCTTGATACGACATTGCTATGCATTCTTGTTTTGCCCAGCAGATATAGAATCTTTTATTCCGTCCATGTTTTGGGGTCTTGGAAAAAGTTGTGCTAGTAGACCATTCCTCATCCGACGCATTATTTTAATCCAGTTTCCAGTCGTTGATGTCCATGCTACTAGAGGAAGTGGGTTGAAGTACCAGTTTAGGCAATCCCCAAGAATGGTTCCTAAGCCACCCTTGACGAAGCGGCCTAGTATCATCTCGACTTAGACTCCAAGTTCTTTCAACAATCCATCTAGACTGAGCTAAGTGTTAAGTGTGAGGTCTCCATTCAAGCCGTTGTCTCAAGAGTCGTATGGATGACATGAAGGGTTCCAATTAGACACATTGAATCGACTCATGAACATAGTCTTGTGGGATCTAACAAGGTGTCCTGAAGCATATCAATTCCAATCCTTAATGGGTTCCTCTGAAATTAAGCGGATTAAGGTCTAGACCAAGCTCCAATCTTCAGACTTTATTTAGACTTGTTCAATTGATTACATCATTCTGAAAAATACAAATGTGAATGCAGATGCAAGAAAATCTTTTTGTGAAGATATTTTCTGATTTTGAACTTTTTATGGATTTTGAAAAAGTCTTGCAAATTTTTGTGCACTTTTTTTGAAAATATTTTGCAATTTTATGGTTTTGAAAGTTTGAAATTTTTAGGGATTTTTATAAGGGTTAGTGAAAGAAGTATGCACAAATATTTACACAGGAGTGTCTACATATTTATAAGAATTGGTTATAGAATTTATATTTAGTTGTTATTCATAAATTCCTTATAAACAAGGGTTATGTGTGACTATATATAAAGGAATTTATTGAGCTTGTTATTTAGCACCATTATGCATAAGGTTCTCAAAACATTTTGAAAACATTTTTCACAAACTTTTTGAAAACTTATTTTTACAAATAATTGGACAAAACTTTTATAAACATTTACAAACTTTGAAAATATTTTTGCAAAGAATTTTCAAATGGTATATATAGATTTTTTCAAAGTCTTTTTACAATCATTTTCCAAATCATTTGCAAACCAATTTTCAAAACATTTTATTCAATCAAATGAAGAAGATTTTTGCAAATATTTACAAAAGATTTTTATCGATGTTTGAAAACATTTAACAAAAGTTTTCCAAACGGCTTTCACAAGATTATTCAAACTAGTTTACAACCATTTTTCAAATCAATTTGTAAAATATTTTTAAACCGATTTATTAATCATAATTTTGAAAATTGTATACATGTTTAGAGTGTATTCTTTACAGTTGATTAATCGTATACCCATACCCATTTATATATTAGCTATTTTATTCAAAATACGAAAGTACGAGTTATGGCTAAGTATGAACAACATATATACAACCCCCCTATGCTTAGCTTGAGATATGTCCTCATAGTTATCAAAGAGTAAAAGGAAGACATAACTCATGCTGAGTATAGGAAAGTCTATACTATAATGACTAAAAGAATGAGAAGTCGATCGTCCAACCGATACTTAGGATCAAATAATCTTAAGTATAGCAGATTGTATACAAAATGTAGATGATCAGGGATCAGAATGTATGGCATTAATGGGTTCATCTTGTCCCCTCTATACTTAGGGTGAAATATGCCTAGGCATAGATAGAATAGCAAAAAGTTAAGAGACAAATGAGAGAAAGAATAGTGAATAATCGGAACACACTCATCCCCTCTATACTTAGGATGAAGCATACCATACATATAGCAGGGATGATTGCCACATAAAAGAATGAAAGAATTGGAGAATTAAAATAAAAGGAAGAAAAGAAGAACGACAATCAAAGATATTTTTATTTGCATTGTTTGAGTCTTCTGATGTTGCAACTGTGAGCTCTTCATCAAACATAACTTGAATTGAATTGACAACTGCCAGGAATGTATCATGCTCTAGTACGACTTCAACAACTGACCGTTGATGATGAATGGTTGTGCATCAACTGATATTCTGATATAAAAATGCTTCCATTGTCACACATAGTCTTCACAATTTATGGCTCTGTTCATTTACTTTTCATTTTCCTGGGAAGATCATCAATTTCGTATCAAACAACCACACTTTCTGTATAGGCTCAAAGGTCTTTTACCTGATATGCCAGTCATGCCAGCTTTTGACCTTCTCCTCGTACATTAGTCTGTTGTCATACGCGCAGTCTCTGAATTGCATGAGCTTGTTTAAATCCAATTTTATATTCTGATGACCCTTTCTATGAGTCCATGCTATAGATATTAACTACTCATAGAGATTTGTTAATGAGTTCCATGGGTAGATGGCAAGGGTTTCTATAGACAAGACGATAGGGCAACATGCCCAAAAGAGACTTGTAGGCAGTTCTGTAGGTCCAGAGAACTGAATCCAGAAGTTGTGGCCAGTTCTTTCGTTCCGGACTCAAGTTTTTGCAGGATCATCTTGATTTCCTTATTTGATAATTTAGCCAAGCCATTGGATTGAGGATGATAAGGAGATGTGACTCGGTGATCGATGTTGTACTCCTTCGCTAATTTCTTAACCACTTTATTGATGAAATGACTACCCCGTTCTGAGATCAGTATCTTTGGTATCCTGAACTATGAAATGATGTTATCTTTCAGAAACCAACAAATTGTGTGGCTATCGATAGCTCGAGCATGGATAGCTTCTACCCATCGACTCGCATAATCCACAACAAGCAGTATATATTCATAATCTTAATGTTAGGAAATGGACCCATGAAATCAATGCCCCATGCATCGAACACATCAGATATCTAAATGAATTTGAGGGGCATTGAATCTTTAACACTAAGGATTTTCCCATTTTCGAACAATCAGTGTGGGCTTTGACATATATTATTGCATACTTGAATAGTGTGGGCCACTTGGGCCACCAGAGGCTACATTGTAGTATGCACGATGTTGTTCGACTTCTAGAATGGTGTCCACCAGATTCGTGCTTATGATAGTGCTGAGGATACTTGTGTACTCCTGAGTAATACACCAATGCCAATTGCAATTTGCTCCTTCTCTGAACAAGTATGGATCTTTCCATTGGTAGAAATGGATATGGACAAGAATTTGTCCTTCTTGATTCTCATCCAATCTTGTGGAACTATCTATCCAAGAAACTAGGTAGTTCATAATATCAACATACCAAGGAAGAGATCCAATGCTGAGAATGGATTCATCAGGAAAGGTCTCTGTAATTGGTGTACTGCTCAGCTGAGTATCTTGGCATTCAATTCTGGATAGATGATCTGAAATCATGTTTTAGGATTATCTCTGATTGCCAAGTCGAATTCCTGAAGGAGAAGGATCCATATGAGTAGGCGATATTTGGCATCTTTCTTCTGTTGTAAATATCTGATAACAGAGTGGTCAGTAAAAAAAATGAGTTTTGATCCAAGTAGATAGGATCTGAATTTCTCTAAAGCGAAAACAATTGCCAGTAATTTTCTCTGTAAACGTACAATTTCTTTGTGCTTCATCTAATATCTTGCTAGCATAGTGAATGGTGTAATCCAGTTTCTCTCTTATTTGTCCCAATATAACCCAATCTACGAAATCTGATGCATCCATCATGATCTCGAATGGGAGAGACCAATCCGGTGGCTGTAGGGCTGGAGCCTGAATGACTAATCTTTCAGCTGATAAAATGATTGGAGAGCCTTCTGATCGACACTGGACTCGGTCTCCTTGCAGAGAAGCTTTATGAGAGGTCAGGCAAGTTTTCTAAAGTCTTTGATGAATCTTCGATAAAAACCAATGTGCCCAAGGGATGAACTCACATTCTTGATGTTCCAAGGTGGCTCTAATTTGGAAATGACATCCACCTTCACTGGGTAAACTTCCATATCTCGCTTGAAAATGAGGTGGTACATCACAATCGCTTCAGTGACCATGAAGTGGCTCTTTTCTCATGACAAAACTAGATTAACTTTATGGAACTCTTGCACTACTCTATCTAGGTGCATAAGATAAGAATAAAAGCTATCACCATAGACTGAGAAATCATCCCTGAAAACTTCGAGAAAACTCCTGATTATATCGACAAAGACAACTAGTATGCACCTTTGGAATGTAGTGGGGCATTGCACAATCCAAAGGGTATTCTTCGGAAAAATGAAATAACAGTTTTGTAGAGGGTCATATGGTCTCACAAGGCGAGACCGCAGTCGATGTGTTGACTGACGGTTCGTAGGTTGCCCTTGTTAAAATGTGTGGATTGATTGGTTTTCGTTTGCTTTAAATAACATGCCGTTTCGTTGTAGGCGAGCAATCGGAATCAGTCAAAAAATAACCACATGAAATTTTTATCAATTTTAATTAATGTGATTTTATGTTTATTTTACTTAGGCAAGTCCCAAGGTCGAACACAAGGAGGCAAAGGAACAACTTAGAATTTCATCTATCAAAGTTCGTGCATGGTTTTCGAGGCAGTCTTTTTTTTATTTTTTTATGTAATTAGGGATGCAAAATGCAACTTTGGCCTATTTTAGGGACTAAAATGTAAAGGTCAATCAAACGATGTCCGAAAAATATGAAACATGATAACTACGATGAAATGGATGCACTGTATTTTTTTTGGAATTTTTGGATGCAAGATGAATTTTTTATGAATTTTTAAATGCAAACAAAGTGAATTTCAATATTTAATTGTAATAAATATTAAAACTAATTATTTTCAAGGGATAAAATTATCTAAGATCTATCACTAGGTAATGGATCTCAGAAAAATCCTAAACCTCAAAAATATGAGATTTAATACCTATTAAAAATCAAATATTGAAATATGAAAAATGATTTTTACAAGGCAACCCATGTATGCAAATGCAATTCTTTTTGGGTACAATGCAACATACAATTAATTCTACAATATGTGAATTTTTGGTAATTTTTAGAGCAACGGTTAATTAGTTATGAAATTCAAAGCACTAGATGGGCAAAATATGCAGTTTTCCTCAAAACAGTTCTTTATTAGTTAACTGTAGATCACAAAAAAGTCAAACATATGCTAAGATGTAGAGAATTATAACAAAATGTTATTTTTGGATAATAAATGATGCAACGTAGAGGTCCAAAACTGAGGGGGGATACAGGGGTATTTTTGCAATATTTAAATATAAAAATAAAATGCAAAAGGACTAATGTGTAATTACCTATACCTTTAGGGGATATATCTGCGAAATTTCCAAAGGTCACGTGCCAAGCATGTGAACTAGTCGATGGGGACTGATCTGTGAATATGGCGAATCCGAGGGGGCTTTTGCAATTTTTTCCAGCAGGTCACGTGCACAGCATGTGACCCTGGAAGGACGCTGATGTCGTTCCCCGACGCACGTGCGGGCCACATACGGGGGCCTCGGGATCACTGCCCGGTAGGCGAGGAGGTGTGAGGCACGGTGGTGCAGACAACTGTCGAAGGTGCTCGATGCCGGTGCCCCGGTGGTGTTGGCCGACCGACACACAATCGGTGGTCGTCGGAGGCATGGAGCGGAGGAGACACGGCGGAGTAGAGCAAAGGTGGATGAGCATTGGCGTTGGGGCACGATGCTGATGATGAAGGAGACGAAGCCGGAGTGCCTGGAGGTTGTCGATAAAGGCAGAGATGGTAGCAGTTGTCGGAGAAGCTTTGTCGTTGATGGTGGTTGTCGAAGGAGAGTCATGTAGTCGATGAAGAGGTCGTTGGTGTCGAGTGGAGTCGGAGAAGTGTTGGCTCGACGGAGGTGGACACCGGAGCTGAGGCAGCAAGCCTGGAGCGGCGCAGCAACGAGGGAGTGGAGGTCCCTCGGATCTCGTCGGAGGGAGATGAAAGGGGAGCGGCGCTGTCACCGCCACTCCTCAGACATGGTAGCTTATCGGCGGGTGGGGGTGTCGATGGTGAGATAGAGCTTTAAATAGGGTCGAGGACGGGGCTATCAGAGATGGAAAGTGCTCGGTGATGGGTTTGATTGGAGATGCAACGATTAGAAGGATCGACGGGGGGGGGGGGGGGGATTGATGCAGATGAGATTCGTGGTGGCCTACGGAGGTGGAGATCTCGGCAGAACTAGGGGGGGGGGGGACGGCGGAGAAAATTTGGGAAAGGGAGAGGAAGGAGAAGAGGCTACATGCGCCATCCGATCGGCCGAGATCGGACGGCCCTGGCAGCGCCACGTGGCATAAAGGTGGCTACGGAAGATGAGGCACGTGCAGGGCACGTGCGCGGAGGCACGTGCAGGGCACGTGCGCGGAGGCACGTGCAGGGCACGTGCGCGGAGGCACGTGCTCCGCACATGCGGTGGTTTTTTATTTTTATTTTATAAAAAAGGAATATAAAAACCCAAAAAATGGGTGACACGTGGCGGCTCCAGGAGCTGCCACGTGTCAGCCCCATAAAATTCGAAAAAATAATTATAAAGAAAAATATGAGAGAAATAGCAAATGACCTCGAATCAAAAAAATTTCTTCACAAAGGTTTCTCGTCTCGACGAGATCTACAACTTTTATGAAGACATCAAAACCCAAATCGATCAATTGCACAAAGTGATATTTTTGGGGTATCCCATGTACATAAAATACCTTGATTTTTGGGTTTTATATTTTTTTATCATTTTTTAACCAGATAAAAATCCAGAAAAAATATAATAAAAGCAAATATAATATTTACACATTAATCTATTTTTTTGGATTTATATTAATTAAGAAAAAGAAGAAATAAAATAAAAGACGAAAAAGATAAATTTTGTACAGACAGTTAGTGAAGACTTGGACTCAATTTGTTTCTTTGATTTCAAGCTCAATTTGGATTTGGATTTTTACGTATTTTAATAAAACTTTCATCAAAGAAGACAAATGAAAAAGAAATAAAATAAAATAGTTAATTATGTACATAAAACAAAAGGTAAAAAACTGCTAAAATACAGAATGTACAAAAGAGGCACAAAACCCAACTTTCACATATGAGCTCTGATTCACTTGAACTTGATCTTATTTTGAAGGTAATTGAATGTACGCTAGTTTAAAAGTGAGTAGGATCAAAAAGGACACTGGATGAGGAAGATATGAGGATTTTAGTCCGAGAATCCTAAAACTAGGGTTTAGGTTTTTGGCCCACTTATTTGTGTTAGTGATTTTTTTTGTATTTTTCATTTATTCTTGTTAGTGATATGTACACAGTGGAGGGTTTTAAGTTAAATTGAATCAGCATGAATTAATTAAAAATAAGGGAAGTCAGACTATTTACATGTCAATTTTGGCTGGGATTTTTGGCTTCTTATTTTGTGTGAAAATAAGTGATAAAATGCAATTCTTATCAAAACATGCATGAATGCTAATTATGTAGAATAGATGAAGAAATGCCAATGATTTTAGGGATTTGAGCTTAATTAATGACTTTTAGAGTGATGAATCTGAGATTCATCATCCCCCTATACTTAAACATTGCTCGTCCCTGAGCATCAAAAGAAATGCCATGAGGTGAAATGAGATTGGGTTCCATACCAAGACCATGAGCTGAAGGTGAAAATGAAACTATACTCGACCTTTGGATTATTAGTTTGGCGGAACTTCTGTGAGACTTATAATTTTAAAATCAACAGCCTTCAAGTTCTACACTTCATTGTCACAATTTCGGCTCAGAAGTCATCTTAGATCAATCCTCTTCCCAAAGCATACCCTATGAACATTGAACATTCGACTCATGTGTGTGAAAGGTTTTAGCTCTTCTCATCCAGAATGCCAGACTACCATGCAAACCTCCTCTCCGGTAACTCATCCTCGGGGAGTCAGGTATTTCCTTCTAAGGTCTGTCGTGTTGTGTTCACAGTCGAATTGGGGTAGAAGTTAGAAGAAGGAGAAAAGAACTGGAGGGTGGCCAGTGTAGTCACCTCTCCTTGTGAAGCTAGCCAGTGTAGCCGAGTCTCTACCAAGATCTGTAGGTTTTCTAGAATCTTGGACCTTTTTGGTCAAATATTTATTTGGTAGAATGCTTCTTTGTATTTGGATTTTTGGTGGTTCTGCTTGGATTTTGTTGTGCCCCTATGGATATAAAATCTTTTTTCCATACATGTTTTGGGGTCTTAGAGAAAAAATTGTGACCAGCTGTCTATCCCTTTTCCGAAGCTTTATTTCAATCCATACTCCGGTCTTTAGGTTTCCATGCTACCAGAAAAGAAACTCACACCCCGTCTAAGTTGAGCTAAGTGCATAGTGCGAGAGTACAAATTAATTCCCTATTCCAGAGTCGTATCCAGAATGAAGAGATTAGGTTAGAAACTAAGAGTCAAATGCTGCACATTGTCATGTTGAACTTAAAGAATTAAGTCAAAGACCTGAAGCTTTTAAAATTCTATTTCTCGGTGAAGTTTCTCTGAAAATTCGGTGGATTAATGTCAAGTCCAGATTACTCTCAGTTTCTGCTCATAAATCGGTTCAGAACCCAAAGACTTTTCATAGATGCAAGTGAATGAAATGCTCGATGAAGTGCAGGTGTATGAAATGCAGACACAAGTTTTTTTTTCTTTGATTTTTTGTACAAGGGTTTTTTTAGGTTTTTTTATGCAAAAATGAATAAGAAGCCATTTTTTTCAAAAATTTTGGGTTAAATACAGTCAATGTTAGTAGCAAAACTCTTTTTTCTTTTTTTCTTTTTTTTCAAATTAATTACCGACCCCGTAAATACATATAGACTTATGCGAAAGTACGAGATATGGGTAAAATATATACAAAGTTTATATACAGACCCCCTATACTTAGCGAGTGTTGTGTCCTCAGAGCACAATAAGCGTAAAGAAGACATAGCTCGAGCTTAGCGTAAGAGAGTGAAAAAGAAAAAGACAGATTGGTATGCCCCCTATACTTAGACTATAAACAGTCTAAGTATAGAAGAAGAGCAAAAAAATGAGGTGGTCGGGATATGTGCATGAGGAGAGTATATACAGATGAGCATCGGGTCCCCCTATACTTAGGCTCTGGTCAACCTAAGTATAGAAGAAGGGTGGAAATGGAATGATTGTGAGATGGGGAGAGTGGTATGTACAGATGGCATCGGTCCCCCATATACTTAGGCCTTGGCCTAAGTAAAGGAAGAAGATGTACAAGGAGACCAATGTGGTCGGGAGGGAGGGTGGGTAGCTGATGATTAAGGTGGTTTTCGGCCGATCTTTTTGTGAGACTGCGGTGGGAGATCGTAATGATGAGAAGGAGATGAAGCATATGATTCTCAACTGTTATCAATGTTATCCACAGAAAAATCATGATGGATAGTAGATGGTGTATGAGTCAGATGAAAGGTAACCATCATCAGAGTTATCCTCAGAGGAATAGTATTTGAAAATGGACACACTCCAGATATTCTTGTCTTTTTATTTCTTCAGTTGTTTTCTCAGAATTTGTTTCTTCTTGAGATCAAGCGATTTGTCCTCGGATGAATATTCTGAAGCACTAGTCTCAGTCAGCTCATAAGAAATAATTCCAGTGTATTTGATGAGATCAAGAGCATCGGCTTTGGATGAATAATAGTGAGGAACAGGAGTCGTCCAACGAGAATCAAAGTTTGGATCCTTGCGAAGATATGGTTCTAGAACTGTCGAGCATACCTCACTCATGTAGATTACCTTTTCCGGACCTGATGAAGGATCATCACCTGATTCCTCTTCCAGAAATTCAAAGGTGACTTTCTTTTTTGATGAAGGAGTAGCCATTTTATTTCGTGAAGGTGTTGGTCCACTTGAGTCTCCAGATGAATAACTATTGGAATTATTCTCCTTGGTCGGTGTTCGTCCTGCATGTTTGTTCTTAATCTTCTTAATGTTGGTGCACTCCAGAGTTGGGATGATTTGGTCAAGGTATTCAGAGTAGATTGACCTAAGATGCGACCATGCGTATGTCTCAGGATCATATAAGAAACATTCTTCTATTGTGAGATCTGTAGGAATTGAAATACTGGGGAGAGTCTCTGCATGTTCGTTCTCAATTGATTTGACATTGGAGCATTCCTGTGTCGAGTTGATGTGATTAAGATAGTCAGAATAGGTTGACCCAGGGTGCGACCATGCATAAGTCTCCGGATCACATGATTCATATATTTGATTTTCCATGGTGAGAGCAGCTTGGAATGGAGCAGGGGGGAGAGTCTCTAAACCAATAGTCTCATCAACAACCGCTATCTTAGATGTAGCAACGGGGTAGGGCTCTTCTACTGCTTCATGATTACGGTTGTCGAGGACTTCGTGGGTTGCCTCAGAAAATCATAGTTCCTCAAAGACTTGTTGAGATCGAAGTGCTCCCAATGCTGTAAAATTGATTTCCCAAGTCTCACACTCAATAATTGCTTGAGCCAATGCCAAGAATGACTTTTCGAGAATAATTGGAGATTGGGTGAATTCTCCTTAATGCTCAATATCAATGATCGTGAAATCTATTTTGAGTGGAGCACCTTGGAATGTAATGATGATCAAAATGGTTCCTCTCGGCCGTTTTATCGATTGATCAGCCAATTGAACGATCTCACGTATCTTCCTGATAGGTCCGAGTTTGAGCTCATGAATTACAGAGGTCAGGAGGATATTAATTGGTGAGTCATCATCAATTTGAGCATGGGTGAAAATTATGCTCTTAATTCCATAGTCAAAATTCCACAGTCAAATCTGGACAACCGCTTCACTATGCAGCTCTTGGTTTTTCTCCTCAATACCAAGGAGGAGGCCATTGATAAGATATGTCTTTTAGTCTTTGTTCTTATCATGCCCGACTTTTTCATCATTAATTTGTCCATTACAAATCCTTTAAGGTCGGGGAAGTGTTCAATGGCCTGTATAAAAGGAAGTTCAAATATTAATCTTTTCTCCAGTGCTTCCCGTAAAGAAGGATCCAAATTCTTCAGATCTTCTTCAGTTTCAATTTTTTGTATTTTTTTTGTATTTTCAAATTTTTTGGTGTTTTTGAATATTTCAATTTTTTTGGTGTTTTCTGTGTGGTGTGGTGATGTGGTGTGTTCCTCAGATGAGTAAGGGTTGTGATGTTCTGAGTAAGAGACAGAGGCATAATCATCTCTGAGGGAGTAATATGCAGAAGCACCGCTATCAGAATCGTCCATAGGTTTTTGAATATCCTCAAAATTGTCTACATGAGATCCAATCTTTTCCTCCATTTTTATGTCCGAGCTACCAGAGAGTGAAATTAATCGGTCGACAAACTTTCGAAATCTATCCTTTATTAACTTAAATCTCTTATTTATTTTCGAAATATCATCCTCAAAATTATGTTCATGATCAATCATGGGAGCAATCAGTGTGTGTGTTTTTGCATTTGAGATTTAATAATTTCATCTTTCGTTTTCCTGTTTCAGCTGGGAGAAGAGTCTCTTGGAATATCCGATATATGATCATTATTTTCTGAAAATTTCTCCTTAAAAATTATGGAAGGAGGCTGCTTAGTGGAAGTATTTTGCGGGAATGTGTAGGTCTCATACTCAACATGCTGTGACTCAGGCATGTAATGCTGGTTGGAGTAGAGTACACTTCCATCGTCATGATTGATTGCATCCTCAAATAATGGAGTCATACAGGGTGCATATGTGTCGATATCATCCATTTGGTCCTCTGTATGTGTAGGTTGGTCGAAGGAGTGGTATTCAGGTTGGTTAATAGGGATCTGATCGTCACGGTCAATCCAAAGCTGATGATCATTAAGTGCGGGTCTCTCCATCTGGGTTTGGTTTCTCTGCCAGTCATGAGCCTCAAAAGTGATTTGATCTTGAAATGGTTCATTAGCGAGAAATCGAGAATATAACGGTTCAGTCCAAGATGGTAAGTGGTCATGTGTGGTCAGACGATTCGAGTAGAATCGCTTGGGATTCAATAAGGGGATCAGATTTATTCGAGAGTG
The DNA here is from genome assembly GCA_037367405.1 of Ottelia alismoides. Lineage (NCBI taxonomy): Eukaryota > Viridiplantae > Streptophyta > Magnoliopsida > Alismatales > Hydrocharitaceae > Ottelia > Ottelia alismoides. The sequence goes on from JAZKJV010007621.1 coordinate 268,735, forward strand.
AAAATCTCCCTCAAATGTTGGAGGATTATTGAAAGAAGAGGGTTTAGTCGATTTGGGCCTGACCGAGACAAATTCATTTTCATAATATAGATCATATGGGTACTCAGACCATTGTCTTGTTTTTGTAAAAGGAGGTTGATGATGAATCGACATGGTTGTTCTCAGTGCAAGTGCACAGAATATTCAAAAGAAGTTTTTATCAAGGAGATTGATGGAACAAATGTGCGGCTTTTGGTCTTCGAAAGCGGTTTACGCACACCAATGCAAACACAAATCAAACCCCGTATTCACCAACTCACACAATGAAGCCACAAGGGTTCGGCAATTTATCTTTTCAATTTCAAGTTGATAATAAATCAATCTTGGAAAGAATTCAGCGAGCTGTTAGGTGCCGAAGATTTTCTTAAAGACTGCCTCGAATTCTTACGACTAGTTGCACCTACTTTCAGCCAGTATGGGTGTAAGTACGGAGCGTAAAACGGTTACTCGCGTTACTTAAAGAAGGAGCCTTATGCAGTGTCCTCTAAACCACCCACTTTGCTAAGAAAATCCGGTCCGTTTATCGGCTACCTGTAGATCCTCACTGAGAAGTAGCTAATCGTTTTTAGAATCAGTAGTCTGAACGAAAATTTCGGAGTTGGGCTCTATCCTTAAGTATCGTCTCTCGCTCACTCAGACAAATAAAAGAATCCAATGTCGGGGTTGCTCTCCCGCAAAAAATTCTTGATTTTATGGGTTATTTAAAATCGGCTATATTTAGCAGTCCCAATTTTAATTAGGCAATCACTGAAAAATTAAGTGAGAACAAATATACGTCTATCGTCCAGTCCCAATTTCCTTTAAAATTATGTGACAGAACAGGAGGGAGAAATTCGGGAAAAGCCGATGCACGTGAAACAATGATGTATGCTCAGATAGAAGAATTACAGTGATTCCTCGCAATCTCCATGTGGGATGCAATACAAGAATTGAATATATGAATGCAAGCCGATGAAAACCGCATCTAGCAGAAAGTTCTATTAGTGGGGAAGAATTGATTTGAATTTGACTAAATTGAACGATCTACTATACGTCTTAATTAAATTGAAGTGTGGCCCTAGGTCCTACGAGTGCAAACAAAAATTTAAATGCTCTAAGAGCCATATGTGCAGGTCTATCCTAAGCGCCACTCAAGTCGAGCCCCACCCTCACCGGAGAGTGAAACAGGCCACAACACACCACAGAAAAAGTTCAAAGTCTTTTTACACACGCGAGAGTCCAAACGGACACCGTTATAAATGAGCAATTAATTACAAAAATATAAAAATTATAGAAAATAAAATCCTAGACTCTACGCTCTCTCACGACTCGACTCGATCTTAAATTAATTGCAGCTTTTCGGAGGTTGGTGAAGATGCTTCGGTTTCCAAAAACCGCTTCGCGTACGCTGGGTACCTCGCAAGAAAAAATAAGAGAGAGTATGTAAGAGAGTGACTCAAAAATAAATCAAAAATAAAATAAGAAAAATAAATGCTAAAAATAAAATAAATGCAGGAAAAAAAGGAATTTACATTGAGAAGTTCGGGGGTCAGAGTACCCAAATGCAAAAACCCAAACATAAATTGTGTAGACAAAATCTAAGCCATTTTCCACCCCGACAACAGCGCCATCTGACGGTTCCTAGATCGCCCTCGTTAAAATGTGCGGATTGATTGGTTTTCGTTCGCTTAGAATAATATGTCATTTCGTTGTAGGCAGGCAATCGGAATCAGTCTAGAAATAACCACGCGAATTTTTTTGTCAATTTTAATCGATGTGGTTTTATGTTTATTTTACTTGGGCAAGTCCCAAGATCAAACACAAGGAGGCAAAGGAACAACCTAGAATTTCGTCTATCAAAGTTCGTGCACGGTTTTCGAGGCAGTCTTTTTTTATTTTTTATGCAATTAGGGATGCAAAATGCAACTTTGGCCTATTTTATGGATTAAAAATTAAAGGACAATCAAACGATGTCCGAAAAATATGAAAGTTGGCCAAGATGATAATTACGATGAAATGAGTGCACTGTAAGATGAATTTTTTTACGAATTTTTAAATGCAAACAAAGTGAATTTTATTACTTAATTATAATAAACATTAAAACTAATTATTTTCAAGGGATAAAATTATCTAAGATCTATCACTAGGTGATGGATCTCAGAAAAATCATAAACCTCAAAAATGTGAGATTTAATACCTATTAAAAAATAAAATATTGAAATATGCAAAATGATTTTCACAAGGCAAACCATGTATACAAATGTAATTCTTTTTGGGCATAATGTAACATACAATTAATTCTACAATATGTGAATTTTTGGCAATTTTTAGAGCAACGGTTAATTAGTTATGAAATTCAAAGCACAAGATGGGCAAAATATGCAGTTTTCCTCCAGACAATTGTTTATTAATTAACCGTAGATCACGAAAATGTCAAACATGTACCAAGATGTAGAGAGTTATTTGACGAACAAAATGCTATTTTTGGATAATAAAATGATGCAACGTAGAGGTCCAAAACTGAGGGGGAATATAGGGGTATTTTTGCAATATTTAAATATAAAAATAAAATGCAAAAGGACTAATGTGTAATTACTTATACCTTTGGGGGGTATATCTTTAAAATTTCCAATAAGTCACGTGCCAAGCACGTGACCTGGTCGGCGAGGACTAATGTGTGAATTTGGTGAATTCGAGGGGGCTTTTGCAATTTTTCCCAGCGGGGCACGTGAAGGAGGCTGATGTCGTTCCCCGACGCACGTACGGGCCACGTGCGAGGGGCCTCGGGATCACCGCCTGGCCGGCGAGGAGGTGTGAGGCACGGTGGTGTAGGCAGTCGTCGAAGGTGCTCGATGCCAGTGCCTCGGTGGTGTTGGCTGGCCGACACACGGCCGACGGTCGTCGGGGGCGTGGAGCGGAGGAGACACGACAGAGTAGAGAAAAGGAGGAGGAGTGTCGGCGTTGGGGTGTTATGCTGATGACGAAGGTGACGAAGTCAGAGCGCCTGAAGGTTGTCGATGAAGGCGGAGATGCTAGCGGTTGTCGGAGAAGCTTTGTCGTTAATGGTGGTTGTTGGAGGAGAGTCTTGTAGTCGATGAAGAGGTCGTTGGTGCCAAATGGATTTGGAGAAGCATTGGCTCGAACGAGGTGGACACTGGAGTTGAGGCAGCAAGCCTGGAGCGACGCTGCAACGAGGGAGGGGAGGTCCCTCGGATCTCGCCGGAGGGAGATGAAAGGGGAGCGGTGTTGTCACCGCCACTCCTCAGACGTGGTAGCTTATCGGCAGATGGGGGTGTCGATGGTGCGGCGGAGCTTTAAATAGGGTCGAGGACGGGGCCGCTAGAGATGAAAAGTGCTCGGTGATGGATTTGATTGGAGATGCGACGATTGGAAGGATCGGCGGGGGGAGGAGATTGATGTGGACGAGATTCGCGGCGGCCGACGGAGATGGAGATCTCGATGAAATTGGGGGGGATGGCGGATAAAATTTGGGAAAGGGAGAGGAAGGAGAAGAGGTTACAGGCGCCATCCGATCGGTCGAGATCAGACGGCCCTCGTAGCGCCACGTGGTGTAAAGGGGCTGCGGAAGACGAGGCACGTGCAGGGAATGTGTGCGGAGGCACATGCTCCGCATGTGCGGTGGTTTTTAATTTTTTTTTAAAAAAAGGAATATAAAAACCCAAAAAATGGGTGACATGTGGCGGCTCTAGGAGCTGCCATGTGTCAGCACCACAAAATTTGAAAAAAATAAATTTAAAGAAAAATAGAAATGAAATAGCAAATGACCTCAGATCGAAAAATTTTCTTCATGAAAGTTGCTCGTCTCATTGAGATCTACAACTTTTGTGCAGACAACAAAACCCAAATCGATCAATTGCACAAAGTGATATTTTTGGGGTATCCTATGTACATAGAATACCTTGATTTTTGGGTTTTTTTATTTTTTGTCATTTTTAAATTAGTTAAAAATCTGAAAAAATACAGTAAAATCAAAGATAAATATTTATACATTAATCTAATTTTTTTGGATTTTTATTGATTAGGAAAAATAAGAAATAAAATAAAAGATGAAAAAGACAAAATTTGTACAGACAGTTAGTGAAGACTTGGACTCAATTTGTTTCTTTGATTTCAAGTTCAAGCTCAATTTGGATTTGGATTTTTGTGCATTTTAATAAAAATGTCATCAAAGAAGACAAATGAAAAAGAAATAAAATAAAATAGGTTAATTATGTACATAAAATAAAAAGACCTTCCTCAGTTTGGATTTGGATTTGGTTTTGATTTCTTTATTTTGTGTGATTGAGCCCTTGGGTGTAGGATTGCTTGTCGATAGTCTTAAGGCCAAACACCTAATACTTTGCATGCTCCTGTGGTTTACGTTTTGACTTAGACAAATCTAATTGCTAATTATTTTGGATTTGAGATCGAGTGCCGAGAGAGGTCGCATACAGCGCATGTAGGACCCATTGTGGCAGGCACCGAGTGGCATCGAAGACCGGACCTTGGTCTCTCATCTGAATACCTAGAAGCTGGTTCTTCACGTTAATAGCAGTTATTCACCTAGGGCGATGTCATCGGCTTGCATTTGCATATAGATAGGTTTCAATTTTGCTGAGCATCTTTGCATGTAGAGTGCAGGAGGCAAGGTGAGCATTTCTCTTTAGCACCCATCATTGATTTGTCGCTTGCATTGCTTTTCCGACCCTCCCTTTGATTTTGATTACTTAGGTGCTAAAATGAATTGACTCCTCGTTAGGCTCATGCGTTCTTATTAAAAATCCAAAAAAAAATGATAACAATAAAATTGGGATTGCTAACATTACTTGACCGTAAAATACATCAAAAAGAAAAATCGTATTTTGAGGCGAGTAACCCCCTCATGGTATTTGTTTTACTTGCTTGCGTACACACTAAGGTTAGTGCCCAAATCCCATTAAACCAACCTAAGTGATTGTACAACTTTTTGACTTCTCATCTAACTCTAAAACAAACAAGATAAAAAGATCGCACTTTTGCGATCTTCACCGAGTTGAGTAGGTGAATTGAGGGGTGTGTTTGTTTTGTGTGGGTTTGTTTGTGATTGTTTGTGTGAACTCCAGATCACCTATGCGCACTTTGTGCCTTTTTCTTCACTTCTCTTGGCTTGGCCATCGTGCTCTCCCGATATTTTCCTTTTGTTTCGAGATGTCCGACTGGAGTTCTTTCTATCCGGACTACGTGGATCACTCGTTCACTCCATCTGGTCCACATCACTTTTTCCAGGCGAACTTTGCTCCTAATTTTTGTACATACCCATCTTAGACTCTGTATCAGAACTCGGAACTTTATCCACATCCACCTTCACTTCTATATCTTCCACCTTCACATCCACCCAAGACTGATCGGTTGGAGTCACCTCTCACGATTTCCACACTTGAGAACTTGAATCAGATGATGGAGCATATGAACTCGAGGATGAATGATATATTTAGCCTAATAAAAAAACCAAACTAACGCTCCATTCTTTGAGGATACGGATTCACTTGAGGATGATTATGAGAGTTTGCAATCACCCAAAATACAAAAAATAAGAAAATTTTTAAAATCCAAAAAGAGTTCGGGAGCCACTTGGTTGATTCTAACTGTGAGGAGAGGGACCATTTTCCATATCCTTTGACCACACCTGTACTCACATTTTGTCCCACCTTTGACCCGAGGATGCCGCTGTACAGACTGTTCTTGGCATTCCTCATGTAGATATTGATTTCGATCCCCTCCCTTGTATGGAGGAGGTTCAAAAATTCAATAAATTATTGATTGAACCCGAAGTGGTGGCCACCATTCATGAGATCATCCAAGCCCCACTTCATCAGGCCATGACCCATTTATCTGATCCTCTTCCCAAGAAGAGAAAGCAGAGGAGCAGATATGAGCGTCATATCTTGACCATGGCCACTGCCCACGCCATCACCCACTGCCCTATTCCTAGAAAAAGGAAAATATCTACACCTTTTATTAGTTGCACCATCTTTGACCATACTTGTGATCACACTCTCCTTGACGGTGGTGCTTCTATTAGCATATTACCCTTCTCGTTGGTACAATCTCTTCACTTGGGGCCTCTGAAGAAAACGAGGATGGTCATTCAGTTTGCTGATGGACCAATAAAGAGGCAAAGGGTATTCTAGAGAACGCCATCATTTCGATTCAAGGCATGAGTTATACTGTATAATTTGTCGTATTGCCCATGGAGACCTCCACATGGGAGCACTCTTCAATCATCCTGGGACGACCATTCCTCACCTCTGCGAGCATTATTATTGACTATGGTCAGGAGAGATTCACGTCCGTCCTGTTGACGAAAGTAAGGTGATCATCACTGCACCCACTGCCAATCAGAGACCTGCATCTTATGTGATTTCACCGACCTTAGCTGATCTCGAGGACCATGACCTTGATGAGACGATCACAAACTTTTGTTGTATGGTGGATTCGACTGAGACCCGAGAATTCCTCCCTGTGGAGGAAGACTCGGAAAGCATGGACGTCGAAGTTCCTTCTTCTGGTGTTTGGCGATGTGTTGATGACATCCGCGGGATTTAAACGATTGATACCCTGGAGCGGAGGGCAGATTGAGAGACTAACAGGTTGGACATGACTTGACTACTTTCACTGATGAGTCCGTTCATGTTCACTTAGATTCAGATGAGACTGAAAAGGATGACTTTGATCTTATTGCTTTTATCCGGGAATTTGGGCCTTTTGATGTAGATGATGATCCGGTTGAGACTATAGAGGACAAACATGATTCGACTACTTCTACTGATAGGTTCGTTCCTTTTGGTTTCGACTTAGGAGAGACCTTGCAGGACGACCTTGACTCTACTTCTTCAGAAGATGAGTTCGTCCCTTTTCACTTCGATATCAACAAGACACCCAAGGCCAGACCTAGCCACACAGCTTCTACTGTCCCGTCTGTGCCTTCTCACTCCTCGACTGGTGAGGATCTTAACCATATCGATCCTGATAGGCTTCTGTCCACTGTGGACCCTAATATCGACCTGCACCTTGTCAGATCCATCCCTTAGCGGTCCCGCAAGAAGGTCCGCTTTCTACCTTCTTGATCTTGTGTATATCCATCTCTGTTATATATTCCCTTTCGTTTCCCTATGTCCATCTCCCGTACTGCTCATCCACCCCATTCTCGTGTGTGCCTTGCTTAGGATGTACTTTGTCCTAAGTATAGGGGGTGGATGAGCCGAGTGTTCATTAGACGTTCCGTTTCATCACTCTTGTTGTTGCCTATACTTAGGGCTTTTTTTACCCTAAGTATAGGAGGAGTGATGTGTTCATTCTTCTATCTTCACCCATCTTCAGATATAATTTCTTCTTTTCTTCTATTCTTCTTTTCCTTTTCATTTTTCTTTTTTTACCGAAAAGGTGCCGCCCGTTTTTGCCAGTCTTCTATACTTAGGACGTACTTTATCCTAAGTATAGGGGGGTGTGCACCCCGAGTTCTTCTATTCTTTGATCCTCTCCATGGTCTCCTTTACTTGTCTATACTTAGGGTTATCTTACCCTGGGGAGACAGTCAGAGTACGATCTAGTCATTCCCATCCTTGACCCTCCCTGCCTTGTGTACAGTCTGCTATACCTAAGATTATTTGATCCTAAGTATAGGGGGACGGTCGACTTCTCATTCGTTCATTTCTTTGTTTGTTTAAACTTTAGGCTTTTTTATACTCAGTATGAGTTTTATCTTCTCTTTTTCTCTCTGATCTATGTGGACATAGCTCAAGCTAAGTATAGGGGGTCGTATATACTGCGTATATACTTTATCCATAACTCATACTTTCGTATTTTTATTAATATTATGGTTAAAAACAACATTAAATTCATTAAAATCACTTAATAAGAAGATGTTTATTATTCCTCAAATTCTTTTTATACATACTGATTAATAAATCAGGTAAAAATATATTTTTATGAAATGTTTGAAAAATAGTTTGAAAATCCTTTTGAAAAATCTTTTGAAAACTATTAGGAAAATATTTTGTTCAATATTTTCAACCTTTGTAAAAATATTTTGTTTGTAAAATTTTATTTTCTTTTGTGAAATAAAAATATTTGAAAATTCATTTGCAAATGCTTGGAAAATAGTTGTGAAAATATTTTGAAAAAAAATCTATATATATTATTTGAAAAACCTTTGTAAAATTATTTTCAAATGTGTAAATGTTATGTAAAAATTATTTGTAAAATTATTTTAGACTATGGTTTTCAAAAGCTGCTTGAAAAATCATTTTCAAATAAGTTTGAGGAATATATACATCACACTAAAATTCTTTATTAATTATACATACATGCCTATAAAATTGACCACTTACCCCTTGTAAATTCTTAAAAAACCTAATTCTTGTAAATATAAGAAGCATCCCTATGTAAATATTTGTTCCTAGTTTTGAGCCAAAATCTTTTATTTTCAAAAATCACAAAAACATTTGCAAAACTAAAATTCGAAAAACATTTGCAAAATCTTTTTAAAAAGCCAAAAAATGCATATGCATCATCTTTTTCAAAAATCCACAAAAAGTTCAAAATCTTGAAAATTGCATCACAAAAATATTTTTCGCATAGCATTTGCATAACATTAGCATTTTTCAGATTGAGTTTGATAATTGAACAAGTCTAAGTAAAATCCGAAGATTGGAGCTTGGTTGGACCTTAAATCTACCTAATAATAAGAATCTTATAGGAGTAGGAATTGAGGTACTTCAAGTCTAGTTGACTTAATTCTTTGAGGATTGTGAGACTTGGTTCAATGGATTCTTGATTGCCTAAGTAGAGTACTTCGGAGCACACACATAACTCTTCTCGATAATGATCCAACTTGGACACCTGCACCTTTCACTTGGCTCAACTCAGTTGGAGTAGTGAGGAGATTGGATTTGTCGGTATGAGACGCACACAAGTGGAAACATTTGTCCTCATCTAGGGAGGAAAGTGCCCCCCAACCCGTCCAGTGGCATTGATGTCTAAAGACAGGAGAGTGTGGGTTGCAATAATGATTCAAAAGAGGGATAGTCTACTAGCTCAAGAGGAAACCTCCTTATGTAAATGTTGCTGTAAGTAGTATTTAAAAAAAAACTCTAAAAAAGTGGACAGGCATGATTGAAAATAAAATGCCTGTCGGAGTGTATATATGTTGTATAGTCAATAAGCAAGCTTGAGCTTCAAGGTCAAATCATGTGAGCCTGCAGCTGGATTACTTGACTACACTGGTCTTGCATCCTAGGATAGGTAGCTACACTAGCTACCGTCCATTCTCTTTTCCCCCTCCTCTTGAATTGGTTGTCACTTGAACTTATATGGGAATACCCCGCTCCTCGAGGAAGGAGTTGCTGGATTGGGGAATCACTGGGTTGTCATGATGGAGAAGTCAATCTCATTGTCATTTCAGCTGGAGAGAGCCACTATCACATACACTATACGAGTCAGATTCATAGTCGTACGCAATTGCGTATGAGTTGAAATATTCCAACCTGGCTATTAAGGAGACTTGAGCAGAGTTTTGGGATTCTCGAAGGATGTTGGATTTCAATTCCAATTCCCATTAAGGTTCTACCCACACTAAAATTCTAAAGGTCCGACTTAAGCTCCAAACTTTGATTTTGTGAAGACAAGTCTGATAATTAAACTTAATCAAATTTCTTTCTTTTTCTTTTCTTTTATTTTTATTTTATGCACTTATTTCATAAGTGTTTGCTAGGGACTAGCAAAGGCAAGTATAGGGGACTCGGTGAAGACCGTATTGGGGCAAACAAGGAGCAAACAACGAGATTGGGGCAATGAAGCACAAAATGTAACTGTGAAATTATTTGTCTATATTTTTTATAAGGGTTTTTTATTACAACTTTTTATTTTAGTTTTGATTTTCTTTTTTTTATTTTAATTTTTAATTTTCTATTTTTATATTTTCTTTTTTATCTTTTATAATTTTTAATTCCTTTTCTTTTAAAATATATAAAGATATATATATATATATATGATATATATACAATATAGACTAATATAGATAAATATACTAATAAAAATAATCAAAAAAGAGAAATAAAATATTTTTTGGTTTTAAAATATTTTTTACTATTTTTGTGATTTTTTAGGAATTTTTGCTAATTGTTATATATTTTTAAAGTAAAAAAATCCTAAAATAGAGATAAAATAAATACCTAAAATTAAAATGATATATAAAATATCAAACAGAATAAAAATTCTCTAAATTAATTTTAAATAAAGATAATAATATAAAGAAAAATATAAAATAGGAAAAGATTTTAGGGAATTTTGAGAATTTTATATATTTTTATAAAGGTTTTTGGGGTTTTCCCATTTTTTGAGTTTTCTTTTGTATTTTTAATGGTTTTTGGTATGAATATTAAAAATACATAAATACATAAAATATTTTTTTGGAATTTTCAAACATTTTTATAATTTTTATGTATTTTCTATTGCAAACAAGGATAAAAAGGTATGTTTTATTATTTTTAATAAATAATAAAAGGGATCCAAATTGCAAAATAAAAATTGCACGTGAAAGTACAATGCAATAGGAATCTACAACTATTTTTTGAGATTTTTTGAGTTAAAATGCTATATGAAATAAATCCAAGAAATAAAGAGAAAATGCAATGCTGACAGGAGTATTAATGTAAATATCAAAAAGTCCAAGGGACTCACTGTAATTTTCCTAGAAATATTAAACCGAATAAAATAGTTTTTGGACTAAACAAAAATACAGAATAACCCAAGGGTCCCGCTGCAAAATGTCCCTCACGTGATGCATCACGTGAGGTGACGTGCCGTGGACCTACTTGCAATTATCAAAAGTTTGGGGTCTCTTTTGCAAATTTTTACAAACCTATAAAATGACCCATGAATGTTTATAGTCTATTATTCAAATACAAAAAAGAACGAGGATAATATCGCAAAATACCCCAATGAAGCGCGAGCGAATGGGCGCGATGCACCCACTTATCCACGTGGCATGTTCCTGTGCGATGATGACGGTTGGCCTCTAACGGCTGGGATTAGATCTCCTGGGGCGATCTAATGGTGAAGACACACGAAGATCCAACGCCTATAATCAAAACTGGGCCGTCATTCACGATCCAACGCCAAAAAGGCCCGGAGGATGAACAACGAAAAATAGCGCCAGGAGACCTTCCTCCGGCGATCCAGGGCCGCTTCGTCGTGCTATGCTGCTCCAAGGAGCCCAGATAGCTTCCTGTTGTGATTCTCTAGCAGCTGGGGGCATCCAAAAGCATCAAAGTTCCCCGGAGCTCTCTTACGATGGCGCGGACAAGGGGGAGGCTCCAGGAAGCTCCGGCGAGGTACAAAATGACCCTCCAGGTAATATTCTAACTCCTGGCACCTGCAAGAAAATGTAATAGAGTCGAGGGCAAAGTGCCTCGACCTTGGAGCAGGGTCGATGGGCGTGGAAACACAAGATGGAAGTTCACCGAAGCGAGCTTTGGCAAACAATGGACTAGATCGATTAGGAGATTAAAACGCGGAAGTAAAAGTGGGAAAGAGATCCTAAGGCTACGACTAACTAAAAGGGCTTAGTAAATGCAAGAAAAATCGAACCTTACCAGCCTAGACCAGGAAGAACAAACCTCACGGCCAGCGGTCGGAGATGGGGGTGGAGCCGCCTCTAGACCACATGCGATGCCTCCTTCCTGTCAGGAGGAGATCCTGTCACAATCTCCAGTCTGGAGCGCGAGAGAGGAGAGGCCTAGCTAGGTCAAAGAGAGTTCAAAGAATCAAAGGAAGATCAGAGTGGTTTGTGTACAAGGGTGGTCAACACGGCTCAAGGATCAAAGAAAATCGGGTGAATCCTTCATGCAATCCTCGAGGTGATCAGTGCATGTAAAAGATCAAAGAATGAGGACAAAAAGTCACGAAGGGAGCGAGTCGATTTGGTGAAAGATGTGGCCTCCAAAAATCCACGAAATGAGGCCAAAACACAGTCTGACAGGGTGCAGGGGGGGAGTCAGAGAGTGACTCACAATCAACTCTCTACGGCACCTGGTTGGTCCACGTGGACCAACCAGGAAAAACCCTGGAAAAATAATTAAAAATCGATATAAAATAATAAATGATTCTATTAATTTTAGATTATAGAGTAAAAATGTTTCTAATTTTTAAAGGATTTTAGTATGATTTTTATTTATTTGTTAGAGATATTTAATTACAAGTTACTTTTTAGGGTATATATAGGTATATTTATCTATGTATTTAAGTATTTTATTTTGTATTTTTGATATTTTTAATTTAATTTATTATTTTATATATTTATAACTTATTTTTAGATACATAACTATATTTTTATTATATTTTTCTAATATAATATGTACACTTAAATAAATAAGTGTATTATTTATATATGTATAGTTCTTGGTAGTTTACCTATGTATTAGATAAACATATTTTATTTTAATGGTTTCTTTATTATTTTATTCATGTTTTAATATGTACATATATTATAAATAATATTTACAAAATTACAAAAATATAAAATTATAAAAATAATGAATAATAAATAAAATGAATATTTTATTCTAGTAAATTATACAATAAGGGTCCAACTAACTTTCACACCTTAACTCCAAAAAATATGAAACAACCTTCATTAAATAGATTATTAAAAGTTATATACAATTAAAGATGATTTTAATATGTTTTGAATTTTTATTTGAGAGATATGGGTCTAGGAAGTTAGGATTTTGGATTCTTATTTAGATTGTATTTTGTACAATGTATATTATTTTTATGTAAACTCAATTGTTTATTTTTCTATATTTTATTATCTACAACTTTCATGTACAATGTTTCTTTATCTGAAGTATAAAAAGTGGAAAATAAAATAGGTCCCAAAAATGAATAATAAAGGAATTATTAAAAAGGGATTTTAATTGTATAATTGGCCCTTATCTCCCCCGTACTTAATTCCTTATCGACCTAGTCATCAAGATGCCTAGGTCTCGGGGTTTAGGGTTATAAAATATTTTCAATATTTTATTATTTTTCTTTTCTTTTCTTTATTCTATATTTTGGTATTAAAAATTGTATTTTATACACTATTTATACAATAATGCATGAATGTTAAAATGCATGATTTAAGGGTATTTACATGCATTTACAAGGATTTTAAGGCCAAAATGATAGAATAAAGGTGATGAAATGGAGATTCATCAAAATCATATGTGTCGAAGGGGAAGGTAAATTTTTTTCTCTTGGTCTTCTGGGGCGATCGCTAAATGGTTGTACCCGGAGTACCCATCTAAGAAATAGAAGAATTCCTCCCCAGCGAATCTTTCAAGAACTTGATTAATAAACAACAGAGGGAAGCGGTAATGGTATTTATTCGTTGCTGCATTCAGGAAGCAGTAATCACCACACACGCATTACGATGTTGGTACTCAAGTAGAAATATCCTCTGCTCGGTCATTGGTAACTACGGCGAGGCCTGATTTCTTTGGAACAACATGTAGGGGGATCAACCATTTTTAGTCAAAGATGGGATAAATAAAGCATGCTTCACACTACTTCGTGATTTCCTTCATTACTATGTCCCGCAGATTAGGGTTCAATCTTCTCTAGAGCTCCCAGGATGATTTGCAGTCATCTTCAAAATAGATGTGGTCTGAACACAATATTGGATTTTTTCCCTCGGAGATCCGATACTTTCCAACCAAGTGCCTTGCGGTTCTTCTCTAGAACCTCCAGAAGACAAGATTCCTTGTTCAGAGTCAACTTACTACTGATGATGATCGGATACATATTTTCTTCACCCACAAGGAAAGAATACTTCAGACCTGTCGAGAGCTACTTTAATTCAGATAATTGTGGAATTTGCTTTGCCGACACTTCAAAAATAGTATTGGTAGGTGAAAGGTTTGCTGAAATCTTTGAGGTGTTACCCACCTATGTCACTCTCGGCTCTCATAAAAATGTACCAAACATATCTATAATGAATCTTGCTTGGTTTGGCATAAATCTTCTTCAAACAAGCTAATCAGCGACTCAGAATCTATCTCCTAGTCGGTCATGAATCAATGATCGATTATGCTATCTAGGTCCTCCTCTGAAGAGAGGATTTCCTATGTTAGAATATCATTCACAAAGATTTTCTATTTTCTAAGGTCAACAATGTGACAACCTTCAGCTGTTGATTTTGGCTTCCCCTCATAAGATGTGGCTTTCATCTCGGTGATCTTGTCCATGGTGACTCAGTCATTGCAGGAGCGAAATTTAATCTTTCCAGACCCATAGTCGACAACTGCTTTGATAGTTCGAAGGAACAGATGACCAAGAATGATGGGATTCTATAGTAATGGTGCAGAAGAGTCCATATCTGGGACAACAAAATCCACTAAGAAGCACATGTCTTGCACAATCACGACAACGTCTTCTAACAAACCTTTTTAACAGCTGGCACGTAATTGGCCTTCATCTATGGCATGTTCAAAATAAGATTTTCAATTATCTCCATAACACCAGGGGTCTAACAATGCATTTTTATTTTTCTGAATTTTTTGGATTTTTTTCATTTCTTCATGAAAAGGAATATTCACAGAAGGTCATGCATTGTTATCATTTATATCATCATTTACAAATGTCTGTCTAGAAGAAGAGCGGTCATTCAAAATAGGCAAAAATGTATCTACATGAGCTTCGGCTTCGTCAGTGTGGCTTTGGAGTTGCTACCGATGCTGTATCCTCCTAGGTTGGTGAAGCTTGGCTTCGTCTCTTCTTTTATTTTTTAAGATTTTTATTTTGCTAATTTTTTTATAATTTTTAATGGGGGAGGTGGTGGTGGACTGGTGTTGCTCCTCCATCGTCTTCTTCCTCACTTGGCTCTACTGCTGCTCTAGGTGATGTAGATGATGACCCGTCAGAAGATGCTTTATTCTTCCCGTTCTTGTGGCAGATGATTGCAACGTCATGCCGCTCTTGAGAGTCACCGCATGAGACAACACAACATCTGAAATGTCCGACTCTACGGGAGTGGATGTCACATTACAAACTGCCTTCTCTTTTCACTTGAAATTATGGGGTTGGCCTCGACCGGCGCTGGAATATGAGTTTCCGTGGCAGTAAGGTCATCAAGCTTCTGGCTCATCTTTGCTAGGCTTTTAACTAGTTGAGCCAAACAATCTAAAGAGGGGTACATTGTAGTAGCCTTAAGTTCAGTGTGTTGACCAGGCTGGGAGTGATACTGTTGTGGAGGTTGGGAAAATTGAGAATGGTAGTGAGGAGGAGGTTGCTGCTGATGAAATCGGGGAGGAGGGAGGTATTGATTTTGATGAGCATCCATGTATTGGTGATGCTGACGGTACTGGCAGTACGCGGGCTGCTGGTAATTCTGATTTTGTCTCTATGTGTTCTGATAAGGTGTAGACTGCTATTGCAAAGGCTGATTCTGGACAAACCTCCCACGGGAGGGCTGGTGATATGACCTGACAGCAAAGGGCTGGCCCTGATGTTGTCTGCATGGACGGGCTAATTATGCATCATTATTCTAGATGTCATTCTCTTGGATTTGGGGAGGTGGTGGAAAAAATAGATCCACAAATGAAGGAGGCTGGGGCTCTGATTGGCAGACGATAATATGCTATTATGGTTGTTGTGGTGCCTGGCCAGGCGCCTGTACGTAATATACGTGTTGTATCTAGGGTTGCCCTGAACTCGGTGATGAATCCTCACTTAATCACCTTTTTTCTTTCATTTTGGCCTTAAATCCCTACCTGAATGCATGTATATATCACTAATTTGCCAAAATAAACATTCTGTAAATTATATAAAATACTATATACAATATTTTATAATCATTGTATTTAATTCAAAAACAAAGAAATAAAGGAAAGAAAAGAAATATAATGAAGTATCAAAGACACTGAGTGACGCTACCCCGAGACCAAGTCATCATGATGACTTGGTCGACAATAAATAAAGTAGGGGGAGATATGACAGAGAAACTGTACAGAAATCCATTACAAAGACCGTTAAAGCCTAATTTATTTTGCCCAAATATTGCTTTTTGGGACCCATTTTATGTAATTATTTTTCACCTCAAACAATAAAATCCTCAACATGATATTGTATATAAAACTAAAAAAAATTACAAATTGATTTCACAGAAAAATAATGCACTGTGTGCCCATGATATACAAAATAAAAAAAGCCGTAAAGAAAACTTTGTAGATATGTATCTTCTCCATATTGTATCAAAACTGACCAAACACCTTTAATTATATATAACTTTTAATAAACTATTTAATGAAGGTAGTTTCATTCAATTTGGAGTTAAAATACAAAAGTTAGGTTTTGGGCCCCCATTATGCAATTTACCAGTATATTATATTCAATATATTTATTTTTTATGTTTTTCCATATCTTTTATTTTTATAAATTTGTAAATATTATTTAAAACATATATCCATAATTAAAATAAAGTAAAACTATTAATTAAATTAAATTAAATCAATTACTTCTATACATAGGTAAAGTATACCTATATGTACCTATGATATATATATGTACATAATTATGTAAGTACACAAATAAAGTTAGAAAAATACAATAAAAATACCTAAGTTTGTATTTAAATAAATTAAAATTATATAAAATACACAAATAAACAAAATAAAATGTGTAGAAGAAGATAAAAAACGAATTATCAAAATACGGATACTTATACCTATATTTTACATGTAAATATTAACTTATAATAATAACCTTGAAAAATTAAAAAAAATATGTATAAAATACTACATAAAATTATAAACATTTTTATTTTATAATGTAAAATAAATAATTCATCTTATATTTTTTTATTGAATTTGCAAGCCTTTTCTATTTCTCATTTCCAGGTTGGTCCATGTGGACCAACCAAGACCCTTCTTTTGTTATCTTGAGTCAACTGTACAGTGTTCAAGGAGCTACCCTGTTGATGAATACCCATTCATCTCTCTTTATTCTTTTATTTTAGCCAAAAACCTATGCAAAACACCATGTATATTCCTGTAAATATCATAAATTACCATCATGCATGCATTGTGTAAATTACAATAATTAGCATGTTTTTTGTGCATAAATAAAAGAATAAATAAATAAAAGAAAAAGAGGGAAATATTTAGAATAAATATTGAGTGACCTAATCCCAAGGGAGGGCTCAGCATGGGCCTGACCGCAAAGGAATCCAAGTAGAGAGAGATAGGGAAGCTCAATCATGTGTACATATACCTATGTATATAAATAAAATTATTTTCCTCTAAATAAAAATAAAAATGTGTTTTTGATAAAAAAATAAAACTAAAATAAAAATGGGAAAAACAAAAGAAAAATAAAAATCTCTCTCATCAGTGTATATAGACCATGTACATAGAATAAAATAGCTATTTATTTTCTAGTTGTAAATAAATAATTAAAATCCAATAAAAATATTTCCATATTCCATGTTTCATGGTGTAAATAAATAAAATAAAAAACAGGAACATAAAAATAAAATAAAAAATAAAAAGAATAAAAATCCATTTTATACCTTGTACATATACCATGTAAATATGTATATATATATATATATTTATTTAACTTATGTAAATAAATAATAAAATAAAATAAAATAACCTTTTTATTCCAAATTTTATGTCATAAATAAATAAAATATAAAATTGGAATAATTGTATAAAAATAAACAATTAAAAATAAAAAAATACATATATGTATATGCCTATATATAATGATAATATAATGTAAATATATAATTTATATTTCAAAAAAATAAATAAAAATCACTAAAAATTAATTTGAAAATAAATAAATATTTTTTATGTTTTAACTTTTCGAAATAAAATCATTATCTATTTTATTTTGAATATCCAAAATAATTTCCAATGGTGGCATGTGATTGGTCCACGGGGGATGTTGACCCCCGATCAACTCCCCCCTGGACCTTTCCACCCGGATCCGTTTTCGAGTACCCGTTTTCTCAGAATTCTCTAGACACGATCCGATCACCGTTTAGACAAACCCCGGGTGCTAACCCCTGTTGATCCGAGATCTTCGCCCGATCATCTGCCTAGGGGTTCGTGCTTCACCAAGCCGGACCCGACTCCTTCTTCTCGGACCTGCACCAGTATATAGTCTCCCCTCCGCCGCACATTACACGCCATCTTTGGCTCCGCTCCTTCGTCCTAGTACCTCCATTTTCTTCCCCAGAGTGACAGCTGTGCGAGGAGAGTGTCGAAGAGAGGAGGAGGTGCTTCCAGCCATCGATCCGGCGACCTTCATCGCCGTGCGCCGCCACGAGGTGCGCTAAGCCTCGGACCTCGACGTTCCTTGAGGCCAAGACCCCCCCAGATCTTCCTTAGCTCATCCCCAGTCGACTGCCTCCATCAGGTACCCTCGATTTCCCTTAGTTTCGCCCAATTTCTGTTTTCGCCCAAATCGCGCCGTCGGCAGTCGCCGGCTAATTCACGCCATCTCGCTCATCTATTCGATCATCGGACGACCCCATCACCTCCACGATCCTTCTCTTCACGTTCTTCACCCAACCATTCCCCCTGACTCGCCCCGGAGCAGGTCCCTTGCCTTCCTCCGCCGTCACCTCACCGGAGGGCGCCATATCAACTCACCCGCGCATCCACTTCACCTCTAACCGGGTCGAGGCAGTTTGCCCTCGACCCAGGAAGATTTTGATGCCCATTTGCAGGTCAAAAGGACCCCATCTGGGGGTCGAGACGTTCGAGCACAGGAGCTTCCTTCCTCCGCCGTCGCCGGGCCACTCCAGTGGTCCCCGGCCTCATCGGAGGTGTCTAGCCGCTGCGGAAGCCCTCGAGCTTTCTTCTGACCATCTCAGCAGCTCCAGAGGAGGTCCCGCGCGCCCATGGTGCTCCGGCGAAGTTCGCCGGAGCTGAGTTCATCCAGGACCCTCCACCACCGTTCGATCAGCCCTCTGCTCCAGATATGATCCGGATCGTCCACCCACGAGACACGTATACCGTCCGATCCACCTAGGGTTCGATCTGAACCGTCGGTCGCAGAGGAGAGGCGTGCACGCACCTCAGCCATCAGATCTTCCACGTGGCGCATCTCCAGCCATCGACCGTTAATAATAGGGGTAAATATCCCTTAGGCCCCTGTCCCTTTGTTTTTGCTATTTAGTCCTGTAAATATTTAGTATAGTTGTTTTTATTTTGGGTATTTTGCATAGTGGACCTCTCTGTTTACTTTATTTGCATTATAGTCCATGCGTGTGTAGACCACGTGCTTCGACACGTGAGGACTTAGAAATTTTACACTTTTCATCCTATGTTTCCTGAGTGTTATGGAATGATATTTTATAAATAGGATTTACACATATGCCCCTCCGTGCCTGATTCACGTGCCTCGTACGTGACGTTGTGGACTTTTTGCACAAGGGCCCCTGAGTTCTATTTGCGTGTTATTATTTAGCCCTGGAAATATGTTTTGTTTGCATTTAGGTCCCTATGCACTGTGAGCCTTTGTTTTTATTGAATAAAATAGCAAATTAAATCCAAATTAGGTGAAATTTGGACTGGCTCCTGCCACTGTGTAAAAATTTCCCTAAATTTTTGGTACATTTTTTAGGCTTTTTGATATTTTTAATATTAAAAAATAGTGGTTTTGTGACTATCTGACTTAGAAAAAAAGAAAAATATTCAAACTATTTTACAAATTCTAAAAAAATTAGGATTAGTTTGTTTTAGTGTAATTTACCTTCAGTCCAATTTTTGTGCTTTTTGGATTTATAAAAACCTTAAAAATAAAAAAAAAGTAAAAATCTTATAAAATCTCTAAAAAATTCTATAAAACTCTAAAAAATAGAAACTCTTTTTCTAAATCTTAGTTTTTGTTTATATTTTTCATAAAAATTACCTCCAGACTTTTATAGATCTATTTTATATTTTTAATGGATTTTTCAAGTTTAGCTGGACAGTGATACACTATTTTTGTCTTTCTTGATTTTTAGAAATTCGTATAAAAATTAGAAAATTCTGAAAATTTCACCAAAAATAGTAAAAAAACCTAAAAAAACATAAAAAAAATTTTGTTTGAATTTTTGGAGCATTTTTGAGTGATTAAATAATTTGTTGTTGTTGCTTGCTTTTGTATTTTCTTATTTTTCCTCATTATTAAAAATCCAAAAAAATATATAACAATAATTAAAATCCACCAAAAAATATTTTATTCTTTTTTATTGACTTTGACTACTTGGTAGGCTACGAGGCCAATTCGTGCTCCCTGAGACCGACCCTGGATGCTATACCAGGTTAATAATTTAGCGAGGACTGATTCTTTGTTTTTACTGTTTGATTTCTCATTTGGTGGTTCTACACTTTCTTGTTGAGTCTGATTCTCTGAGATCCGGGTCGCAACGACCCAAGAGTATTTTTACCTTACCCGGATTGAGGAAGGGATTTTTCGGCTCATCAGAATGGCGCCATTGCCAGGGATCACGGCTTAGTAGTCGTTTTTCGATTTTTGTTTTCTTTTGTTTTTCCGCAGCTTTTCCCGTGGCTTTTCTTTCGTCAGAGGCTTTTCGCGACTTTTTGTTTCTCTTTTATTTTCCTTTTATTTTATTTTCTTTTCTTTTATTTTATTTTGTTTTCGTTTGTTTATTTCTATTTTTGCATATAGCCTGTTTTATTTTGCTTGTCTTTTATTTTTATAATAACCTGGACTGACACATTTCTGTTTCTATTTCTTGCGAGGGCCCGAGGACCGAGGCGACTTTTTCGAAAGCTGAAGCAACCGCAAGATTCGGAGGCGGCTTCCTTCTGTACGAAGCTGCATGAGAGCGCGAGGAGTAAGCAGGAGTGCGGGAGCTGCGGAGATCGTTTAGCTTAGTTTAGGTTTCTTTTCAGCACATTATTTTATAGTAATAATACAAGGACCCAGACACTTGGACTTTACAGGGTCTGTTTCGCCGAGCACCGGTGTGCTCGGGGGACCCCACCGCTGTTTTGATTTTCTCGCCGTTTCTTTTTCTTTGATTTCACGTGGATTTCTATGCTTGAGCCCCTAGACTTAGGTTTTTATTTCGTTGAGCCAGGTAGCTTTAGGTTCAAAGCCCTAATAGAATATCTGTTCCTATAGAACGTGCTAAAATCAACGCTTCACGATAATAGGAGCTTCTGTTTAGGACGGTTCTCGCACTGCATTCCATATAGATTAGTTTTACATTTATGCGCGGATCATAATTGCATGTAGACTGCTGGAGTCAGGTATGCCTTCTATCTCGTGCATGCATCATTAATCTTCCGCGCATCGGCTTTTCCGCTTTCCTCCCCTTGATTTTCTGGATTTAGGAATAAAAGGAAATCGGAAAATTCATTAGACGTTTTCTTGAAAAATACATAAAAAGAAAAATAATAAAATCGGGATTGCTAATCACAATTGACCTAAAAGACACATCATTGAAAAATCTGTCTTGGGGAGAGTAACCCCCTCCTTGTTTGGTTTGGATGAGCGAGAGAGTGACCCACATCCTATGCTAGAGCCATATCCGATTTCTTGATGACTACCGGCCTTTTATTCGGGACAGTCGGTGGAGAATATTGGATTCCTATCAGCTCACGTAATCGCTCTGAAAGACTGAATTGATCACCTAAATAAAATTGACAAGATAATTGACCGATCTCTTACGGTCTTCAGCTCAGGGTGCGTAGGTGAATTGGGGGTTTGCTTTCTCATCTTGTGTGCTTCCAGATCCCTCCCTTTTTCTCATCTATCTTTCCCATCTATCTTTCTCCCTCCCACCCTCCCTTCAGTCTTTTCTCTTCCTCTTCTTTATCCCTAGATGATGGATCCCCCTCACTTCTGGTAGACTCTTGTGGCTTCTTCTTCACCTTCCGACCATCAGTCCAGTCCATCGTCAAGGGAGGTCGGATCTCCGACCAACCTCCCGCTTCCTCCCTCCCATCCCTTTCTTTACTCTGGGCATGCTGCGCTAGACGTCCGCGGAGATCAGATGGAGCAAATGCGGAACCCGGACGATGCCATTGCGGAGTTGAGAGTGTACTCCGTTCGTGATCAGAGAGAGGAGATGATATTATCAGATAGATCCTATGCCAGATTGATGGAGGAGCAGATAGGATAGGGAGCTCATTCAGCTTCTGCACTAGGTCCATTCAGTCTGGATTTGGAGCTTATTCAAAGACTGCCGACATTTTCAGGGGAGGCGCATGAGGAGCCCTATCTTCACTTGTTCAAGTTTGAGGAGTTTTGCAGGACATGGATCTATTCAGACATTACTGCAGAGGAGATGATGCTGAGGACCTTCCCGTTCACACTTCAGGACAGAGCCATAAGATGGCACAGACGATTGGGGAGGAGATTCGCTACGTGGGGAGAGCTACGCCGAGAGTTTCTACAGAGGTACTTTCCCCAGCGGAGAGCAGAGTTGATGCGATCTTTGATCACCGAGTTTTCAGTAGACCCCCGAAAGCCATTGCACGAGGCATGGCTGAGGTTTCTTGACCTCTTGAGGAGATTTCCCAACCATGGACTTCCACTGACAGACCTTATTGAGATCTCCATACGGGGGATGACCGCAGAGCAGATAGCACTGGTGATTACTGCATGTGGCGGTTCACACCACTGTTCCGACATTGAGTTGCTGGATACCATCTCGTGGTTACTTTCTCAGAGACCTTCTTCACGAGATGCCATAGTCGGAACAACACATGAGGATAATGCAGTACCAGTGTGGTGTGTCACATTACATGAGTATACAGTTTCTACACACCAGCCCGAGGACTTGGATACTCCAGCACCACAGAGTACAGAGGAGATGACTGCGATAATAGAGGTCCTGACCCAGAGTCTACTCGAGTTCCCGTTGGTCTTCTAGCTAGAGTTCGAGGCAGCCCCAGAGTTTTCAGTCGACGATTCTTGGATATCAGATCTTCTTATACTCCAGGAGCCGGAGGAGCCCCCGCTTTTATAGCCATTGATTCAACCACTTCAGTGTTCAGTCCCGGAGGAGTCAGCTTCTTTTCTACAGAGACACTTCTCGGAGTCCGACAGATACCATGACTCAGCCCAACAACCACAGTTCGATATGGGACACCACTTTGAGAGACCAGACACAGATAGTCCCGTATTCAATCCTTTGGTCCTCCACTTTGATGAGACAGACACACTTGTTGAGGACCAGTTGGTAGCCAGCATTGCCGCAGAGCGAGGATCAGCCGCAGACACATTTCCAGCCTCCACGGTGTTGACCAGTACCTTCTCATGCTTCCAGATTGCTGAGAGCCACACTTTAGATAATGATGCAGCCTGGTGCACCGAGTGGATACTTGACAGCAGCACAAATGCCCTTCTAGATCCTGATCCTCTATTTCTCACCTCTGATCTTGCATTTCTCCCCGAGGGTTATCTGCGGGAGGATGTCACACACGATGTGTACTCGGTTTCACCTTTTGATTGTGTATCCAATCTGGCGGATCACGAAACTGAGTCTTCTGATCCTGCTGATTCTGAGTCATCTCACCTCGACGACCCTCGCAAGGATGAGCCGATACTTGAGATATTCGATGATTTGCCCGATTTGTCTCTATCATATGCATCGGATATCAATCTTCTTAGAGAGTCTCCCGATCTTGACTGTCCACACCTTTTTGAGACACTGATCGACGTGGAGGACTCCATGATGGATCCCTTCTTCTCCACGTTCGACTTCTTCGGCTCTACACTTCCACTCCAGTCTGATCCAAAGCCGACGATTTCTTTTGTGCTACCGGATCCCGATCACATACTTCCATATCCTTGGTCGGTAGTAGACACCCTCCTGATTGCATACCTGGGTGTCCTTCTTTACACTGTTGATTCGTCACTGTTCTCATACCAAGACTGCGACGACAGTACGGCATCCGCCTTACAGATGTCGTCATGAACCTTGACACAACATTGTCCTAGCCTTTGCGCCCAGCTAGGGGCGTAAAACCTAGCGCTTGAAGAGAGGCACCTCAACATTGTACCCTTTTGTATATACGTGTTTTGTCTTGATTTGATCCTTCTATCTTCCGTGTTTGTTTTCACCCCAGGTTTCGCTTAGGATTATCTTTGTTATACTTAGGATATACCTCATCCTAAGTATAGGGGGTGGAAACACCGAGTTGTTCTTCCATTCTATTTCATCACTTCGGTTGTTGCCTATACTTAAGGATTCTTCACCTTAAGTATAGGGGGAGTGATGCCCTCAATCTTGTATATATTTGTAGATTTTCTTCGTGTTTATCTACCTCTGTTTTGCTGCCTATACTTAGGGATATTTTACCCTAAGTATAGGGGGGGTAGACCATGTACATTCTCACTCGGCTTTCCCTTTGTGTACAGCCTGCTATACTTAGGATTAGTTGATCCTAAGTATAGGGGGAAATCCCGAGATCCTCTTACATTTCTATTCTTTCTTTCGTCTTTGTATATAGCCTTCTCTTTCACTTCCCTATACTAAGCACAAGTTATGTCTTCTTCATCGCTCTTGACTCTGAGGACATCGTTCGAGCTAAGTATAGGGGGTGTGTATATATTCCATATATACTTTAGCCATAACTCGTACTTTGTGTAAGTGTGTTAATAAATAAAAAATGGCTAAAAACCAAAAACCCATAAAAATTAAAAATTTTTTCCTTGTAAATAAATATTCTTTTATTACACATACATAGCCAGTGTACAAATTATTTTTGTAAAAAAGTTTGTAAAAACTTTTTGTGTAAATAGTGTGTAAATATTTTCTTATCAAAATTATGTATATAGTACAAAATTTTTCCAAAATATTTTGAAAATCAAAAGTTTGCAAAAACCTTGTGTAAATTTGTGTAAATATTTTGCAAAACTTGTATTCATGCATACATCCATATTTTCAAAATATTTTTCAAAAATTTTACACGTGTAAATAGTTTGTAAAATAACATTTTTGTAAATACGTGTATAGTTTTTCCTGGATTATAGTTGACATTTAAACTAGCCTGGAATTAAATTGGAAAATGGAGCTTGGTTAAGATCTTAATCCACCTAATTATAAGAGGAACCTTATAGGGCTTAGGGTTGAGACTTTTCAGGTCCATGGTGACTTAATTCTTTGAGTCCACTAGGCTATGATCATATGTCATCTCAATGAGCCTAAGTAGAGCACTTAACAACACACACATGACTCATATAGACAATGGCTTGACTTGGACCCGCACTTTACACCGAGCTCTCTACGGATGAGGTGGTGAGGAGGCAGTCTTCCTTGACTTGGGTAGCATATGAGGGTAGTACTTCTAGGCGGAACCTCTCTTCTTCTTATAGTGAAGGAAGTGCGTCTCAACTTGGTCTGGTTGCCATGAGGTCTAACGACAGGAGTTGTGGGTTGCAATAATGCTTCAAAAGAGGGATAGTCTACTGGCTCAAGAGGAAAAACTCCTTATTACATATGCTGCACCTTGTAAATATGTTGTACAGATGCACATTGAAAAAAAATGCAAAAATAAAATAACTCCAAAAAAGTGGTGGGTCTGATAGAAAATGATAATCCCACCGGAGTGTATATAGTGCAATAAGCAAAGCTTGAGACTCATGTTCCATCTTATCTAGCTTGCAGCAGGGAGATTTAGCTACACTGGTTGAGCTCCCAGGGATACATGGCTACACTAGCCATGGTCCATTCTCTTCTTCCCCCTCTTCTTGAGCCGGTTGAACTTGAACTTAGAAGGGAATACCCCTCTCCTCGAGGAAAGAGTGGCCAGGTTAGGGTCATAGAGTTACCTTGTTGGGGAGGGTTGTCATTTTGCTACTTCTGAGGTGGAGAGCTATACCTCACTTACACCGTACAAGGAAAGATTCATGGTCTTCAGGATTTGTGTATGTAGACTTGTTCTGATCTGGATTATTGAGGAGTCTTGACTATATATTAGTGGATCTTAGAGGCTGTTGAGTTTTAAATCTAAGTCCAAATAAGGTTTCGGCACATTAATAATCCAAAGATCTGATCGAGCTCCATATTTCGATTTAATAAAGGCAAGTTCAATAATTAGCATTGATCCATGCATTTCTCCTCTTTTTCTTTTTCCTTTCTTTTTCACTTCTTTTTCAAATAAGTGTTTGCTAAGGGAATAGCAAAGTTAAGTATAGGGGGTGATTAATACCCATTCATCTCTCTTTATTCTTTTATTTTAGCTAAAAACCTATGCAAAACACCATGTATATTCCTGTAAATAGCATAAATTACCATCATGCATGCATTGTGTAAATTACAATAATTAGCATGTTTTTATGCATAAATAAAAGAATAAAGAAATAAAATAAAAAGAGGGAAATATTTAGAATAAATATTGAGTGACCTAATCCCAAGGGAGGGCTCAGAATGGGCCTGACCGCAAAAGAATCCAACTAGGAAGAGATAGGGAAGCTCAATCATGTGTACATATACCTATGTATATAAATAAAGCTATTTTCCTCTAAATAAAAATAAAAATGTGTTTTTGATAATTTGTACATATTTATAAATAAAACTAAAATAAAAATGGGAAAAACAAAAGAAAAATAAAAATCTCTCTCATCAGTGTATATAGACCATGTACATAGAATAACATAGCTATTTATTTTCTCCTTGTAAATAAATAATTAAAATCCAATAATAATATTTCCATATTCCATAGTTCATGATGTAAATAAATAAAATAAAAATCAGAAAAATAAAAATAAAATAAAAATAAAAACAATAAAATCCATTTTATACCTTGTACATATACCATGTAAATATGTATATATATATATATATCTATTTATTTAACTTATGTAAATAAATAATAAAAATAAAATAAAAATGCCTTTTTATTCCAAATTTTATGTTATAAATAAATAAAATATAAAATTGGAATAATTGTATAAAAATAAACAATTAAAAATAAAAATAAAAAATACATATATGTATATAACTATATATAATAATAATATAATGTAAATACATAATTTATATTTCAAAAAATAAATAAAAATCACTAAAAATTAATTTGAAAATAAATAAATATTTTTCATGTTTTAACTTTTTTGAAATAAAATCATTATTAATTTTATATTGAATTTCCAAAATAATTTCCAATGGTGGCCTGTGATTGGTCCACGGGGGATGTTGACCCCCGGTCAACTCCCCCCCCGGACCTTTCCACCCGGATCCGTGTTCGAGTACCCAATTTCTCATAATTTTCTAGACACGATCCGATCACCGTTTAGCCAAACCCCGGGTGCTAATTAACCCCTGTTGATCTGAGATCTTCGCCTGATCATCTGCCTAGGGGTCCGTGCTTCACCAAGCCGGACCCGACTCCTTCTTCTCGGACCTGCACCAGTATATAGTCTCCCCTCCGCCTCACATTACCCGCCATCTTTGGTTCCGCTCCTTCGTCCCAGTACCTCCATTTTCTTCCCCAGAGTGAAAACTGTGCGAGGAGAGTGTCAAAGAGAGGAGGAGGTGCTTCCAGCCATCGATCCGGCGACCTTCGTCGCCGTGCGCCGCCGCGAGGTGCGCTAAGCCTCGGACCTCGACGTTCCTTGAGGCCAAGACCCCCCAGAGCTTCCTTAGCTCATCCCTAGTCGACTGCCTCCGTCAGGTACCCTCGATTCCCCTTAGTTTCGCCCAATTTCAGTTTTCTCCCAAATCGCGCCGCCGGCAGTCGCCCCCTAATTCACGCCATCCTGCTCATCTATTCGATCATCGGATGACCCCATCACCTCCACGATCCTTCTCTCCACGTTCTTCACCCAACCATTCCCCCTGACTCGCCTCGGAGCAGGTCCCTCGCTTTCCTCCGTCGTCACCTCGCCGGAGGGCGCCATATCGACTCACCCGCGCATCCACTTCACCTCTAACCGGGTCGAGGCAGTTTGCTCTCGACCCAGGAAGCATTTGGTGCCCATTTGCAGGTCAAAGGACCCCATCTGGTGGTCGAGACGTTCGAGCACAGGAGCTTCGTTCCTCCGGCGTCGCCGGGCCACTTCGGTGGTCCCCGGCTCATCGGAGGTGTCTACAGCTGCGAAAGCCCCCGAGCTTTCTTCTGACCATCTCAGCAGCTCCAGAGGAGGTCCCGCGCGCCCGTGGTGCTCCGGCGAAGTTCACCGGAGCTGAGTTCATCCAGGACCCTCCACCACCGTTCGATCAGCCCTCTGCTCCAGATATGATCCGGACCGTCCACCCGCGAGACACGTATACCGTCTGATCCACCTAGGGTTCGATCTGAACCGTCGGTCGCAGAGGAGAGGCGTGCACGCACCTCATCCATCAGATTTTCCACGTGGCGCATCTCCAGCCGTCGACCTTAATAATAGAAGTAAATATCCCTTAGGCCCATGTCCCTTTGTTTTTGCTATTTAGTCCTATAAATATTTAGTATAGTTGTTTTTATTTTGGGTATTTTGCATAGTGGACCTCTCTGTTTACTTTATTTGCATTATAGTCCCTGCGTGTGTAGACCACGTGCTTCGACACGTGAGGACTTGGAAATTTTACACTTTTCATCCTATGTTTCCTGAGTGTTATGGAATGATATTTTATAAATAGGATTTACACATAGGCCCCTCCGTGCCTGATTCACGTGCCTCGTGCGTGACGTTGTGAACTTTTTGCACAAGGGCCCCAGAGTTTTATTTACGTGTTATTATTTAGCCCTGGAAATATGTTTTGTTTGCATTTAGGTCCCTATGCACTATGAGCCTTTGTTTTTATTGAATAAAATAGCACATTAAATCCAAATTAGATGAAATTTGGACACGTGGCTCCTGCCACTATGTAAAAATTTCCGTAAAAAATTTCCGTAAATTTTTGGTACATGTTTGAGGATTTTTGATATTTTTAATAATTCAAAAACAGTGGTTTTTGTGACTGTCTAACTTAGAAAATAAAAGTAAAATTTTAAAACTATTTTACAAATTCTAAAAAAAATAGGATTAGTTAGTTTCACTGTATTTTACCTTCACTTTAATTTTTGTGCTTTTTGGATTTATAAAAACCTTAAAAATTTAAAAAACACTAAATATCTTATAAAAATTCTAAAAAATTCTATTAAACTCTAAAAAATACAAACTCTTTTTCTCAATCTTAGTTTTTGTTTATATTTTTCATAAAAATTACCTCCAGACTTTTATATATCCATTTTATATTTTTAATGGATTTTTCAAGTCTGGCTGGACATTGATACATTATTTTTGTCTTTCTTGATTTTTAGAAATTCGTATAAAAATTAGAAAATTATGAAAAATTCATTAGAAGCACTAAAAAACCTAAAAAACATAAAAATATTTTTGTTTGAATTTTTGGAGCATTTTTGAGTGATTAAATAATTTGTTGTTGTTGCTTGCTTTTGTATTTTCTTATTTTTCCTCATTATTGAAAATCCAAAAAAATATATAAAAATAATTAAAATCCACCAAAAAATATTTTATTCTTTTTATTGACTTTGACTACTTCGTAAGGCCACGAGGCCAATTCGTGCTTCCTGAGACCGACCCTGGGTGCTATACCAAGTTAATAATTTAGCGAGGACCGCTTCTTTATTTTTACTGTTTGATTTCTCATTTGGTGGTTCTACACTTTCTTGTTGAGTCCGATTCTTCAAGATCTGGGTCGCAACGATCCGAGAGTATTTTTTCCTTACCCGGATTGAGGAAGGGATTTTTCGGCTCATCAGAATGGCGCCGTTGTCGGGGATCACAGCTTAGTAGTTGTTTTTCGATTTTTGTTTTCTTTTATTTTTCCACGGCTTTTTCTGCGGCTTTTGTTTCGTCCGCGGCTTTTCGCGGCTTTTTGTTTCTCTTTTTTTCCTTTTATTTTATTTTATTTTGTTTTTGTTTTTTTATTTCTATTTTTGCATATAGCATGTTTTATTTTGCTTGTCTTTTATTTTTATAATAACCTGGACTGACACATTTCTGTTTCTGTTTCTTGCGAGGGCCCGAGGACCGAGGTGGCTTTTTCGAAAGCCGAAGCAACCGCGGGATTCGGAGGCGGCTTCCTTCTGTACGAAGCTGCAGGAGAGCGCGGGGAGTAAGCAGGAGTGCGGGAGCCGTGGAATAGCCGCGGAGATCATTTAGCTTAGTTTAGGTTTCTTTTCAGCACATTATTTTATTGTAATAATACAGGGACCCAGACACTTGGACTTTACGGGGTCTGTTTCGCCGAGCACCGGTGTGCTCGGGGGACCCCACCGCTGTTTTGATTTTCTCGCCTTTTCTTTTTCTTTGATTTCACGTGGATTTCTGTGCTTGAGGCCCTAGACTTGGGTTTTTATTTCGTTGAGCCAGGTACCTTTAGGTCCAAAGCCCTAATAGAATATCTGTTCCTATAGAACGTGCTCGGATCTAGGAAAATAAAATCAGTGCTTCACGATAATAGGATCTTCTGTTTAGGACGGTTCTCGCACTGCATTCCATATAGATTAGTTTTACATTTATGCACGGATCATAATTGCATGTAGACTGCTGGAGTCAGGTACGCCTTCTATCTCGTGCATGCATCATTCATCTTCCGCTTTTCTCCCCTTGATTTTCTGGACTTAGGAATAAAAGGAAATCAGAAAATTCGTTAGATGTTTTCTTGAAAAATACATAAAAAGAAAAACAATAAAATCGGGACTACAAATTACACTTGACCTAAAAAACACATCATTGAAAAATCTATCTTGGGGAGAGTAACCCCCTCCTTGTTTGGTTTGGATGAGCGAGAGAGTGACCCGCATCCTAGGCTAGAGCCATATCCGATTTCTTGACTGACTACCGGCCTTTTATTCAGGACAGTCGGTGGAGAATATTGGATTTCTATTAGCTCACGTAATCGCTCTGAAAGACTGAATTGATCACCTAAATAAAATTGACAAGATAATTGACCGATCTCTTACGGTCTTCAGCTCAGGGTGCGTAGGTGAATTGGGGGTTTGCTTTCTCATCTTGTGTGCTTCCAGATCCCTCCCTTCTTCTCATCTATCTTTCCCATCTATCTTTCTCCCTCCCACCCTCCCTTCAGTCTTTTCTCTTCCTCTTCTTTATCCCTGGATGATGGATCCCCCTGACTTCTGGCCGACTCTTGGGGCTTCTTCTTCACCTTCCGACCATCAGTCCAGTCCACTGTCAAGGGAGGTCGGATCTCCGACCAACCTCCCGCTCCCTCCCTCCCATCCCTTTCTTTACTCTGGGCATGCTGCGCTAGACGTCCGTGGAGATCAGATGGAGCAAATGCGGAACCCAGACGATGCCATTGCAGAGTTGAGAGTGCACTCCGTTCGTGATCAGAGAGAGCAGATGAGATTATCAGATAGATCCTATGCCAGATTGATGGAGGAGCAGATAGGACAGGGAGCTCATCCAGCTTCTACACTAGGTCCATTCAATATGGATTTGGAGCTTATTCAGAGACTACCGATATTTTCAGGGGAGGCGCACGAGGAGCCCTATCTTCACTTGTCTAAGTTTGAGGAGTTTTGCAGGACACGGATCTATTCAGACATTACTGCATAGGAGATGATGCTGAGGACCTTCCCGTTCACACTTCAGGACAGAGCCATGAGATGGCACAGACGATTCGGGAGGAGATTCGCTACGTGGGGAGAGCTACGCCGAGAGTTTCTATAGAGGTACTTTCCCCAGAGGAGAGTAGAGTTGATGCGGTCTTTGATCACCGAGTTTTCAGTAGACCCCCAGGAGCCATTGCACGAGGCATGGCTGAGGTTTCTTGACCTCTTGAGGAGATTTTCCGACCATGGACTTCCACTGACAGACCTTATTGAGATCTCCATGCGGGGGATGACCGCAGAGCAGATAGCACTGGTGATTACCGCATGTGGCGGTTCACACCGCAGTTCCGACGTTGAGTTGCTAGATACCATCTCGTGGTTACTTTCACAGAGACCTTCTTCACGAGATGCCGTAGTCGGAACAACACATGAGGATGATGCAGTACCAGTGCGGTGTGTCACATTACATGAGTATACAGCTTCTACACACCAGCCCGAGGACTTGGATTAGGGTTGGGCATTGGGCTGGGCCGGCCCGACCCAGCCCAAAACCCGACCCGTATAACCCGACCCAAACCCGAACTCAAAATTTAGTGGGCAGGCCGTGGGCCTTAAAATGAGCCCATATTGATTATCGGGCCGGGTTTGTGCCTAAGAAGGCCCAAACCCGTTAGCCCGATAGCCCGATCCATTCTAAAGCAAGTATATTCATATCTAGTACGATATAATTATATCAATTATATTCATGTTCATTCCAAATACCATGTTCTAACTTTAATATCCTTATTCGAGTGTAGAATAAATGCTTAGACACATTAATAATCATATCCATTAATGTGGATTGAGGATATTATTATATTAATATACAAGATTATTACATTAATATGCAAGAATGGAATCTGTGTCCTCAAGTGTTAGAGCATGTACACCTGTAAGTAACCAATCTGTATTGGGTCATAGTGCCCGCATTTACAATAGAATATGTAATGGTCAATTTGAATGGTGGTTTAAGTCGCCATATTTTTACCACATTCTATTTCCAATATACAACTAATGTTAAAATCATAAATAGTTAGCATGCTTATAGTTTTAAACATGCACACATGCATAAGAAACAACCACACAAATGCAAGAAGAATGGAAGACATGATATTGGTATACATAGGTGTTAAATTGGGCCGGCCCGACCCGAACCCGACCCATTTTATTTGGGCCGGGTTTGGGCTTGGCCTAATTTTTGAAAATAAAATGGGCCTAGGCCCGACCCATTAGCCCATATACTTAAATGGGCTTGGGCCGGGCCAACTCAAACCTGACCCGACCCGGCCCGATGCCCAACCCTAACTTGGATACTCCAGCACCACAGAGTACAGAGGAGATGACTGCGATAGTAGAAGTCCTGACCTAGAGTCTACTCGAGTTCCCGTTGGTCTTCCACCTAGAGTTCGAGGTAGCCCCAGAGTTTTCAGTCGACGATTCTTGGATATCAGATCTTCTGATACTCCAGGAGCCGGAGGAGCCCCCTCTTTTACAGCCATTGATTCAGCCACTTCAGTGTCCAGTCCCAGAGGAGTCAGCTTCTTTTCTGCAGAGACACTTCTCGAAGTCCGACAGATACCATGACTCAGCCCAGCAGCCACAGTTCAATATGGGACACCACTTTGAGAGACTAGACACAGATAGTCCCGTATTCGAGCCTTTTGTCCTCCACTTTGACGAGACAGACGCACTTGCTGAGGACCAGTTGGCAGCCAGCATTGTCGTAGAGCGAGGATCAGCCGCAGACACATTGCCAGCCTCCGCGGTGTTGACCAGTACCTTCTCATGCTTCCAGATTGCCGAGAGCCACACTTCAGATAATGATGCAGCCTGGTGCACCGAGTGGATACTTGACAGCAGCACAGATGCCCTTCTAGATCCTGATCCTCTATTTCTCACCTCTGATCTTGCATTTCTCCCCGAGGGTTATCTGCGGGAGGATGTCACACACGATGTGTACTCGGTTTCACCTTCTTATTGTGTATCCGATCTGGCGGATCACGAAATCGAGTCTTCTGATCCTACTGATTCTGAGTCATCTCATCTCGACGACCCTCGCGAGGATGAGCCGATACTTGAGATATTCGATGATTTGCCCTATTTGACTCTATCATATGCATCGGATATCAGTCTTCTTAGAGAGTCTCCCGATCTTGACTGTCCACACCTTTTTGAGACACTGATCGACGTGGAGGATTCCATGACGGATCCCTCCTTCTCCACGTTCGACTTCTTCGGCTCTACACTTCCACTCCAGTCTGATCCAGAGCCGACGATTTCTTTTGTGCTACCGGATCCCGATCACATACTTCCATATCTTTGGCCGGTAGTAGACACCCACCTGATTGCATACCTGGGTGTCCTTCTTTACACTGTTGATTTCATCACTGTTCTCATACCAAGACTGCGACGACAGTACGGCATTCGCCTTATAGATGCCATCCTGAACCTTGACACAGCATTGTCCTAGCCTTTGCGCCCAGCTAGGGGCATAAAACCTAGCGCTTGTTGAGAGGCACCTCAACATTGTACCCTTTTGTATATACGTGTTTTGTCTTGATTTGATCCTTCTGTCTTCCGTGTTTGATTTCACCCCAGGTCTCGCTTAGGATTATCTTTTCTATACTTAGGATATACCTCATCCTAAGTATAGGAGGGTCGAAACACCGAGTTGTTCTTCCGTTCTGTTTCATCACTTTTGTTGTTGCCTATACTTAAGGATTCTTCACCTTAAGTATAGGGGGAGTGATGCCCTCAATCTTGTATATATTTGTTGATTTTCTTCGTGTTTATCTACCTCTGTTTTGCTTCCTATACTTAGGGATATTTTACCCTAAGTATAGGGGGGGTAGACCCTGTACATTCTCACTCAGCTTTCCCTTTATGTACAACCTGCTATACTTAGGATTAGTTGATCCTAAGTATAGGGGGAAATCCCGAGATCCTCTTACATTTCTATTCTTTCATTCGTCGTTGTATATAACCTTCTCTTTCACTTCCCTATACTAAGCACGAGTTATGTCTTCTTCATCGCTCTTGACTCTGAGGACATCGTTCGAGCTAAGTATAAGGGAGGTGTGTATATATTCCATATATACTTTAGCCATAACTCGCACTTTATGTGAGTGTGTTAATAAATAAAAAATGGCTAAAAATCCAAAAACCCATAAAAATTAAAAAAAATTCCTTGTAAATAAACATTCTTTTATTGCACATACATAGCTAGTGTACAAATTATTTTTGTAAAGATGTTTGTAAAAACATTTTGTGTAAATAGTGTGTAAATATTTTCTTATCAAAATTATGTATATAGTACAAAATTTTTCCAAAATGTTTTGAAAATCAAAAGTTTGCAAAAACCTTGTGAAAATTTGTGTAAATATTTTGCAAAACTTGCATTCATGCATACATCCATATTTTCAAAATATTTTTCAAAAATTTTGCACATGTGTAAAAAGTTTGTAAAATAGCATCTTTGTAAATACTTGTATAGTTTTTCCTGGATTATAGTTGACATTTAAACTAGCCTGGAATTAAATTGGAAAATGGAGCCTGGTTAAGATCTTAATCCACCTAATTATAAGAGGAAGCTTATAGGGCGTAGGGTTGAGACTTTTCAGGTCCATGGTGACTTAATTCTTTGAGTCCACTAGGCTATGATCATATGTCATCTCAATGAGCCTAAGTAAAGCACTTAACAACACACACATGACTCATATAGACAATGGCTTGACTTGGACCCGCACTTTACACCGAGCTCTCTACGGATGAGGTGGTGAGGAGGCAGTCTTCCTTGACTTGGGGTAGCATATGAGGGTAGTACTTCTAGGCGGAACCTCTCTTCTTCTTATAGTGAAGGAATGTGTCTCAACTTGGTCTGGTTGCCATGAGGTCTAACGACAGGAGTTGTGGGTTGCAATAATGCTTCAAAAGAGGGATAGTCTACTGGCTCAAGAGGAAAAACTCCTTATGTACATATGCTGCACCTTGTAAATATGTTGTACAGATGCACATCGAAAAAAAATGCAAAAAGAAAATAACTCCAAAAAAGTGGTGGGTCTGATAGAAAATGATAATCCCACCGGAGTGTATATAGTGCAATAAGCAAAGCTTGAGAATCATGTTCCATCTTATGTAGCTTGCAGCAGGGAGACTTAGCTACACTGGTTGAGCTCCCAGGGATACATGGCTACACTGGCCATGGTCCATTCTCTTCTCCCCCCTCTTCTTGAGCCGGTTGAACTTGAACTTAGAAGGGAATACCCCGCTCCTCGAGGAAAGAGTGGCCAGGTTAGGGTCATAGAGTTACCTTGTTGGGGAGGGTTGTCATTTTGCTACTTCTGAGGTGGAGAGCTATACCTCACTTACACCGTACAAGGAAAGATTCATGGTCTTCAGGGTTTGTGTATGTAGACTTGTTCTGATCTGGATTATTGAGGAGTCTTGACTATAGATTAGTGTATCTTAGAGGATGTTGAGTTTTAAATCTAAGTCTAAATAAGGTTCCGACACATTAGTAATCCAAAGATCTGACCGAGCTCCATATTTCGATTTAATAAAGGCAAGTTTAATAATCAGCATTGATCCATGCATTTCTCCTCTTTTTCTTTTTCCTTCATTTTTCACTTCTTTTTCAAATAAGTGTTTGCTAAGGGACTAGCAAAGTTAAGTATAGGTGGTGATGAATACCCATTCATCACTCTTTATTCTTTTATTTTAGCTAAAAACCTATGCAAAACACCATGTATATTCCTGTAAATAGCATAAATTACCATCATGCACGCATTGTGTAAATTACAATAATTAGCATGTTTTTGTGCATAAATAAAAGAATAAATAAATAAAAGAAAAAGAGGGAAATATTTAGAATAAATATTTAGTGACCTAATCCCAAGGGAGGGCTCAGCATGGGCCTGACCGCAAAAGAATCCAAGTAGAGAGAGATAGGGAAGCTCAATCATGTGTACATATACCTATGTATATAAATAAAATTATTTTCCTCTAAATAAAAATAAAAATGTGTTTTTGATAATTTGTACATATTTATAAATAAAACTAAAATAAAAATGGGAAAAACAAAAGAAAAATAAAAATCTCTCTCATCAGTGTATATAGACCATGTAAATAGAATAACATAGCTATTTATTTTCTCCTTGTAATTAAATAATTAAAATCCAATAAAAATATTTCCATATTCCATAGTTCATGGTGTAAAGAAATAAAAAAATCAGAAAAATAAAAATAAAATAAAAAGAAAAAGAATAAAATCCATTTTATACCGTGTACATATACCATGTAAATATGTATATATATATATCTATTTATTTTAACTTATGTAAATAAATAATAAAAATAAAATAAAAATACCTTTTTATTCCAAATTTTATGTTATAAATAAATAAAATATAAAATTGGAATAATTATATAAAAATAAACAATTAAAAATAAAAATCAAAAATACATATATGTATATACCTATATAATAATATAATGTGAATACATAATTTATATTTCAAAAAAATATATAAATATCACTAAAAATTAATTTGAAAATAAATAAATATTTTTCATGTTTTAACTTTTTCGAAATAAAATCATTATCTATTTTATTTTGAATTTCCAAAATAATTTCCAAAGGTGGCCTGTGATTGGTCCACGGGGGATGTTGACCCCCGGTCAACTCCCCCTGGACCTTTCCACCCGGATCCCGTGTTCGAGTACCCGTTTTCTCGAATTTTATAGACACGATCCGATCACCATTTAGCCAAACCCCGGGTTGCTAATTAACCCCTGTTGATTCGAGATCTTCGCCCGATCATCTGCCTAGGGGTCTGTGCTTCACCAAGCCGGACCCGACTCCTTCTTCTCGGACCTGCACCTGTATATAGTCTCCCCTCCGCTGCACATTACCCGCCATCTTTGGCTCCGCTCCTTCCATCCCAGTACCTCCATTTTCTTCCCAAGAGTGACAGTTGTGCGAGGAGAGTGTCGAAGAGAGGAGGAGGTGCTTCCGCCATCGATCCGGCGTCGCCGTGCACCGCCGCGAGGTGCGCTAAGCCTCAGACCTCGACGTTCCTTGAGGCCAAGACCCCCCCAGAGCTTCCTTAGCTATCCCCAGTCGACTGCCTCCATCAGGTACCCTCGATTCCCCTTAGTTTCGCACAATTTCAGTTTTCGCCCAAATCGCACTACCGGTAGTCGCCGGCTAATTCACACATCCCGCTCATCTATTCGATCATCGGACGACCCCATCGCCTCCACGTTCCTTCTCTCCACGTTCTTCACCCAACCATTCCCCCTGACTCGCCCCGGAGCAGGTCCCTCGCCTTCCTCCGTCGTCACCTCACCGGAGGGCGCCATATCGACTCACATGTGCATCCACTTCACCTCTAACAGGTTCGAGGAAGTTTGCCCTCGACCCAGGAAGCTTTTGGTGCCCGTTTACAGGGGTTAAAAACCCCATCTGGGGGTCAAGACGTTCGAGCACAGGAGCTTCCTTCCTCCACCGGTCGTCGGGCCACTACGGTGGTCCCCGGCCTCATCGGAGGTGTCTAGCAGCTGCAGAAGCCCCCGAGCTTCTTCTGACCATCTCAGCAGCTCCAGAGGAGGTCCCGCGCGCCCATGGTGCTCCGACGAAGTTCTCCGGAGCTGAGTTCATCCAGGACCCTCCACCACCGTTCAGATCAGCCCTCTGCTCAGATATGATCCGGATCGTCCACCCGGGAGACACGTATACCGTCCGATCCACCTAGGGTTTGAATTTGAACCGTCGGTTGCAGAGGAGAGGCGTGCACGCACCTCAGCCTTCAGATCTTCCACGTGGCGCATCTCCAGCTGTCGACCGTTAATAATAGGGGTAAATATCCCTTAGGCCCTTGTCCCTTTGTTTTTGCTATTTAGTCCTGTAAATATTTAGTATAGTTGTCTTTATTTTGGGTATTTTGCATAATGGACCTCTCTGTTTACTTTATTTGCATTATAGTCCCTGTGTGTGTAGACCACGTGCTTCGACACGTGAGGACTTGGAAATTTTACACTTTTCATCTTATGTTTCCTGAGTGTTATGGAATGATATTTTATAAATAGGATTTACACATACGCCCCTCCATGCCTGATTCACGTGCCTCGCGCGTGACGTTGTGGACATTTTGCACAAAGGCCCCTGAGTTTTATTTGTGTGTTATTATTTAGCCCTGGAAATATGTTTTGTTTGCATTTAGGTCCCTGTGCACTGTGAGCCTTTGTTTTTATCGAATAAAATAGCAAATTAAATCCAAATTAGGTGAAATTTGGACATGTGGCTCCTGCCACTGTGTAAAATTTTCCCTGAATTTTTGGTACATTTTTTAGGCTTTTTGATATTTTTAATAATTCAAAACAGTGGTTTTTGTGACTGTCTGACTCAGAATTAAAAGAAAAATAATAAACTATTTTAAAAATTCTAAAAAAATTAAGATTAGTTAGCTTTAGTGTATTTTACCTTCAATCTAATTTTTGTGCTTTTTGGATTTATAAAAACCTTAAAAATCAAAAAACACTAAAAATATTATAAAACTTCTAAAAAAATCTATAAAACTCTAAAAAAACAAACTCTTTTTCTGAATATTAGTTTTTGTTTATATTTTTCATAAAAATTACCTTAAGACTTTTATAGATCCATTTTATATTTTTAATGTATTTTTCAAGTCTGGCTGGACATTGATACACTGTTTTTGTCTTTCTTGATTTTTAGAAATTCGTATAAAAATTAGAAAATTCTGAAAAATTCAACAAAAACACTAAAAAACCTAAAAAACATAAAAATATTTTTGTTTGAATTTTTGGAGCATTTTTGAGTGATTAAATAATTTGTTGTTGTTGCTTGCTTTTGTATTTTCTTATTTTTCCTCATTATTAAAAATCCAAAAAAAATATATAAAAATTATTTAAATCCACAAAAAAATATTTTATTCTTTTTTTATTGACTTTGACTACTTCGTAGGCCGCGAGGCCAATTCGTGCTCCCTGAGATCGACCCTGGGTGCTATACCAGGTTAATAATTTAGCGATGACCGCTATCCTGTTTGATTGACTTCTTCTTTATTTGGTGGTTCTTTCATTTTCTTGATTGAGCTATAGACCAAGAGGTTGAGGTCACAACGACCAGTGACACCTGATTTACCTTAGTCGCTCAGGTCGCTCATCACCTATCAGAACTCACGGGCACCTTGTTTTTTTCCAAATTTCCATGTTTTATCCATGCCCCCTTCCTCCTCGAGCCCTCCTCATGTCTGACCTTCGCATGATCGCCATCCTCGCTGACCATCCCCTGCCCACCAACTCATTCTCCCATTCACGCAATCGACCCTCGAAGTTGTTGCTCCTTTTAAACCTTCACTCTCTGCAACTTTTTGCAATTTAATCCCTCTTCCCATGTTCTTAACCCCTCAGAGTTGATGTTGGTGACAGGAGCACAACCCAAGTGTTCTGCAGTGAGGACGAGCAGAGGAGAAGGAGGTCCAGTCCATCACCGGCTATCTGCTCGGTGGTTCTACCTCTCTGGTTTACCAACCATATCGAGGCCTTCTTTCTTGCTTTTCTAGGCAATGATTAGTCATAGCTTTTATTTTAGTCTTTAATTTTCATTTGTAGTTTGTATTTTAGGTTAATCCAAAGATCATTGTTGACTTGGAGCTGGAGTTCCATGTTGAATCCACTGTTCTTTGACCACTATTTCGACCCATTTCACCCCCACTCTCGTTCCTCATTGTCTTCTATCCATTTCACCCATCAATTCACCCCAATTACTGCAATGAATCGGGAGTCAGGTGCCCCCCCTCCGTCGCTTGTCAGAGCACCATCGCTTATCCATTCTCGTGTGCTTTTTAGCTTCAAATCAGGTCAAGCCCCATTGTCTCGTGCTCAGGAGTCTTTTGTGCAGGAGATAGACCTTCTAGTTGCACCTGGAGTTGAATCAACTCCCATTTTGGAGCTTCAGGTCATATGCAAGAGAAGTAGCCCCAGATCCCCATCGTTGGGATCTAGAAGCAATCTCAGCCCACCTGCAGTTGCGAGGCCTCACCAGGAAGCTATTGGACTCACTAGCAAGATGATAGGAGCTCGGAGGAGGGAGATATCAGGATTCTGCCATGTCGAAGAGGAGTTCTTCCAGACACCCCAAGAGTTGTACGATCAGAGCCACAACCCAGATATAATCCAAGCCACCCAAGACGAAACAAAACGAAGTGTCTCCCCACCATACGATCAGCTTAAGTGAGTCAACGTGGCGCCTCCTTCGTCGTTCCTGAGCATCGAACTGTGGGTAAATATCAAAGACCCCTCGCCATGTTATGTATATTACTTAGCTATTTTAATATTCAGCATGTAATGTAAATTAAATCGAATATTCTGCATTAGACCCCTCGAACTCTACATTATTTGCACTTAGGTTCCTCTCTACTTCACGTGTAGCCACATGTGTTTTTTGTAAATATTACAACTAGGCCCCTATAGCTTCAGGACTTGTTATATAATAATTTAAATGTTTATTTTATTTGTATATTAGTCCCCGAACCCATTGTATTTTTATTTATGAGTTTCAATTTATTAAAAATAGTTCTTGTACTTGTTTAATTATGTAAAAATTACCTTAGATCCCTCTCAATATGCTTGTTCACACTACAACTTTTGATGAGACATCTTAGCTGATTTTCCATTTATTAAATTTAGTTTAGGAGTTATTAATTCCCTATTTGCTTTAGAAAATACAAAAATATAAAACCTTAATTAAAAATTCCAAAATAAATACCTACTGTTTATTATAGTATTTTATCATTATAGACAAAAAATCACAAAAAAACAAAATAAAAAAACCTAAAATAATAAAACCTTACTAACCGTAAAAAAGTTGCAAAAGATTTTTTAAAATCCCAAAAAAATAGTTTTTTGTCCTATATAAAAAATGTATATTACTTTCTACATATAAAATTAGTTTTGTAAAATTTTAGAAGCATTTAATATTTGTAATACTCAAAACAATGCAACATATTTATTAAGTCCCTGATTTGGGATATTTTTATTTTTATAACTACCTAAAAATTATCAAAAAATACCCAAAAAATCACAAAAATAGAAGAAAATATAAAAAAAATACAAAAATATTTTATTTAGTAATTTTTGACTATTTAGCCATTTTTACAAATATAATACCCTATATTTTATAATATACTAATATATAGTTATATATAGTTTATATTATTATTAGTTATTATAAATACCTTATAAATATTTTTAAACCCTTTAGAAAATAAAAGGAGATGTTATTTCTTGTATTTTCCGATTTTTTACATCTATTATATATATCCTCTTATATATTATATATATTACATTATATACATATATATTCTTATATATAATTATTATATAATTAAAAAGAAAAAAATTAAAAATAAGAAAACTATAAAAAGGAAATAAAATTTATAAAATTAAAATATAAGAAAATAAGTAAACAAAAATATAAATAAAATATTGATTAATAAAAACTCACAAAAACATTAAGTAATTAAGTACGTGAATATTGTACAAATATACATTATTATTTGTTCGTTATATATTTATAAATATTAATCACTGCTACACTTACTATTTCCCTGAGTTCGACACCCTAATCTACTTGTCACTATGCACACATATATTGTAGGGTTATAATAAATTTTGATTCACATGCTCTGCTTTCCATTGCTTAACTATTATGTTGTTGCGGGTTGATTGTTTACTTAATTGGTCGGCTCTTGATATCAGTCACTTCAACGACTAAGGTCTGCCTTGTGTAACCTCATGACCACCTCTCGGTGTTCGATACGATTAATCAAACAACACTATTGCTGGGGAGTGACGGAGTGTAGCACTTTGTACATAGTTGCTTATTATTACTTTTTATATTTAGTTTTTTAATTATTTGACTATTTCTGACCCATATTTCTTTGTTGTCTTTCTTGTGAGGGTTCGTATGGCGACGGTTGCATCTTAGGAGGTGGATGCACCCGAGTCACGAGGAGATTGGTGCTTCTATCGGTGCGCCAATTGGAGAGAGAGCAAGAGAGAGGCAGAGAGAAGGAGAAGAGCAGACCCATAGCTTTTTCTTTTTATTTTGTAAGGAGAGGTTTTATTTTATTTTTGTATAAGTAATTTGTAATAATTTTGGACACTTGGACTCTTCACGAAGTCCAATTCCTGAGTGTCTGTTCACCTAGAGGCCTCGCCAGTTTCTCGTCATTTTCATCACCTTTCTTTAATCGTTTCATGAGTTTTGAGTTTTCCACCTTTATTTTATTTTTTTTTATGTGATTGAACTCCTAGATCTAGGATTGCTTGACTTGGTAGCTAGGTCCAAAGCCTAATGAGAAGCATGTTCCTATAGATTACTTCGCTTGGACTTAGTCAAAATTAAATTATCGATTGCTTGATTTTGGAACTATGCGTCGTGAGAGACTCCATGCATCACTTGCAGGACCCGTTGTGGTAGGCATCGAGGAGTCTCCAAGATCGGCCACTTAGGATCTATTTTTGAGTAATTAGAATTTGGTTCTTCACGTTAATAGTAATTCATGTTTTGGGTGCTTTCTCGCTTTGCATATCGCTCATGTAGTGTAGATATTTAAAATTCATGTTTTGCATCCTGCATGGAGAGAGCTCGGAAGCACTGTAAGTCCTCTTACTTTGCATGCATCATTTGATACAAGAGTGAGTTTTCCACTCTAGTATAACTTGCATAGCTTTTCTGCTATCTCCCTCCATTTTTCACACATTAGGACTCAAAGAAAATACAAAAAAAAGATAAGCGCTTTGCTCTGAAAAATACTCAAAAAATTAAAGATCCAAAAATTAAAACAAGTGGAATGCTAATAAAACTTTGACCCTAATTACAATTCTTAATGGACATCCTTGTTTTTGGTTGATAAAGACCGTATTTTTGAGTACATGTTCAGATTGAGTGAGGTGTGACCCCTAAGGATTAGAGACCAAAACCTGATCTGTGGCACCCTTGATTATGACCTGGGATGGCGACGTATTGGTGCTTCTATCGTACGTGACCGAGTAGGGCCTTGTCGACGACGATGTTCCCGCCTTGTGTGGAGCATCTGACTTGTTTTGAAGTTCTAAGCTTAGCC
Organism: Ottelia alismoides; assembly: GCA_037367405.1. NCBI lineage: Eukaryota > Viridiplantae > Streptophyta > Magnoliopsida > Alismatales > Hydrocharitaceae > Ottelia > Ottelia alismoides. The sequence continues at coordinate 312,500 of JAZKJV010007621.1, forward strand.
ACGTCGTCATGAGTGTGTCTGTCACATCAATTTGCGTCCGAGTAATTCGCTTGCGAGGGATGTATTGGTTTCGCCTATCAGCTTCCTCACTCTATTTCTTTGGCTGAGTAGCCCCCCCCCCCCAGTCACAAGATCAAGGACCTCTAAGGAATAGTAGCTGTTTGGGATGGTTATGAGGGTTGGGGCAACTTATTGGAATAGTAGCTGTTTGGGATGGTTATGAGGGTTGGAGAGGGTTGGAATAAAGAATGTGATGTGATGTCACTATGATTTGTGATAGAATTCCATTCCATGAAAAGAGAGGGGTAAACCGGGTTACCCCGGGGTAACCTGGGGGTAACCCGGTTACCAAACGAGTTGCGCATATCACCGGTTACAAAGGAGGTGGAACAAGTATGAGGAACTTTCCTAGCAGTACACACACTCCTATAGGGACATCCCTCCTAAGGACTTGTTAAAAGATTTACATGCAAAACAACAATAAAATAGAAAATATAAAAATAGTCAAACTCTTACAGCTTCACTTGTGTTTAGTTGGTGAATCCAAAACTTGTTTGGTGTTTGTTTGATTTTACTTAAGTTCAAAGATCTGTCCCGCACATTTTGTGCCAATTTTCTTTTCATCTGTTTCATTCCCCATTTAACCCTCACTCACTTTGAGCCTTCTATGTTTTGCATTCCCTTTATTTCATGTTTATCGTTGTATCCTTCATCCATTATAGAGAAGAAGACTTTAAGGCTGATGTGCCTCCGTAGGCATGCAGTACGGTACAATGCATCTTAACTAAGTTCCCAACAAGTCCACTTGTCTTTACTTATAAGATTATAACTTCGATTCCCAAAGCGATTTCCAAATCGTGAACCCTTGCGAACCGCCCAAGTCCACTACCTACTTGTAAGAGTCTATCGTGGCATAGGGCATCAGTCAGGGCATAGATTACCAAGATCATTTTACATTAGTCTGTCACTGCAACTAACACGATCCTCCTTATGCACAGGAGATTTATATTTCATTCCCAACTTCATTAACCACATTTTCCGAAACTTCCCTCTTAGTGCTCCCACTCGGAATACTAACGTGTGTCGCCAACATCAACCGGTACATGAGTGTTAACTCTAAGTGAACAAGCGAAACACTAGACCATCAACCATGACTACTTGGCTCGCACTCGAAGCACCGGGCTAAAGGCACACATGTGCTGAGGTTGAATACCATGTGGTGACTCCACAGTGTGCCAAGCAACATGTCCTCCATTCGTCGCAGCTACGTAGTAGCGGTTGGGACCGCAACTCTCTAGGCTTTTGTTGGGTCCCAAGAGTACATGCCCCTCCCTTAACGACACTACTCCACTATCCACATGCCACTTTCAACCAGTATCTATGCACAAAAGCATACAACCATATCCCACTAACATAAAAAAATTAGATGAAATACAAATGCAATGTATTTCTAAGATGCACCACAAAGAAATTTCAACCCCATTAAATACTAGCAAGCCAATTAGTAGCGTGAAATAATACTTGCTACAGGTCAGTGGCCTAAATGGTAAAATAAGATAAATGCATGGCACCATTTGATAACCAGGAGCCGAGGAATGAATATTTGTCAAGGAAGTAAAGGTTTGACAATATTCAACAACTTTAAATAATAATACATTGTTATTCATGGAATATGCAGGTATGCAGATCTAGACAGGAGCATCGAACTGGCATACTAAGAAATCAATTCAACATTTGTATCATGCCCAAAACCTGGAGGTAGACATGGCATCTGAAACTAATTATAGTACAATGCTACCCCTTGTGGATTGTCGTCATCGTAGCTATTCCGTATTTATGGATGATGTCAAAAATAATTTGTTAAGGTATTAGATGCAGAAGAAAAGCATTCTATGTCAGTACAGTGCAATAGTTTAATAGCCAAGACCAACAGTGTAATACATATCCTAGCACTGCAGTGATAACCAAAAAAGACTAAAGATGGTGTGCCACCTTCAGAAGATAAAGCAAGAGGTACATGTTCCAAGTTATATCACCATCTATGAAAAGGTGAACATATACTTGTCTTTCAAGAGAATTCACAGCAGACACATAGAATCCAAGTAGCCCACATCACTAAATGTGCAAGAAGCTTAGACGCCCCAAAAAGATAAATCCCAATTTTCTAACATAGAAGATGTAGCAGCATTATATAAGTATGAAGAGTATTTACACCTCCTAGGCCTATGGGTTGGTTGGATCGAATCTCATTATATCTGAACCAAATTTATACAGGGATGGTTCTGCAACTAAGAGATTATTAATTTACCAAAGAAAAAAAACAAAGCATGAGTTCCATGGAGAGATCGTGCCTTCCCCAAAATAAAATCATGAATCAACGGCTTGAAGCGCATCTCTTGAAAGAAAGATAATGTTGTAATGTATACAGAATAGTTCAGGTTGTTGTAATGAATACATAATAGTTCAGGTTACCTGGAAGGCCATAATTAGATGCAGCCAGCCGCCCTAGCGGTCTCCAGCAGCCCTAGCGGCGCCCACCTGCCGCTTCCAGCCGTCCCAGCGGCATCCAGCACCCCTCGCGGCACCCGTCAGCCGCCCCCACAGCCCCAGCGGCACCCCTTGCCGCCCCCACAGCCCCAGCGGCAACCCCATCTGCAGCCGTAGGGGTTCCAGTGGCCTCCAGCAGTACTTAGGCGTCGTTCTCGAGGCCTTTAGAGGGCTGTAAGCTTCCTTGGAGGCGTGCCCTAGACTCCTTCTTCTCCGGTTTATGGATTTGAATGCGTAAAAGTCTACACACGTACTCAAATCCAATGCAGTTGGTGTAGACATTCAACACCGTGTCTATTTTCCCTTCGTCTTCTTCGAGCAGCAGTATGTCAGAATCGAAAGTCGATTTTCCCTCCACCGGCGCATTCAAAGGTCCGGCGCCAATAGTCAAGATGGACGGGTCTAACTATGAGTTATGGGCTATGCAGTTCATGAGCCTCATGAAATCAAATGGTAAGAAACATATTCTTACCGAAGATGAGCCTGCGGAGAAGACAGGGATCTACGCCTCATGGGAGGCTGATGACGCTTACGCGAAAGTCTGGCTGTCTGGTACGTTGACGATGGAGATAGCTAACGATATCCTCCATCAGCCCACTGCAAAGGCGATGTGGGACATTCTTGCTGCTACGTATTCGCAGGTGCGAAACGAGACAAAGATGTTGCAGCTTCAACATGACATTTTTACGATGAAGCAGGCCGGTAGACCTCTCCATTCTCTATACACGTCCCTGAGAGGGATGTTTGAGAAGCTATACAGTACCATTCCTCTGACTGCTACTCCGGAGCAGCAGAAGACGTTTCGGAACGCCACTATGGTGGGCGTTCTACTTGCTGCTCTCGATCCTGAGTATGATGCTGCAAGGTCACAGATTCTAGCAGATGCAGTTATTCCTCCAGTGGAGGATGTCTACAGAAGGCTCAGTCGCATTCCAGTTTCCTCCAGCTCCTCTACTCCACCCCCATCTACGATGGCAGCTGCGCGTGGGAGAGGTGGACCGCCTTCTGGACGTGGTCGTGGACGTGGCCGTGGACCTCAAGGAAGAGGTCGCGTTAGTCAGATGTGCTCGTATTGTCACAGGACTGGACACTCGAAGGAGACATGCTATTCAAAGCATGGGTTCCCAGCATCGGCACGGGTTGCAAAGCATTCACAGTCTCCATTACCGTCTGCTGCAGATCACAGATTTGACGAACTTGTGGCTCGTCTCCGCGATATTATGCCACTTTCTTCTGGTGATTCTTCTGGTGGCTCTTCAGACATTGCTGCCACCGCCTCTGCCAGTTCATCCGCTGCAACCAGTAGCTCAGGTAGTTCATCAGCGTACTTACATTCTCATGATATATCTGACTGGGTTATAGATTCCGGAGCTACACATCATCTTTGTCGAGATAGAGGACGATTACAGGCCTACAGGGATATTCCACCCGGCCGCTCAGTACAGATACCAAATGGTACCCACTCACCCCTTGTTGGACAGGGGGAGGTTTTCTTATCCTCCACTATGCAGCTACAGAATGTTTTACATGCCCCTGAGTTCTCCCTGAATTTGCTGTCTATTAGTCAGATTACAAAGGATTTGAATTGTCGAGCTATTTTTGACCCGTCTTCTCTCATTTTTCAGGACATACTCACGGGCAAGGTGATTGGCTGTGGCTCAGAGCAGAATGGTTTATATCGGCTGGTTCGGGACTCCTATGCTGGTGTCTCCTCTCTCTCCGCTGGACCAGTCTCTCCTTACATTTGGCATCTTCAATTTGGTCACCTTCAAATCCAGAAAATGCGCCATCTCCTGCCCCAGATCTCTCCAAGCTCGTCGTTTCGTTGTGAAACATGTCAGTTGGGAAAGCATCATAGGTCGAGCTTCCCAGGTCGTCAGAGTCGGAGCAGTAGCTCCCCTTTTGAGTTGTTACATATAGATATATGGGGTCCGAGTCGTGTTCCCGATCACCAGGGACACAGGTTTTATCTGGTTGTAGTCGATGATTTTTCTCGTGTCTCTTGGGTATTTCTTTTGAAGAATAAATCTGAAGCAGGAGATGTTATCAAAAATTTGATTAATGAAGTGCAGAATATTTTCTCTTCCTCTGTCAAATATGTTCGAACTGACAATGCCATGGAGTTCTGTACACGCTCTCTTTCTCTATTTCTTTCACCGAAGGGTATTATCCACCAAACCACGTGCGCATATACATCCCAACAAAATGGTGTGGCGGAAAGAAAGCATCGCCACCTCTTGGACATTACTCGTACCCTGTTGATCCAAAGTTGTGCTCCTATCTCTTTCTGGGGGGATGCTGTCCTTACTGCATGTTATCTAGTCAACAGAATGTCGTCCTCTGTCCTTGGAGAAAAGATACCTATCTCTCTTGTTTTTCCAGACAAGGAGCTCTTCTCTCTGCCGCCACGTGTCTTTGGCGCTGTGGCGTTTGTCCATCGTTTATCTCCTGGCCTTGACAAGCTCTCTCCAAGAGCAGTCAAGTGCGTCTTTGTTGGTTATTCCAGGACTCAGAAGGGGTACCGGTGTTATGATCCTACAACCAACAGGTACTTTGTTAGTGCGGATGTCACCTTCTTTGAGTCAGTTATGTATTTCTCACCAGTTGGGGACAGAATGGTACCATCCACCACCACTGATGATATTTATGTTCCTTCACCACCTACTTGGAGTTCACCTCAGTCGCCTCCTGTGTCAGTTCCTCTGCCAGCACAGCCACCACCACCACCACCACCTCCACCCGTTCCACAGCGCGTCATATCACCATTTCCTAACCATTATACGCATCGGCCAGGTCCTGCTCAGTCGACAGATCAGCCAATCACTACGCCTCAGGTATGTTCAGATGATGTTACTACTGACAGGTCAGGCTCGGTACATGTGCAGGAGGACTCATTACAGGTGGACCCAGATGATGATCTTGATATTCCGATTGCTATTCGGAAACAGAGACGACAATGTGCTTCCTATCCATTTGCATCACAGGTTTCATTCCACCGACTCACAGGTGATTTCCAGAAGTTTGCCACAGCACTGTCTTCCGTGGCCATACCACGGACATACCAGGAAGCCTTGAAGAGTGAGTGCTGGAGATTAGCAATGGAAGAAGAAATGGGAGCTTTGCAGTCCCGTGGCACATGGTCTTTAGTCCCTGCACCTCCTAATGCATCCGTTGTGAGCTGCAAATGGGTCTTCACAGTCAAATATCATGCAGATGGTACGTTGGATAGGTACAAAGCACGCTTGGTCGCCCGTGGATTTACACAAACATATGGGGTTGACTACATGGATACATTCTCTCCAGTGGAGAGACACTCGACTCTCCGTATTCTCCTGTCTGTTGCAGTGGTTCGTGATTGGAGCATTTTTCAGCTAGATGTCAAGAACGCATTTCTGTACGGGGACTTGCAGGAGGAAGTCTACATGCAGCAGCCACCCGGGTTTACTGCTGAGGGGGAGAAGCATATGGTCTGTAGACTTCACAAGGCGATATATGGCCTCAAACAGAGTCCACGAGCGTGGTTCCAGAATCTGTCCAATCTAATTGAGCACCAGGGATTCAAGAGGTCCAATGCTGATCACTCGTTGTTTGTCCAGAAGTCCTCGGCAGGTACGGTCGTCATAATGGTCTATGTGGATGATATTCTTGTTACAGGAGATGATGCTCAGGGCATAGCAAGGGCGAAGGCATTCCTAGGTCGTCAGTTTGTTACAAAGGATCTTGGAACCCTAAGATATTTTCTGGGGTTGGAATTTGCAAGGAATGCACATGGTTTGGTGATGACACAACGGAAATACATTACTGACTTCTTGGTTGAGACTGGTATGGATGGGTGCAAACCATCAAGCACCCCCATGGACCCCAGCATGAAGTTATATGATGATGATACTGATGAAGTGGATAAGAGGAGATATAGAGAGATGGTGGGAAAACTCCTCTACATTACTTTAACCCGTCCAGACATTGCATTCGCAGTTAGCCGGGTGAGTCAGTTTATGGAGCAGCCAAGACAGGTTCACATGGATGCTATACACATGATACTGAGGTATCTGAAGTCTTCTCCAGGGCTAGGACTACTATTCAGAAAGGGCGCAGACTTATCCATCTCAGCGTGTGCAGACGCAGATTATGCAGGGTGCCCTAAGGATAGAAAATCAACCTCAGGGTTTGCAGTTTTTGTTGGAAGCTCTCTGGTGTCTTGGAAAAGCAAGAAACAAACGGTGGTGGCAAGATCCAGTGCGGAATCCGAATACAGGGCAATGGCCCAAGCCAGCACGGAAATGATGTGGGTTCGCTCAGTATTAGAAGATTTACATGTAGCTGTACCTCTACCTATGAAGCTTCAGTGTGACAATCAGGCAGCGTTGTTCATTGCCAACAATCCAGCTTTTCATGAGAGGACCAAGCATATTGAAGTTGACTGCCATTACACCAGGGACCTGATCTAGAGAGGATTGATATCCACGACCCATGTTAGCTCCGGAGATCAAACTGCTGATGTATTCACCAAGCCATTGCTCAGAGGACCTTTTCAGAGATGTACATCCAAGCTGAGCATGATCGACATCTATGCTCCACCTTGAGGGGGAGTGTAGAGATAGTTTCTAGTATTAGTATTTGTTTTAGTATCTTGTTGCTATTTCTCTCGTTTATTTAGACGTCTGTGTAATTTACCCCTCAGGCCTCTCCCTATATAAGAGAGCCTAGGGTTTTGTTCTAATAATATAACGAAGACTCCCCTTCTTCTAACAGTAATGTATGCAGAATAGTTCAGGTTGCTGTAATGTATACATAATAGTTCAGGTTACTTGGAAGGCCATAGTTAGATGCATGTTACCTTGAATAATTTCATCTTGGATTGAAAGCTTAGAAGCTATAATTATTTAACGTCCCGGGGTTAGGTCCCCGGTCCGTTATCGAGGAAAACTGACCCTGACAACTTGTTGGGTTCGAGCCCAAATGGACCCGTTGACAACCACCCAAAATGCTTAAGCCCAAGTTGTCAAGTAGTAATCCCCACCACTTATAAACCACACCCACACTTCGTGAGTTTTCCATGTGGTGCTATGTTTGAGTTGGGGTGTTACAAATTACCTCAATGCTTTTCGGACTATTAGTCTCCTGGGTGCTTACTGGACTCCAATATTATTGGCACATTTTGTTTAGAGTAATCATGAATACTATATTGCAGCCGGCAAGATATTTATATGAACTCGCTATTGTCGTGAGTAGGGATCACACCTATTATGCGTTGTTATTTTTCTTTTAGCAAGAACCATAATGGAAATTATATGAGTATGGTTGTAAAATCATAACTTTGTTCGACATCACAACGCACAACCACGTCAAACATGCGACGAGAATTCCTACAGCTCTACGGAGTTTCAAGCATATAAGTTCGATAAAAACATGTGGAATCCGCAGAAAGAGCGAAAGGGCATCGTACCTCAAAAAAACTCGGCACCTCAGTTTCTCCACTTGCAGAGAAAGGTGTTCGGCGCTCTGAGGACGATGTGAAACCACATACGAAGGTGACCTCGACCTCCTCTATATGGAGGTGGCTTCGGATCGTCGATCTGTTGCGCTCTGACAAGCTCCGACAGCGCTCTGACGAGGGAGAGGGAGGAGGAGGGGGTTGGAGCTTGTGGGATTGGATATTTGAGGCATTTTGGGAGAGGGGAGGTCTATTTTATGGGGTCTAACCCGGATTCGGATCCGGGTTTGGATCCATATATGACCTGGGTCCTAACTCGCTAAAATAGTCGTAACTCGAGCTTTCGAATTCATATTTTTGCGTTCTTGGACTCATTGAAAAGATATCGACGAGCTCTACGCGATGTAATTAACAAATATTTTTTTTGAATATTGTATAAAAGCAGTTTTTGCAAAAAAAAATCCAGATCCAATTAGGAGGAGTCTCATATCATAAAAATCTCAAAGGAAGTCTCGTCCCTTAGACTTAGAGTGATCCTAACCTATCCTAGATTCCGAGTTATCATACAAAATTTCAAAGAGGAATGAGCCAATAAAAATCTCAAATAGAGCTAAACCCATAAAAATCTCAAATGAAATTTGACTACAGTTTCGATTCCATACCTTCAAATAAATGAGCATACTTCTCCTTTATTTCTGCCTCAGGCTCCCACATCACCTCCTCGACATCTCGACTCCGCCACAAGACTTTGAACAAAGATATCTCCTTCCGTCTCAGTCTCTTGATCGCATGGTCCAATATCTGCACAGGCTCCTCAAGGAAGGAGAGTCTCGGCTCCACCGCCAAGTCCTCGTAGCTGATCATGTGCCTAGAATCTTGGATGTACTTCCAAAGATTTGACATATAGAACACGTCATGAATGCCTTCGAGGCGTGGGGGAAGTTCCACTCTATAAGACACCTTCCCAAGTCATGCCAGGATTTCGAACGGTCCCACAAAGCGCGGTGCCAACTTTCCTTGACACCAAATTGCTGAACGGCTCTCATTGGGGATACTCGTAGAAATACGAAGTCCCCAACCTATGGTTATGAGGAATACTTTAGACACACAAGGTTGATTAAGAATCATATCGTTTAAGACACGAAAGGAAGATATTATACTTAACTTAAGGTCTTGTCGACGATGGTCGGCGTAGCTCTTCTGACGGCTCTGCGCAGTCAGCAATCTCTTCCTGGTCGTCTCTACCACTCTAGAGGTCTCCTCTATAATCTGCAAGTTGAACACGGTGTACTCACCCACTTGTTGCCAACAAAAGGGAGTGGTGCATCATCTCCTGTATAAAACCTCAAAAGGTATCATGCCTATGCTGGCATGGTAGCTGTTGTTGTATGTGAACTGGGCTAGTGGAAGGTGGTCCTTCCAGGATCCCTTCTAGTCAACAACGCAAACCTGCAACAAATCCTTCAAAGTCTGAATGGTCCTCTCGGACTACACATCTATTTGTGGATGGTAGGTTGACTCATGCGTAGCTCGGTCCTCAAGGCTCTCACGAACTCTCTCCGATAGTATGAAGTAAAATGTGAATCTTTCTCTGACACTACCTCCTTGGGTATCTCGTGCAATCGAATGACATGTTGAATGTATAATCTGGGTAGCTCAATCGGTGTACATGTCATGTTGACTGGAATAAAATGGGCTGACTTGGTCAACTGGTCAACGATTACCTATATCGCATCATGCCCATCTGAAGTGCACGACAATGATGTGACAAAAGCCACGGAAATGCTCTCCCATTTCCACACCTGGATGGGAAGAGGTTGTAGTAAATCAGGGGGTTTTTGATGCTCTACCTTCACCATTTGACAGGTAAGGCACCGGTTGACGTGCTCGGCTATGTCCTACTTCATGCCCTCCCACCAAAAGTGTTGACAGAGGTCTCGGTACATCTTGGTGCCTCATGGATGCATAGAAAGTCTTGAACTATATGCCACATCCATGATCTCTCTCCTTAGCTCCTCATCATCTAGAACACACACACGGTCCCAGATGAATCTCCATTTCATCACCTTTATTCTATTATTTTAGCCTTAAAAGCCCTTGTTAATGCATGTAAAAAGCATCAATTTGTACAAAATATCATTCATCATTTATTGTTATTATTATGTAAATAATACTTTTTAAATGCCAAAATTATAGAATAAAGAAAAGAAAAGAAAAGAAAAAAATAAAAGATCGAAGATATTTTATGACCCTGAACCCCGAGACCAAGTCAAGAATTGAGTTGGTCGACAAGGAATATAGTAGGGGAAGATAAGGGCCAAGAATACAATAAAAAGCCAATTCTTCTATTCTTTATTTATTCATTTTGACACTTATTTTATTCTTTATTATTTATTCATCAAATAAAGAAATTGTGTCCATGAAATTTTTAGATAATAATGTAAATAAAAATACAAAATTGAGTTTGTACAAAAATAATAACTGTGTTCATTGTATACACAATATAAAAGCCAAAATCCCAACTTCGCATACCCATATCTTTCAAAAAAACTCAAAACATATCAAAATCACCTCTAATTGTATATTACTTTTCATAAGCTATTTAATGGTGGTTGTTTTATTTTTTTTGGAGTTACTGTGTGAAAGTTAGATTTTGAGCCCTCAGTACCGATTATAATATTCATTTTTATTCATCCTTCATTATTTTTACAAATTTACATTTTTTTATTTTGTAAATATTATTTCTAACACCTGTACATATTAAACCCTAAATAAAACCAAAAGTAAAATGTAAAATAAAATAAGTCTACAAATACATAGAAAAAATACCTATGTTACTACTTGTATATAAATTAAAATGGATTTCATTCTTTTATTCATTATTATTTTATATTTTTATAATATTGTAAGTATTATCTATAATTTATTAAAAATATAAACCCAAAATAAAACTCAATAAAATACATTAAAATAAAATGGTGTATATAAAACATAGGTACAGTACCTATAAATATACCTATACAATATACATATCTATTTATTTAAGTATACAAATTACACCATAAAAATATAATAAAAATATATTTATATTCATAAAAATAATATATAAATATATAAAATAAAAGAATAAAATATTAAAATAAAATATACAAAATAAAAATAAAAATGTATAAAATATAGGCAAATATACATATTAATACGCTAATAAAAATTAACTACTAATAAGTAAAGCCAAAAAATAAATAAAAATCATAATAAAATACAAAATAAAATAATAAACATTTTTTTTATATTCGAAAATTAATAAAATCATTTACTATTTTAAATTATTTATTCTTTAATAAAATTGTTGTTTTGTCTTCTTGTGTGCCTGCGTGGACCAATAGGGGCGCTCCCTGAGTTGACCTCCGGTCAACTCCCCCTCATGCGTTGGATTTGACTCGAGGCCATCTCTTCCCAGATTTTCTTGCCTTTTTCCTGGCCACACCATCCATCCATCAAGATCGCCCCTTTCTTACGAAATGATCATTGATCATTGTACATACACGCCATACACTTTAATCACGTGTATATACGCCCAAATCCCTGGTTTTAGATGGTCAATAAGGGTAATCAACTTATTCTATAAATAATCATCTCCGACTCCCACGCATTCTTTGGTCACCATTAAGCATCTAGGAGCCCCGGTTTCGTATCTAGTTGAGTTCCTTGTGATAGGAGGAGCTTCTTCGACGGCGGGCCGAGCTCCAGGAGCACAGGGTGCACCCACGGCCGCCAAGACCAGCGACCCTGCTCCCTGGTTCATTCCATGTATAAATGCCGCATTTTGATCATTTCTTTTGCTTACAATTAGTATTAGCGTTAGTTTCTAATTCTTAGATTAGATTCTAGTTAATTAGAGTAGCGTAATCCATCAATCGTGTACTTCGCCAAAGTTGAGCTTTGGCGAGCTCCTCCGCGTGCCATCAATGCCTCTCTGCCTTCCCCTCCATTTCCACTTCATTCATGGCCCCATTATGATCACGCCACACATCTACGTTCCCTCAGATCCCCAGTGGATATGGAGATCCGCTCTCCGAGCTCTGTTGTTCGCAGGAGAGCGCCACCTGCTCCACCTCTCACCCCATTCCATGCCTAACCGGGTTGAGGCACTTTGCCCTCAACCTGTGAGTTTCGTTTTGCATGTCCCAGGAACTAAAGAGGCACTTGGAGGCGAAATCAAACTTCGCCAGAGATACCTGGAGCACCTCACCTTCCCCGACCTCATGGGGGTGCTCCAGTGATCCTCCGCCCATCCTGAGACCTCCATCTAGTAGAGGACCTCTTTGGGAATCTATCTGGCCCCTTGAAGTATCAAAGACCGTCGGAGGAGCGAGATTTCACCGGAGGAAGTTCGCCCAGGCGAACCTTCCTCCTTGTTCTTCGCCATCACCTCTCCACCGTCGGATCAAGAAAGTTGTTGGACGGAGCCAAGCCAACACCGTCGGATCAGCCCCACAGATCTAATCAAGGACATCCAAGGGTGAAGCGGTACTGACCGTTGGATGCGCGCCACGTGGATAAGTGAGATAGCCAGCATCGTCGGATCGTGCAATAAAAGGGTAAATTTCATATTCATCCCCACACTTTTGTACTTTATTATTTAGTATTGTAAATAAAATGTCAAGCGTTAAATAAAAGGAACATGAATTTTCCGTAATTACATTTTGGTCCCTCGTAGTCGTGTCACGTGGAGTCCCACGTGATGGGTAAATTGCATTGAGACCCTGACGATTTTTGTAATTGTAAATTAGTATATTAAAGTTTAATAAATGTGTCTTATTTTGGCAAAATTGCACCGAGCCCATGTCTTTTATTTTATTTGCAAAAATGCCTCTATTAGGCCATTGATTTTTGCTTGTTTTCTCTATTTATTAAAAGTACATACTAAGCTCCTAACAATCTACAAAAATAGAATTAAATGCTTTATGCCTTATACTTTCACGCCATTATTTTTAATTAGCATTTTTTGCATTTAATCTATTTATTCAAAATTAAAAGGAGCCTATATATTCCCTGTTTAACTTAGAAAATACCAAAAAATATTAAAAACATCCAAAAAATGATATATAGTATATTTTATCCTATTTTATTTACAGATCAAAAATCATTAAAAGTGGAATAACAAAAGGCTTAAAAATCTAAAACTCCAAAATCTTTAGTAAAAATCTAAATATCCTATAAAAATCCAAAAATACCTTTTTTCTATTTTATAATTTTATTTATATAAATATTTATATGTTAAAATTGATTTGTATAATTTTGGAGTTTATTTACTATTTTTAAAATCCAAATCTATTTCGAGTATATATTTAATCCTATATTTGGGATATTTTGACTTTAAAAATACATAAAAATTAGCAAAAATTCCAGAAAATTTACAAAAAAATTAAAAAGATATTAAAAACACAAAAACAATTTATTATTTGTATTTTATTCATATTTATTCATATTTATAAATTTACTATTATGTATTGTATATATTAAGCCTTATAAATACTATATTATTTATATAAAAGAAAAAGACATATAAAAATATAAAAATTTTTGAAAATACAAAAATATAAAACCAAAAGAAATAAAAAAATAGATAAAAAAATAAAAACCCATTAAAAGATCTATGCATATACATGATGAATGACTCGGTTATATATAAATAACCATAAGCTACCTGGATTGCTCTCTGTGGTTCGACCTCTACATGCTTGCTTGCTATGCATCTTATGGTAGAGAAAATAAATTTTAATTCCATATTTTTGCTATTAATTGAATTATGTATATTGTGGGTTGATTGCTGATTAAATCCAAGATCTTCGTCGGTCACCTCGACGACAATGATCCTGCCTTGTGTGGAACACATGATCGATGACTATCCTGGGGTTTATCAGATGGTGCCGTTGCCGAGGAGCAATGAGCGTAGCCTAATTATTTTTGAATAGTTATTTATTTGATTTATTTATTTCTTGTTGTAAATATCAAGTGATGTATTTTTATTCAATTGATTCATTATTTATTGTTGTAAATATTTTTTTGAGCTGTAGAGTGATTTGATTATATGTGCTAATGCAATCTTTTTGCAAATTTGATGTGAGGGCCCGCCACGCGAGGACGGCTTTTTAGGAGGCCTATGTAATCGAGCTTGGAGGAGGTTGGTTTTCTCTCTGTGACCGGCTAAAGAGGTTGTCAAAGAAGTGAAGAGGAGTTAGCTTAGAAAAATATTTATATATTTTTTGGTGAGAGAGAGAGAGAGAGAGATTTTTGGCATGTAAATTAACTTGGACTCTACTCTCCACAACGAGGTCCAGTGTTCGGGTGTCGGTTCACCGGGGGGTCTCGTCTCAGTTTTCCGCATTTTCTCGCCTTCTTTTATTTTGTTTTCCACTATTTTGAGTTTTCCACCTTCTTTTTATTTATTTTGTGTGCATGGAGCCCCTAGACTTAGATTGCTTGACTCAATAACTAGATACAAATATTAATAAGAATGCAGGTTCCTGTAGTCTCTTACGTATGGATCTAGTCAAATTAATAATGTTAGTCATTCAGATCTAAGACCGCGTGCCGCTAGAGGTCATATACAACGCGTGCAGGACCCGTCGTGGCGGGCACCGATCGGCATCAGAGACTGGACCTTCGTCTCATTTCTGAATAACTAACAAAGGGTTCTTCATGATTAATAGTAGCTATTGTTTAGGGCGATTTTGTCGAATGCACACCGTCATGTAGATGGCTTTAAAAATTCTGTTTTGCATAATGCAATTGTAAGTCCTCTAACTCAGCATGCATCACTAGATTCAATGGTGAGATTTCCATCATTGAATCTACTTGCACTACTTTTTCGCTATTTCCCTCTGATTTTGAGCACCTAGGACTTAAATGAGAATCTACAAAAATGATAGGCGCTTGTATGAAAACAGACTCAAAAAAAAGTGAAAACCCAAAAATTAAAATAAGGTGACTGCTAAATAAACTTCAACCTTAATTAAAATCCGTAATGGACTATCATTTCTTTGGGTTCATAAAGCCCTCATTGTTTTCATGTACCTTAGGAGAGGACCAAAACCCCTCCCATGAGTGAGGCAAGACCCGCTAAGGAATAGAGCCAAAATCCCAGTTTGTAACTGCATTGTGTATCGGCTGGATTTCCGAAGTAATGGCACTTCTATCATACATGACTAAATAGGGACTTGTCAACGATGGTGTTCCCGCCTTGTGTGGAACATCGACATGGTCTGAAGTACTGAGCATAGGCCACGTCTTCACGGGGGTGTCTGTCTCATCGCTTTGCGTTCGAGTAGGCTCTTGCACGATCACGAGTGATTATGTTGCGAGCGAGAACCGAAGTAGCGGTTTCACCTATCGGCTTCCTCTCTCTATTTCTTTGGCTGAGTAGGGATCTAGGAAGGGTTACAAGGACCTCAAAAAGTACAGACTACAGGTTAAAAAGGAGGAGGACATGTACGGGATACTTTTCTGGCAGTACTCTCTCTTATATGGTTAGCGTGCTAAGGACTTGTTATAAGATATGCCTGAAATAACAACTCTAAAACTGAAAAGATAATAAGTAGCTGAACCTTTACGGCTTCACATGGCGTGAGTTGGTGAATCCAATTTTGTATTGCATCTTTATGGATCTAGAGTAAGGTTAAAAGATCAAATCCCACGCACTTGTGCAAATTCTGTCATGTGTTTCTCCCTTTGACCCCCGCTCAGTTTTGAGCCTTTCTACTGTTTTACATTCCAATTTATTCCTAGTTGATCACTGTATCTTTCTTCCTACGTCTACCCTCCTCTTGCTTCTTGATGTCGATCCATGGATGGTTTAGTCGGGATCCCGCTGATACCTACATTGATTCCATAGACTCAACCTCGCCAATAATTCGAGGTGATTCTCGAGAACCCGATCTGGACCATGCGGGTCGATCTCCAGACTCCTCGTCTTCTATCATTCCTTTTGATCACCCAATAAACCGGGACCACTCTTGTCCCACTTTCGTTGTTGTGAATGAAAGTCGATTACAGTCCATATCCTTTTTTCATTCACAACACTCTGGAATTGACCCTAATTCCAAACGCATTGTGGTAGCTGGGATTCAATTGCAAGTGGTCTGATTGAGAATCTCTCATCTTGCATAAATAAGACAGTCCCAGTCACGGTTCCCAATCCATAATTCATCTCCTCATATTCAGACCCTAAAATGGCACCTCAAGGAAGAGGAAAGGGTCAGCAGCCTCCCCAGCCTGAGCAAGGAGAGATACCTGACCAGAACCAAGTGAATGCTCAGTTGCTGGCCTCCATCCATGCCATCCAGTAGCAACTGACTGAGCAGGACCTAGCCCAGACTGCATTTCAGGAAATGCTGAATGATGTTATGAACAGACCAGAAGGAGGAGGATGCGGACCAGGAGGAGGAGGTGGTGGACCCCGTGATAATCCAGACGAGGAAGAGGTTGAACAAGGAAGGCCAAAACCCACACTGAAAGAGACATACAACCCTGGATACAGCCAGATGAGCGAGTGGATCCGCATACCACCGGTGCACGCTCACTTTGAGCTAAAGCCTTAGTTCATTGCTCTTCTTCCTTCTTTCCATGGGAATACCAATGAAGAGCATTACATTCATCTGAAGCAATTTTCCTGCATCTGTCGTACAAAACACTACCCCAATGTGCCTTTGGACGTAGTGAAGATGATGGTGTTCCCTTTTAGTCTACAAGATAAGGCCCTCTAGTGGGTCAACCATCTGGGGAAGGTCGTGACGATTGATGAATCCACGATTCATCATACTAAAAGATGAAAATATAGCTTTATTCTCGAGTAATTAGTTGTACTTCATCATCTATTCTGCATTTTTACCATTCATGCAAGTAAAATTAATATTTGCATTTTAACACTCATAATTGCATTCATAATCATCTTCGCATTTGCACCTAACTTCATGAATTTTTAACTAATTCATGCTAACTCCAAATCACCTCAAACTAACTCCACTATGTACATATTACTGACAAGATTAAAGGAAAAATACAAAAAAATATTAACTCAAATAATTGGCATGTGAGATAAAATCCAAATCCAGATTAGAAAGATTAAAATGCTCATATCTTCTTCATACAATGTCCGATTTGGGTCTACTAACTTCTAAAGTAATTCATATTCAAAGACCTTCAAAACAAGACCAATTTCATAAAAATCGGAGCTCGTATGTGAAAGTTGGGTTTTGGGCCTCTTTTGTGTGTTTTATGATTTACTTGTTTTTAACCTGTTGTTTCAAGTACATAATTAACTCTTTTTCGCTTATTTCTTTCTTCTTTTTATTCTCTGATGAAAGTTTTAATAAAAACCACAAAAATCTAAATCCAAATCAAGACTGAAATCAAAGAAACTGACCAAGTCCGAGTGTCCGTTGCGAGCCTGTACAAATTTCTTACTTTCTCTTCTTTATTTTATTTCCCTATTTCTTTATTTCCTAAAAATCAAAAAAAAATAGATTATTGTTCACAAAAAATACAAAATCCAAAAATCAAGGTATTTTATGTATATGGAGTACCTCAAAAATATTGTTTTGCACAGATGACCTTTGTTGCTCTTGGTCTCTTCATGAACGTTGTAGATCTCATCGAGCGAGCAATTTTCATGTTGAATATTTTTCGATCTAAGGTCATTTTCTATTTCTTCTAGATATTCTTTCATTTTTCATTATTGGATTTTTCATGAGCTGACATGTGGCAGCTCCTGGAGCCGCCACGTGTCAGCTGTTTTAGAACCCCTTTTATTTTCATTTGCAAAAAAATTAACTAATTAAAATAATAATAAATAAATAAATAAATAAATTCACCTCACGTGCCATGCACGCGAGGGCCTCCCCCTCATCCTGCTTCTCTGGTCAACAAACCATCCTTGTCTTCTCCGCCAACAATCCTACCCACCTCCGGTCTCTTCCTTCCCCTTATCTCGTTGTCGCCCAATGACACCGCAACCACCGCGCCTTATACCATCACCGGCTATCTCCCTATATAAGCCATCAGCATCGACGAGATCTGCATCTGCCACAACGAGAGTGGGAGCTGCAGCCCTCGACTCCTTCCCGGTGACAGTGTGAAGGTGCTTTGATTGAGCGACGACCAGCCTCCCATTCCTCCGGCGAGATCTAGAAGAGGCTTCCTCTTCTGTATCAACAACTCCTCTGATCTGCACCAACTTACTGGCGAACGTCATGTATCCGACAATCTTTCCCCTTCATTCATTTTACTCTGTTTACACCAGTTCCCCTATACTCTCCATCGCATCCCTCATTCCGTGTCAATTCCGCCATCTTTTGCCACCTTCGCGCTCCTTCCCTGCATACTACTTTGCCCCTCGCATCAGTTTCCTCCATGCGCCTCCTTCATCTGCACGACAACAAGAGCACCCTCCTACTGGGAAACAACGGGCGACCTGCTTCGACGTCTGCACCAGGAAGGCCAGCCGGCTTGGAACCCCATCCACCACATCGACCGTCGGCAGCCACCCTCGCTCTAGCCGCCAACGACAGCTGTGCTCGGCCTCAGACCAGCAGTCGCGTGCCCCTTCCTCCGCGCGACCCCCCCCCCCCTGTGCGCCGTGTGTCGGCCACCGAACCTCCAGAACCACGATCGCCTGCTCTGCCCGCTCCCGCGCCTCGACGCCAAGTGCCACCGGTGTCGCCCCTCTCCACTGCTTCAATGACTTCACCGGCGCACAAACAACATCGCCCTCCTCCTGGGCCACCGCAGCAGCAGCGGCTCCGCCCGCCAACCTCCATCTTCCACGCTTCTACCGACGGTCGCCACCGACCACCTCGCACAGGCCCGCGTACGCACCACCGTTAGGCACGTGTGATCTCTAGCGGACCACCTCCCGTCATATCCAACGAAGAAGAAAGGGGCAAAACCCCACCCTTACGTAAGGAGCAGCTGCTCCTTGGGATATTTGCACCACATCCCTCGAGGGTACCACCAATTGCAAGGAGGACCAACTCTAGATCAGGCGCGTGCTGTGCACGTGCCCTGGAGGACATTTACACCAAAGCCCCTAGATTTCGTGGAAAATACGCTGCCACCCCTACCAGTTGGATACCACGTGAGGGGCACGTGACCGACTGGATAAATTGCAATAAACCATGCAGTAGTATTGGTAATTATTCCCGCATCCTTCCACTGCTTTATTTTATTTCTGTATTTGCATTATGAACCATGTGTTCCTCCTTTCATTTGAACCTCTACATTGCATCTTTTTATTATTTAAAAATTAGCATTTTGTTCTACAATTAATTCTCTACATTGTGGCATGTGCTTGAAATTTCTATGCTTTGTGGTTAATTAATAATAATTGTTCTTGTGAAAATTGACATATTTTGCACATCTTGTGCTTAAAAATTCGTATCCAATTAACTGTAGTTTCATTGCCAAAAAAATATAGATCATAAAATTATTGTTAAGAACATTTTGCCCAAAAATTTTTTGCATTTGCATGCATAGTTTTCCCTAGAAAAATCATTTTGTGAAATTCATTAATTAATTTTTAGTAGGTAATAAATCCAACATTTTTAGGGTTTAGGATTTTTTTGAGATAGCTCACCTCGTAATATATCTTACATAATTTTATTTCTTGAAAATATGTAGATTTAATATTTATCATAATTAATTAGTGAAAATTTCATTATTTCCATTCATTTATTCACAGAAAATTAATTTTGCATCCAAAAATTCCAAAAAAATTACAGGAGTCAAATTTCATTGCATTTCACATTTTTGCCAAGTTTGAGGATTTTTATAATTCATTTTATCAAAAATTACATTTTAGCCCTTGAACTTTGTCAAAATTGCATTTGTGGTATTTATTTGCACAAAAAAAACTCTCTGAAAACCCGATTTCTCGATCGACTAAAAGACAACCTATGGAGACAGTTGCCTCCCTAAGTTTGACCTTGGACTTACCCAAGTAAAAAAATCGACAGCTCACTTTAATTTAACATTAATTAACATAGCGGTTTTTGATCAATCGTGAAATTACCCACCTACAACGAATGCGTTAATTCAACATCATTAAAGGGTGAATTCACAGTTCTTCAAATGGCATTTTTACCGGGGAGTCACGGCTTATGTTGTATTTAAGAAAATCAAGTTTTTAGGTTTTATATCCCCGGATAGTCTGACCCCCGGTTTTCTTGTAATTATTTCTTTTTTTGCATTTTCTTATTTTATTTTATTTGTATATATTTTTTTGTGAACCTATCTCTAATATCTGATCTTCTATTTTTCGTCTGAGTTACCTGGTAAACTTGGAGTGGCTTTTCTTGGAAACCGACGCATCTTGGAGCGGCCGGATACACGCATATTTTTAATTTTTGGAAAGAGAGTGTTTTTTTTCTTTTTAATTACTAATTTCCAGAGGTTCGCACTCGGGTTCTCACGTATGTAAAAAGAACTGGACATTTTTCTATGGTGTGTCAGCCTGTTTCTCCCTCCGGAGAGGGGGGGTCCGACTTGAGTGGTGAAATTAGGATATGCACATGGTAGTGTAAGTTCAAATTTGTTTGTGCCCTTTGTAATTTAAGACCACACTTTCACTAAAATATACGCACCTTAGATCGTTTCCATTTAGTCAAATTCAACTCACTTCTTCCCGCTAAGTAGAACTATCTGTTAGGTGAGGTTTCTTCGCCTGCACTTCATATAGTGTAAAAAAAATCACTTATGTATTGCATCCTGCATGAAGAGCGCGAGGATCACTGTAAGTCTTCTGAACTGAGAACCCATTATCGATTTCATCATGCATTCACTTTTCTCGACTCTCCCTTGGTTTTATCACTTAAGATTAACGGAAATTGGGACTGTCCGTTAGGCGTACTTTGTGTGGTGTATTAAAATTCAGTGAAAATTAAGCTTAAAATTGGGACTGCTAATACAACTTGAACCAAAAGAAATTGCATTAAAAACTGAAACTGTTTTTCGGAGAGTAACCCCAACCTTGATTTTGGGCTGAGTGAGGGTATAGAGAGTGT
Source organism: Ottelia alismoides (assembly GCA_037367405.1). Classification (NCBI taxonomy): domain Eukaryota; kingdom Viridiplantae; phylum Streptophyta; class Magnoliopsida; order Alismatales; family Hydrocharitaceae; genus Ottelia; species Ottelia alismoides. The sequence continues at coordinate 333,542 of JAZKJV010007621.1, forward strand.
GTGTACACACTAAGATAGAGCCCAAATCCCCGCCTTCCATATCGACGTAGCCTGCTCATCGCAAATATCACAGGCTGAAGTATTCGAAGTTCAACTGACCAGTACCAAGTAGCCTCTGCTTGCCTTGGCAAGTAGATAGGGGTGAACCAGCGATGCGATGTGACAAGTTGCTTAGTAACCCCCCAAGGTGAAGTGATAAGCCTTGTTAGCCTCCGCCTACTCCGGTAGGTAGATAGGGGAAGTCCCTGAACTTTATCGATATTAATCAAGTAAGCTTGTGATAGGAGCTAAGAGAGGAAGGGCATTGGTATCTTAGGCGACAGGTTAAACATGGGAGACGCAATCAGCATTGAGCCGACTTCCCTATAGGCCATCTCGTAATGCTTGCCAACTTTGCTTAAAAACCACACTTAAAATCAATCAGACTAATCGGACCCAACTTCAGGTCCTTCACTATGTTGAGTTGGTGAAATCGGGGTTTGCTTTGTGTTTGCGTTCAGAGGTGTGTGTTCACAAGACTACAATCTCAACCCCTCTTCCATCGTGCTCTTAACCTTTTGACATCAAAAATGTCGGAATGGAGTAATTCTTGTTCAGACTCCACGAACTTCTCATCCTCACAAGTTCAGGGACACTCTTCCCTTGAATTTCCCTGGTTTCATGGACACTCTTTCTGTGGGACTAGAATCAATAATTCTTATTTCATTCTAAAGACTCATACCAACCCTCTCTTCTCTTACCACATCGAGGATAACTCTCACCTCGATTCGTCTAGATCACCTCCTTTGCCAACTATTAATTCAAACCCTTCTCATTCTGAAGGTGAAGAAGAACAAGATAGCAAGATGCCTAGGAAGAGCGCGGACGATGAAGGCGATCATGACACAATGAAGGAAGTTCTAGCTAGACTTGCACAAGCCGAGCAGAGAAATGACTTACTCAGACAAGAGCTTGTACAATTAAGAAATGATGTGGGATCAATGAGAGATGCCTACAATCCAGTGCCGCACAGAATGAAAACTAGCTGAGGCCAGTAGTACCGCCAAATGCTGGAGAATTGAAGCCTCACTTCTTGACACTTTTACCAAAATTCTATGGCATTAGAGGAGCCTTATATGTTTCTGTAAGAATTTGAAATGGTATGTGACAATCTAGGACGACCTGGTGTAGCACAGGATTATATACGTCTTAGAGCCTTCCCCTTTGCTGTAGCAGACAAGGCCGCCTATTGGCTAAAAAATTTGGGGAGGGTAGTCACCACTTGGGTTGCATTAAAGGATATGTTTCTCAAGAAGTTCTACCCATTGAGTAGAACTAATCAAATGAGGTCACAAATATCAAGTTTCACACAAATGTCACATGAGCCCTTCCACGAGGCCTGGGAGAGATTCAAGGATCTAATTCAGAAATGCCCGGGTCATGATATTGACCGACCAATCTTGGTCCAGAACCTGTACAGTGGTCTGACTCCAGAGGTCCAAGGATCGCTGAATGCATCCTGTGGAAGCAGTTATCTGAACAAAGGAGCCGATGCGGTTTAGACGGTTTTAGAGTAGATGGCAGAGACCAGTCGCACTAGGTCATCAAGCAGTGCTTATGACAAGCCACCTCCATCTCACGTATCTCAGGAGGTGGCGAGAACATCTGCTATCGATTTGGAAAATGACCTACTCCCCAGCATGGGGATAATCAATGATAAGTTAACTAAGGTTGACCATATCGAGAAAAAGGTAAGTGAAATACACAAGCTCACTGAATGGGAGAACCTTGCCAAGCTTCCAAAACAAATGGCTGAAATAGTTGATCGGGTGTCCAAGATCAAGATACCCACCCCATCTGCACCTCCTGCCCCCATCCACCGAGTGCATCACATTCAGGAGCAGCCCTTTTACGGTACATGGACTCGGTATCAGCCTGGAATCCATGAGAGCTAGTTCACTGAGATAACCGTCAAGACAGTCATCGAAGAATTCCCACAGGTATGGGAGGTGAATGGGATCTGGTAAACCAATGATCCCAATGCTACACAACACCACCACCAGCAACAGCCACAACACCCCCCTCAACCTCAATATCGCCAGTATCAACCTTCTCATCTGCGGCAGTATCCTCATCAGCAGAACCAGTATCATCAGCAGGCCCATCAAGGACATAATAGACCATAACAAGGTCAGCAGCAACCGTTCCAAAGGCAGGACCACGGAGCCTCATCTTTGGGCACCTCTGATCTTCAGAGGATTCTTGATGAACTAAACTCATCTGCAATGAACGGCATGATCAGAGAGCTGACATCAATTGGCTTTCATGATGGCACGATGAATTCACTGCACCCAAGACCTCTATTCCAGCACAGATTCAGGTTAATCCTAATAACCTGAATCAAGGACATAATCACCAGAAGGATCAAATATACTATTTCGATTCTTTAGAATCAGATCATGAGATCCTATCTCATGGTATTCATCATCTTACTCTCAGGAGCGGTAGGACCGTGCAGACCCCTGATCTGGCACGGCAAGAAGGAGCGGAGGATACCGATGAACCAACCCATGAGGATAGCTCTGAGGAGGAGAATAAACATCACCAGCAATCTAGAAGATCAAGAAAATCTAAAAAGAAGAATAAAGCGACATCAAGCACGATCGCGAGCATCGAATCTTCAGGAAAGGAGAAGACCACCTTAGATGCAACACCGACAGTTTTTCCAACTTCAGTTTCAATTCCATTTCATGCATTTCAGTCAAGTCTTGTTCTAAGTCCGAGTCCAAGTCAAGATCATGTACAACTGAATTTTTTCAATAAAAACTCAGATGCTGATATTTCGGTTTCACACCATGAGTCTCCACCTCCTTTCCCTCAGGCTTTATCTAAGTGAAGGAAGGAAAATTCTCAAAAAAATGACCTCAACATTTTAGAGATGGAAAGTATGTGCACTGAGAATGTTAAAGTTAAAATTCCTTTCCTTCAATTAGTTGATATGGTTCCTTCATTCGAAACGTACCTAAAGGAGAGATGCACACCTATTAGGACTAGCAGGAAAAAGAACACTCGAACAGTAAAGCATGTTTTGTCCATAGCCACTACCTGTGCAATCCGTAATGAGATTCCTAGGAAGAAGAGGGATCTAGGTGCACATTTTGTCACCAGTCAGATTGCTAACACATCATTTGCTCATACTCTACTCGATAACGGATCCTCTATTAATTTACTACCATATTCCCTCATAGACCGTCTTGATCTAGTACCTCTGAAGAAATCAAGAGCACTCTTACAATTCGCAGATTGATCTATCAAGAGGCCTAAGGGGATGTTGCAAGATGTTATCCTTGACATTGAGGGGAAAGAGTACAAAGTAGACTTCACAGTCCTAGCTATGGAATGTCCCCGAAGATGGCAAGATTCCCAGATCATACTTAGTCGTCCTTTCTTGAGAACGACCGGAGCTATCTTCGATTATACTCTGGGAAAGATACGCTTTCATGCACATAATGAAAGTGTAGAATTAGAGATGCAGCAAACGAAATGGCAGAGACTTGATTCTGAGAGCAGCACAGAATATCTCTCGTCAGAAGCCGAATGTTACAAAGTTGACTTCGTTAATCATTGGAAGCAACAGACAGCTTGGGTCGACAGGTCCCTCTCGCCAGGAGAGGACAATGTAGATGAGGCCGTTAGACAGTTCCTACAGAATCAATCATTATCCACATGAGAAGTGTTTCATGCACCCCCCTACGCCCTCGATGACTCAGAAGCCGACTTAGGCTTGTCAGACATGTTCCCTTCAGGTCAATCAGAGGATGAGGATAATGAGTCGAACGTAGCCTTTGCCTATTGCTTGGATACTTTTGACGATCCGACTCCAGAGCTGACTCAGTTGGTGGCTAGTACTTCAGAGACGGATCCAACCATTATCAGCACAGAGCCAGAGTTGATCGAGCCAGATGTTCTTGATGACCACACTTTACCTGAGCTCAATCCATTGCCCACAACACTCAAATATGCCTTCTTTGCGGGCCCACCTCAGAAGTTTCCGATCATTGTCAGTTCTAGCTTTACTAAGGAACAAGAATCTCGATTGCTAGAGATCCTTGAAAAGAACCGCAAGGCCATAGGCCGTAGCGTCTTCGATCTTCGCGGGATTAACCCAGCTTTATGCTCACACCATATTTACGTAGAGGAAGGTGCTAAACCCTCTCGTGAGTTCCAGCGTAAACTGAATCCTAACTTACAAGATGTGGTCAAGAAGGAGATCGAAAAATGGTGTGATGCAGGGTTTATATATCCCATCTCGTATTCCAAGTGGGTGGCACCACTTCATGTAGTCCCTAAAAAGGCGGGACTTCAGACAATCACCAACTCGGATGGAGAAGAAATCACGACACGAGTACCCACGTCATGGCATGTCTGTGTGGACTACAGACGCTTGAATGCCACGACGAAGAAGGACCATTTCTCCTTTCCCTTTATAGACCAGATCCTGGAAAGACTTGCAGGGAAAGAATTCTTCTGTTTTTTAGATGGATACTCGGGTTATAATAAAGTAGCTATCGCTCCAGAGGACAAGGAAAAGACCACATTTACATGTCCATTTGGAACATATGCATTCAGACGCACGCCCTTTGGGTTATGTAATGCACCAGGGACTTTCCAGTGATGCATGATTGCAATATTTGCTGAGATGGTTGGTGACTTCCTGGAGGTCTTCGTGGATGACTTCTCGATCCGCGGCGACTCATTTGATACGTGTCTATCTCATTTGGATCGAGTCCTCAAAGGTGTAGTAAGGTAAATATGGTGCTCTCTTGGGAAAAGAGCCATTTTATGGTTCAAGAGGGCATTGTGTTAGGGCATGTCATCTCCAATAGGGGAATGGAGGTTGATCCTGCCAAAGTAGAGGTGATCAAGAAACTCCAACCACCAACCAACATTAAACAAGTACGATCACTCCTTGGGCATGTCGGTTTTTATCGTTAATTCATAAAAGACTTTTCAAAGATTGCCAGACCACTCACTGAGCTCTTAGGAAAAGACACGGAGTTCATTGTAGATCACAGGTGTCTCGAGGCCTTTGAGATCTTAAGTAGAAAAATCATGGATGCTCCTATCCTACAGGCCCCAGATTGGTCCCTTCCTTTTGAGATCATGAAAGACGCTTCGGACTTTACCGTTGGAGCCGTGTTAGGACAAAGTAGAGAAGGGATTCCTTAAGATATCCACTATGCAAGCAAAGTACTTGATCAGGCTCAATGGAATTATACAGTCACAGAGAAGGAAATGCTTGCTGTAGTGTTTTCCTTAGATAAATTTAGGTCTCATCTTCTAGGTTCTAAGGTCACAGTTTACAGTGTTCACACAGCCATTAAGTACCTCATGGAAAAGAAGGATGCGAAGGCACGCCTTCTTAGGTGGATCCTATTACTCCAAGAGTTCGATTTGCATATCAAGGATAAGCCAGGAGTAAAGAATGTAGTGGCTGATCACCTCTCCCGCATCGAGTTCCCTAGTTCCTCTGAGACTAGCCCCATCAAGGACTCCTTCTCTGACGAGTCGATCTGTTCTGTTGACTCTCTTCCATGGTACGCCAATATGGTGAATTTCTTAGTATCCAGAACAGCTCCTCATGATTGGCCCAAGAGCAGCATTGACCGACTTAAGTCAGAATCTAGGAAATACTGTTGGGAGGATCCATTCCTTTTTTTCGAAGGACCTGATTGTGTTTGGTGGAGGTGTATTCCTTAGGAGGAATACATGAGTGTTCTCACCTATTGCCATTCCTTGGAGGCAGGGGGACATCACTCCAGGAAGAGGACCGCCTGGGAAGTGCTCCAATGTGGCTTGTATTGGCCGACCCTGTTCAGAGATGCATACGCATTTGTTAGGTCATGCCAAGTATGTCAAAGAATGGGAGGAACTGTCAGTCCTAGAGATGAAATGCCCATGCAACCGGTCACTATGGTTGATGTTTTTGATGCATGGGGCATATATTTCATGGGCCCATTCCATAACAACAATGGTTATGAGCATAGTATCTTGGCGGTTGATTATCTCTCTAGGTGGGTGGAAGTTATCCCCACCCGAGCTGCGGATAGCAAAACTCTGAAAGTTTGTGAAAGATCATATCATTTCACGGTTCAGGGTTCCCAAAGTCATTATATCTGATAGGGGTAGCCACTTTGTTAACAGGGAGATGAAAAAGTTAACAAGGGACTATGGCATTGAACACCGTGTCGCGAGTCCATACCACCCACAATCAAATGGCATGGCCAAGGTGTCGAATAGGGAGGTGAAGGGCATTTTACAGAAGCTCGTCTGTCCTGACAGGAAGAACTGGTCCCAGCTCTTGGACCAAGTTCTATGGGCATACCGGACAGCTTACAAGACCCCGCTTGGAACCTCTCCATTCAAGATGGTTTATGAGAAGCCGTGTCTACTGCCCGCTGAACTGATACACGTCCATCTGTAGCAGAATCTTCATTTCCAGATTGTACACCTTTTTGTAATCCAGATGTACATGATATTGTGGACAAGAATTTTGTTGTAAATAAGAACTCTGTTTCTGATTCCAGCAATATACATATTCCTTTTCCCGAGGTAATAGAAAAATCCAAAAAAAATACAAAAAGAAAAAGTGCATTATCTGATCATGGAGTTGTGGACATATTAATAACTTGACCGTTGAGATCCCTTTGATGAAGGCCATAGAGTACATGGTAGCTGTGAAGAAAGGTTTGAAAGAGACATGTACAAGCAAGCATCGCCCAGCAGCGAAATAACAGACGCCGACAGGTTGAGAAGCACGTTCTCACCATGGCCACTGTAGCAGCCATCAGCAACCTCCCGCAGAAGAAGCAGAACAAAGGAGCACCTCTTATCAGTTGCGAGATTTTTGACCAAGTCTTCGAGCGCACTCTGCTTGACAGCGGTTCCTCCATTAACCTTCTGTCTTCATCATTTTTGAAGAATTTGGACTAGATCCTCTCAAGCAGACATGAATGATCCTACAGTTTGTGGATCGATCTATCAAGCGACCTAGAGGTCTTTTGGAAGACGTTGTCGTGAAGGTGTAGGAAATGCAGTTTCCAATTGATTTTGTAGTCCTTGACATGGACTCACCCGCTCCCTTACTCCGGACTCCTATCATCCTTGGCCGGCCATTCTTGCGCACTTCAGAGGCTGTGGTTGACTATGGGTCTGGTAAGATCACTTTCAGCTCGGGGAATAACATAATCACTATAGACATGATTAGTGAGCCCAAAGTTGTAACTGATAAGGGACATGCAGCTACAGACTGTGACTTCATTACGAAAATAAGAGATTCCCAACTCTCTTTGCATATGAAATCCTCTCTCTCGAGGAGGACATGGAAAGCACAGTCGACGCAGGCTCCAATGATATTTGAGAGACAGAGTCCAATATGTTGATGCATCTTTTTGACTCCAATGATTCATTCCAGCCTGAACACAATAATCCTAGTGCAGAACTATTCGGTACATTATCATAATCTCAGCAGAGCACTGAGCTCAACAACTCTGCAAAAGTTCAAGAAACACACCCTTCCACCAGTACTGTTTCCAAAGTGACTGACAAGTTGGCCAGATCAGAACCATAACTCAAGTCACTTCCAGCAGGCCTGAAGTATGCTTTCCTTGCGGGCGCAGAAAACATGTATCCGGTCGTCATCAGCAACAGGCTGAACTCGGAACAAGAATCTCAACTTCTTGAGGTTCTAGAGAAAAACTGCAAGGCACTTGGTTGGCATGTATCAGATCTCCGCAAGATAAATCCTGTGTTATGTTCACACCGCATTTACCTGGAAGAAGACGCCAAGCCGTCCCGTGAATTTCAAAGAAGACTGAATCCTAATCTGAGGGACATTGTCATGAAAGAAATCACGAAATGGTCTGATGCATGTTTCATTTATCCCATCTTTGATTCAAAATAGGTGATCCCCTTGCACGTAGTTCCAAAGAAGTTGAGGCTTAATGTGGTTACAAATGACAGAGGAGAATATATATCTACTCGGGTACCGACATCGTGGCGCGTATGTGTTGACTACCGATGTCTTAATGCATCAATAAAGAAGGACAACTTCCCCTTGCCATTCATTGATCAAGTTTTGGAAAGACTAGCTGGCAAGGAGTTCTTCTGCTTCCTGGATGGGTACTCGGGTACAACCAAGTGGCAATCCCCTCTGAAGACCAAGAGAAAACCACCTTCACTTGCTCGTTCGGCACATACACTTTCAGAAGAATGCCCTGTGGATTGTGCAACGCACCAGTGACATTCCAAAGATGCATGCTTGTAGTCTTCGCCGAGATGGTAAGCAAATTTCTCGAAGTGTTTATGGACGACTTCTCCACCTATGGTGACAGCTTTGATTCGTATCTTAAGCACCTAGACAGAGTACCTAAGAAATGTTGTGAAGTCAATCTAGTGATATCATGGGAAAAGAGCCACTTCATGGTCACCGAAGGGATTGTGCTAGGTCATGTCGTTTCCAAACGTGGCATGGAAGTCGACCCGGTAAAGGTGGATGTAATTGCCAATCTTTAGCCACCTCAGACAGTTAAGAATGCGAGGTCGTTCTTGGGGCATGTGGGATTCTACAGAAGATTCATCCGAGATTTTAGCTGCATTACCCGACCTCTTACAGAACTTTTATGCAAGGAGACTGAGTTTAATGTTGATCAACAGGTTCTCCTTTCCTTCAATCAGCTGAAGGAGCTCATCACTCATGCTCTAGTCCTACAGCCACTGGATTGGTCTCTCCCCTTTGAGATCATGACGAATGCATCAGACTTTGCAGTTGGGGTTGTTCAAGGACAAAGAAAAGACAAGGCACCCTATGCCATTCATTACACCATCAAAACATTAGATGAAGCTTAGAGAAACTATATGGTGACAGAGAAAGAGTTGCTGGCTGTAGTATTCACCTCGAGAAGTTATGATCATATTTGCTTGGATCAAAAGATACCATCTTCACCGACCACTCTGTTATCTGATATTTGCAGCAAAAGAAGGATGGCAAACCCAGATTGATCAGATGGATCCTTCTCCTCCAGGAATTCGATTTGGAAATCAAGGACAAGCCTGTAGTTCAAAATGTGGTAGCAGATCACCTCTCCAGAATAGAGCAGCAAGAGGCTCCGTTGAGCAGTACACCCATCACAGACACCTTTCCTGACGAGTCGATTCTGGCCGTAGATTTGCTTCCTTGGTATGATGATATTGTTAACTACCTCGTCTCAGGGGTACTACCGCAGGATTGGACGAAGATTCGAAAAGACAAATTCTTATCAATGATCCATTTCTACTAATGGGAGGATCTTCTCTTATTCAGGGAAGGAGCAGATTGCATTTGGCGTAGGTGTATCCCTCAGGAGGAGCATCATAGTGTCATCGAGCATTGTCACTCGCTCGAATCTGGTGGATACCACTCTGGAGATCGAGCGACAGCAAAAGTACTTCAATGTGGCTTCTGGTGGCCCACACTATTCAAGGATGCAACAACCTTCATCAAACGATGCACTAACTATCAGAGATTGAAAGGCATCCTCACAACGAAAGACTCAATGTCCCTGAAGATCATTTAGATAGCAGACGTTTTCGATGCTTGGGACATCGATTTCATGGGACATTTCCCCAACAGTCAGGGATATGAGCACATCCTTCTTGTCGTTGACTACATGAGTCGTCGGGTCAAAGCTATCCTCGCTCGAGCCGCTGACAGTCGTACAGTATGTTTCTTTCTGAAAGAAAACATCATTTCGCGGTTCGAGATTCTAAAGATTCTCATATCAGACAGGGGTAGCCACTTCATTAACAAAGAGGTCAAGAAATTAACGAAGGAGTACGACATCGAGCATCGAGTCGCATCTCCTTACCATCCCCAGACCAATGGCATGGCAGAACTATCAAACAGAGAAATCAAGATGATCCTTCAAAAGCTTGTGAAGTCGGACAGAAAGAATTGGTCCCAACTCTTGGACTCCGTCTTGTGTGCATACAGAATAGCTTACAAGTCTCCTTTGGGCATGTCATCCTATCATCTTATGTATGGAAAGCCATGTCATCTGCCCGTGGAACTAATTCACAAATACTTATGGGCAATCAATATATGCAATTTGGACTCACAAAGAAGTGGCCAGAAAATAAAATATGATCTGAATAGGCTCCTAGAATTTCGATACTATGCATACGATAACACATTAATGTACAAAGATAAGGTGAAACGCTGGCATGACCGGCACATCAGACGAAAGACCTTCGAAGTTGGATAGAAAGTATGGCTATTTGATGCAACGTTGAGAATCTTTCCGGGCAAATTGAAGAGTAAATGGGCAGGGCCATTTCAAGTACGAGAAGTGCATGATAATAGCAGCATTGCAATATCAGAATTATCTCTTAACGCACAACCATTTCTTATCAACAGTCAACTGCTGAAGCCTTACCTTAAGCCTGGCACTTTCTTGGTCGTTGTCGACTCGATTCAAGTACTATGCTCCGATAATACATCCACAACACTGGCAGCATCAAAAGATTCAGACAATGCTCCTCAAAAGCTTTTTCTTTGATCTTTTATCTTTTCTTCTTTTCATTTTCCCGCTTTCATTCTTAAAAAGGAAAAAATGTGTGTGTACATATTTATAAGGTGTATCATCCCTTTTTTGTCAGTATTCTATACTTAAGACGCACCTTGCCCTAAGTATAGGGGTTGTACATCCCGATTACTTTCATTCTTTGATCATCTCCATTGTCTCCTCTTCTTGCTATACTTAGGGCTCTCTTATAGGGGGAGACAGTATGAGTATGATCTGTTCATCCTCACCTTGACCCTCCCTGCCTTGTGTACAATCTGTTATACTTAGGATTATTTGAACCTAAGTATAGGGGGCGGTCAACTTTCCATTCATTTATTCATACCCTTGATTCTTTATTTCTTAGACTCTTCTATACTCAGTTCAAGTTATGTTTTTCTCTTTTTCTCCTTGATATATGAGGACATAGCTCGAGCTAAGTATAGGGGGTCGTATATACTATGTATATACTTTAGCCATAACTCGTACTGTTGTATAATACTTTTGGCTAAAAATACTATGAAATTCATTACAATCTTCTAATAAAAAGATGTTTATAGCTCCTCAAACTCTTTTTGTACATACTGATTAATAAATCAGGCAAAAATACTTTTGCAAAGTATTTGAAAAATAGTTTGAAAATCTGTTTGAAAAAAACTCTTTTGAAAAAACTATTTGGAAAATATTTAGTAAAATGTGTGCAACCTTTGTAAATATTTTTGTTTGCAAAATTTTATTTTCTTTGTGTGAAATAAAATTTTTTGAAAATGATTTACAAATAGTTGGAAAAATGGTTGCAAATTTATTTTGAAAAATCTATATATAGTGTTTGAAAAACCTTTGCAAAATGATTTTCAAATAAGTGTAAATGTTTGTAAAAATCGTTTGTGAAAATTATGTTGGACTATAGTTTTAAAATGGTTGAAAAATGATTTTCAAATAAGTCTGAGGAGTATACTCACCACACTCAAAAATCTTTATAAATGTATAAAAGTGATCAATTTATCCCTTGTAACTCCTTTAAAAAACCAAAACTCTTGGAAATATAAGACATATCCCCGTGTAAAGATATGTACCTATTTCCAAAAATCACAAAAACATTTGCAATACTAAAAATACCAAAAATATTTTGTATTGACATATCCATTTTGTATATACTGATTAATAAATCAGGTTAAAAAAACTTTTGCAAAATGATTTGAAAAATGGTGTGACCCGCTTGGAAAACTTTTTGTGAAATGTTTTCAACCTTTGTAAAAATATTTTGATTGCAAAAATCTTTTTCTTTGTGTGAAATAAGAGCTTTGAAAACCTATTTACAAATGATTTCTAAATGGTTATAAAATATTGTAAAAAATGTATATATATTGTGTATGAAAAATCTTTGCAAAATGGCTTTCAAATGTTTGTAAATGTTTGCAAAAATTATTGTGTACTATAGTTTCCAAAATTATTTGCAAATCAATTTGAGGAATAAATGCATCATTAAATAGGAATAGTATATATATATATATCAAATTCTTTACCAATTGCATATATACCTAAATAAATAACTTGGTAAAAACTGTAAATTCTTTAAATTCTTAACCCTTCTAAATAAATAAAAAGCGGCACGCCCGTATAAATAGTTGTACATACTTTAATTTTCTTGTGCCAAAAATTCTTCTTTGCAAAATTCTTTGTATGAAAATTCTTTTCATTTTCAAATTCTTTTTTAAAATTTGTATCATTGTACATAGCATTTGCATAGCATTCATATTCTTTCGGATTGAGCTTGATGATTGAACTAGTCTAATAAAGTCGAAGATTGGAGCTTGGTTGGACCTTACTGCACCTAACCGCACTGGAACCCTATGGGAACTAGATTTAAGGTACTTCAGGTCCATTGGGACTTAATTCTTTGAGACTTAGGGCTTGGTTCAAGTCACCTCAACTAACTAACTAGAACTTTTCGAGATGCACGCATGACTCATGTTGGTCGTGACCTAACTTGGACACTTGCACCTTTCACTTGGCTCAACGTAGTTTGAGTGGTGAGGGGAAGGGATTTTCCGATGTGAGACGCACACAGGTGGAAACATTCGTCCTCGTCTAGGGAGGGAAGTGCACCACAACCTGGTCCAGTTGCCATGAAGTCGAATGACAGGAGAGTGTTTGTTGCAATAAATCTTCAAAAGAGGGATAGTCTTCTGGCTCAAGAGAAAAAACTCCTTATGTAAATGCTGATGTAAATAGTATGTTGAAAAAAAACTCCAAAAAAGCGGACATGCCTGAAAAAAAAATAAAATATCTGCCGGAGTATGTATATATGTTGTATAGAAAATAAGCAAGCTTAAGCATCAAAGTTACACCATGTGAGCCTGCAGCTGGATGACTTGACTACACTGGTCATGCATCCCAGGATAGGTAGCTACACTGGCTACCGTCCATTCTTTTATTCTCCTCCTCCTTTTGAGCCGGATGCCACTTGAACTTAGAAGGGAATACCCCGCTCCTCGAGGATAGAGTGTTGGATTGGGGAATCATTGGGTTGTCATTCTGGAGAAGTCGGTTCCTTTGTCATTTCGGTTGGGGAGAGCCACTATCACTTACACTGTACAAGTCAGCTTCATAGTCATAAGGGTTTACGTATGATGTAGGCTAGTTTTGACCTGGCTATTGAGGTGGTTTGAACCGAGTTCTGTGACCCTCGAAGGCTGATGTGTTTTAAATTTGATCCTCGACCAGGTACCACTCACATTTTCACATCAAGGTCTAAACCTGAGCTCCAAACTTTGGTTTTGTAAAGACAAGTTTAACAACTAAAAGCAATTTTATTTATTCTTTCCTTTTCTTTTCTTCTTTATTCTTTTTACACTTATTGCATAAGTGTTTGCTAGGGACTAGAAAAGGCAAGTATAGGGGGGTGATGAATCTCCATTTCATCACCTTTATTCTATCATTTTGGCTTTAAAAACCCTAGCTAACGCATGTAAAAATCATCAATTTGTACAAAATAGCATTCATCATTTATTGTATTGTTTTTAATGCCAAAATTATAGAATAAAGAAACGAAAAGAAAAAGAATAAAAGATCAAAGATATTTTATGACCCTGAACCCCGAGATCAAGTCAAGAATTGAGTTGGTCGACAGGGAGTAAAGTAGGGGTAGATAAGGGCCAAGAATACAATAAAAAGCCAATTCTTCTATTATTTATTTATTCATTCATTTTGACACCTATTTTATTCTTTGTTATTTATTCATCAAATAAAGAAATACATGAAAGTTGTAATAATGTAACAAAAAATACAAAATTGATTTTGTACAAAAATAATACAATGTGTTCATTTTATACACAAAATAAAAAGACAAAATCCCAACTTCACAAACACATATCTTTCAAATAAAAACTCAAAACATATCAAAATCACCTCTAATTGTATATAACTTTTCACAAACTATTTAATGGTAGTGGTTTCATTTTTTTTGGAGTTACTGTGTGAAAGTTAGGTTTTGGGCCCTCATTATATATTATACCGATTAAAATATTCATTTTTAGTCATCCTTCATTATTTTTTACAAATTTATATTTTTTTATAATTTCTTAAATATTATTTCTAACACCTGTACATATTAAAACCTAAATAAAACTAAAATTAAAATGTAAAATAAAATAAGTCTACAAATACATAGACAAAATACTTATGTCATTACTTGTATATAAATAAAAGTGATTTTATTCTTTTATTCCTTATTATTTTATATTTTTATTATATTGTAAATATTATCTATATTTTATTAAAAATATAAACCTAAAATAAAACTCAATAAAATACATTAAAATAAAATGGCGTATATAAAACATAGGTACAATACCTATAAATATACATATACAATATACATATATATTTATTTAAGTGTACAAATTACACCATAAAAATATAATAAAAATATATGTATAGCCATAAAAATAAGCTATAAGTATATAAAATAGAAGAATAAAATAAAATATATAAAATAAAAATAAAATGTATAAAATATAGGCAAATATATCTATAAATACACCAATAAAAATTAACTACTAATAAATAAAGACAAAAAAATAAATAAAAATAATAATAAAGTAAAAAATAAAATAATAAACATTTTTTATTTTATATTTGAAAATTAATAAAATCATTTACTATTTTAAATTATTTATTATTTAATAAAAATGTTATTTTGTCTTCTTGTGCGCCTGCGTGGACCAATAGGGGCACTCCCTGAGTTGACCTCTTGTCAACTCCCCCATCTGCTCCGGATTTGACGCAAGGCCATCTCTTCCCAGGTTTTCTTGCCTTTTTCCTGGCCACACCATCCATCCATCGAGATCGTCCCCTTCTTACGAAATGATCATTGATCATTGTACATACACACCATACTCTTTAATCATGTGTATATACGCCCAAATCCCTAGTTTTAGCTGGTCAATAAGAGTAATCAACTTGTTCTATAAATAATAACCTCCGACTCCCACGCATTCTCTGGTCACCACTAAGCATCTAGGAGCCATGGTTTCGTGTCTAGTTAAGTTTCTTGTGACAGGAACAGCTTCTTTGACGGCGGGCCGAGCTCCAGGAGCACGGGATGTACACACGAACGCCAAGACCGGCGACCCTGCTCCTGGTTCATTCCAAGTATAAAAGCTGTGCTTTGATCATTTCTTTTGCTTGCAATTAGTATTAGTGTTAATTTTTAATTCTTAGATTAGATTATAGTTAATTAGAGTAGTGTAATCCATCAATCGTGTACTTCGCCGGAGATGAGCTCCGGCGAGCTCCTCCGCGCGCCATCAACGCCCCTCCACCGTCCCCTCTGTTTCCACTTCATTCTCGGCCCCCTTCTGATCACACCGCACATCTCCATTCCCCCAGATCCCTAGTGGATCTGGAGATCCGCTCTCCAAGCTCTGTCGTTCGCCGAAGAGCGCCACCCGCTCCACCTCTCGCCCCATTACTCACCAAACCGGGTCAAGGCACTTTGCCCTCGACCCGTGAGTTTCGTTTTGCAGGTGCCAAGAGCCAAAGAGGCACCTGTAGGTGAAATTGAACTTCGTCGGAGGTACCTGGAGCACCTCACCTTCCCCTACCTCGTGGGGGTGCTCCGGTGATCCGCCTCCCATCCTGAGACATCCAACCAGTAGAGGACCTCTCGGGAAATCTATCTGGCCCCTTGAAGCAGCAAGGACCGCCGGAGGAGCGAGATTTCGCTGGAGGAAGTTCGCCCAGGCGAACATTCCTCATTGTTCTTCGTCTTCACCTCTCCGCCGTCAGATCAAGAATGGTGACCCAGTTGGATCCCCAACCAATGGATGGAGCCAAGCCAACACTTTCGGATAAGCCCCGCTGATCTAATCAAGGTCGTCCAAGGGCATAGCGATACCGATCGTTGGATGCGCGACACGTGGATATGTGAGATAGTCAGCGCCATCAGATTGCGCACTAAAGGGGTAAATTTCGGATTCACACCGCACTTTTGTATTTTATTATTTAGCATTGTAAATAAAATATCAAGCATTTAATAATTGGGATTTTTGCAAAAAGGACCCTGAACTTTCAATAATTACATTTTGGTCCCTCTTAGTCGTGTCACGTGTTGTCCTACGTGATGGGTAAATTGCATTGAGACCCTGATGATTTTTGTAATTGTAAATTCGTATATTAAAGTTAAATAAATGTGTTTTATTCATGCAAAATTGCACCGAGCCCCCTATCTTTTATTTTATTTGTAAAAATGCCCCTATCATACCATTGATTTTTGTTTATTTTCTCTATTTATTAAAAATACGTATTGAGCTCTTAAAAAACTACAAAAATGGGATTAAATGTTCCATGCCTTATACTTTCACGCTATATTTTTAATTGGCATTTTTTTGCATTAAATCTATTTATTAAAAATTAAAAGTAGCCTATATATTCCTTATTTAACTTAAAAAATATCAAAAAAACATCTCTAAAAATTCAAAAAATGATATATAGTGTATTTTATCCTAGTTTATTTACAGACCAAAAATCATTAAAAATGGAAAAATAAAAAGCTTAAAAATCTAAAAACCCCAAAATCTTTGATAAAAATAAAAAAATCCTATAAAATTTGAAATATCTTTTTCAATTTTATAATTTTGTTTATATAGATATTTATATGTTAAAATTGATTTAGATAATTTTGGAGTTTATTTACTATTTTAAAATCCAAATCAATTTCAGATATATATTTAATCCCATATTTGGTATATTTTTGACTTTAAAAATACATAAAAATTAGCAAAAAATTACAGAAAAATTACAAAAAAATAGAAAGATATTTAAAACGTAAAAACAACTTATTATTTGTATTTTATTCATATTTATTAATATTTATAAATCTATTACTATGTATTGTATATATTAAGCCTTATAAATGTTATATTATTTATATAAAGAAAAGGATATATAAACATAAAAAAATGAAAATGCAAAAATATAAAACCAAAAAAATATAAAAAAATAATTAAAAATTAAAAACCCACGAAAAGATCTATGCATATACATGATGAATGACTTGATTGTATATAAATAACCATAGGCTACCTAGATTGCTCTTTGTGGTTCAACCTTTACCTGCTTGCTTGCTATACATCTTATGGTAGAGAAAATAAATTTTAATTCCACAGTTTTGCTATTAATTGAATTATGTATATTGTGGGTTGATTGCTGATTAAATCCAAGATCTTCGTCGGTCACCTCGACGAGAGTACTCCCACCTTGTGTGAAACACATGATCGATGACTATCCTGGGGTTTATAAGCCCCCCCTTCCATGGGATGGATTCACAGACTCAGAATCCGTCAAACTCATCCTTCAAGCATCTGTGATATAAATCTTGGATCATTTGATTTGTCTGTTGCCCTTGGACGATCTTGTCCCACAAGCTATTGTACTTCGTCAGCACGTCACTGCATCATATGTACTCTCAAATGGATGCCATTCACTAAGTGTAATGAGCACATCCCAAATCTGCAACCAAGTTGATGAACCCTCAATGTATGACCACCTGCTCAAGGCATCTGCCACCACATTCCCCTTATTAGAGAGGCAGGAGATGGTACAATCATAGTACTTTATCAGCTCCATCCATCTCCTTTGCCTCATATTTATCTCCTTCTGATCAAAGATGTATTTGAGGCTCTTGTGGTCGGTGAAGATATCAAATGTCACCCATACAAATAATGGTACCATATCTTCAGTGCAAAGACTACGGTTGCCAACTCCAAGTCATGAGTGGGTAGTTGTGTTCGTGGTTCTTCAACTGTCATGATTCACAAGCCACCACTTGCCCTCGTTACATCAGCATAGTGCCTAGCCCTTCTTCTGAAGCATCGATGTAAATCGTGAAGTCAACTACTCCTTGAATGTACGGAAGCTCAACTCACATTTGTCACTCTAAACAAATGACATGTCCATCTGCATCAACCAAGTGACGGGTAGGGCCAACTGAGAGAACCCTTTGACAAATCTCATGTAGTACCTAGCGAGGCCAAGGAAACTATGTATCTCTGTAAATTTCTTAGGCTGCTCCAAAGACACCACTGCCTCAATCTTAGCGGGGTCAACTGACACCCCCGCCCCTGAAACCATGTGGTCTAGAAATGCCACCTTTGAAAGTTAGAACTCGCACATGTTGTATTTGGCATACAACTGGTGCTCTTGGAGTGTCTCTAGAATCGTGCGTAGATGGGACTCGTGATCGTACTCATCATGGGTGTAGACTAGAACATCATCTATGAATACGATCACGAACCTATCCAAGTACGAACGAAAGAGTCGGTTCATCAAGTCCATGAATGCGGCAGGTGCATTCGTAAGTTCAGAAGGCATTACTAGGAACTCGTAGTGACCGTATCTAGTATGAAATGCAGACTTCATCATGTCTGCATCCTTGATCCTCAACTGGTGGTATCCTGATCGTAGGTCAATCTTGGAGAACACCGCTACTCCATGTAATTGATCAAAGAGATCATCAATCCGTGGAAGTGGGTAACGGTTATTGATTGTTCTCTTGTTTAATTGTTTGTAGTCTATGCATAAACTCAAGGATCCATCCTTCTTCTTCACGAAAAGTATCGATTCTCCCCATGATGATGTACTGGGGCGGATGAATCCCTTCTCTAACAGCTCATGTAACTGCACTTTGCGCCTTTGAGCTCAGTAGGTGCCAAACTGTATGGAGGGATAGAGATCGGTTGTGTGTCTGGCAATAACATAATCTCAAACTCTATCTCCATCACTGGTGGTAGTCCAGGTAAGTCATATGGAAACAAATCAAGAAATGCACACACAACTCTAACGACTTCGATCATCTGATCTTGTATCGTTGAGTCTACCACGTAGGCAAGGTAGCCTACACAGCCCTGGTTGAGAAACTGATGGACCTTCAAGACGGAGATGCACTCAATCCCTCCATCATGTGTACGCACAACAAACTAAAACACCAACACTCCAGGTAAATGGAAGACCACCGTATTCCCAAAATAGTCCAAGCACGCATGGTGCCTCTCTAACCAGTCCTTGTCTAAGATGATGTCAAAGTCCTCTAACTAGATCAACAGTAGAAATGCGGGCATCTCGTGCCACCTATTTGTACGGCTACGTCCTCCACTGCCTGGAGGATGATAAACAATTGCCCCCCTAGACCTTGATATAGTAATGGAAGCAACCTCCATCACAAACTTTCCCAATGTGGGCATCATACGATGTGCAAGGAAGGAATGTGTAGACCCTAAATCAAACAATGCATGTAAAGACATCCCATGTGATGAAACCATACCTCGGATGTCCAATCTAGAAGCATGATCCTACTATTGTATCACTGCATTCAATTATCCTCATGATGGTACGTAGCACTGGCTTTCTACTGTGGGGCTGCTGAAAGTCACGACCTCCTCGGTGGGATCTCGATCTCTGAAACTGTCTGGAAAACCCAGCCGGTCTTCCACTCTGTTGCTATTGCTGCGCGCCCGAAATGCTGACACGCAATGGGCATTGGGCCTTGAAGTGGCCTGTCTATTTGCAATAGTAACGTGTATGACTTCCTTCTTGTGACAATCTCCCTCCAGAAGTAAACCTACCACCACTAGGCCTACGACTATGTGTCTACGTAGGGAGACGAGAAGCAATTGGACCAAGGCCTACCAAGGCATGTCCCAAGGTAGGAGATGGTGTAAACCTACTAGTTGTCGGTGTTGTCATTGTCGGGTGGTGGCGATGCTCTCTACGGAACCAAGAGAAGTCCTGACATGCAATTCTGCTAGACTGTGGTGGAGGTACCCGTGATTGGCCTCCCTGTAATTGGCATTGTGTAGCCTCCCACTTTGCTGCCTTTGCAGTAAGTTCTAAGGTGTAAAGCCTATCCTGAACCTCCTCGTGCATCCCCCATATGAACTTCTACAAAGTTCTCTTGTGGGTAAGTTGTCGTAGCAGGGGAATGGTGAGACAGCTCTATGTATCAGATCAGGTACTCTTGGGCTGTCATCGACCCCTATGTTAGCTCTACGAAGTCTCTCCTCTGATCCTCTACCCAATGGTCCAAGTAGAACTCTGCACAAAACTCATCAAAGGAGACCTCCCAAGTGATGGGCTCGGTTAAGTGCTCCTTGGTGGCATCCCACCATCTATGCATACCCATCAAAAAAGTACTCTGGTAAAGATACCCAAGTTTCCTCGAGGGCATGTATCATCCTCAGAACCTTTTCCACATATTTCATCAATAGCTCTGCATCGTCAGGGGTGGTGGTACCGAAGAACTGTGGTATAATCGCTTGTTGGTATGCAGCATATGTGCTTTGATGCCTCTATAAGGCATCAATATCCCCCATCTACTCAAGCTCTATAAAGAATGACAGGTCGACACTCTCCTCCCCGTCATGAGAAGGACGGTAGGAGGAGTCGTCCTGCTGCTAGAACTATTGCTCTATCACCTCTTGGCGATGTTGGTTGTCCTACACGGCCTGTACAAGGAAGGACAATTGTTGCGCTACATCTGGATCCTCACGAGGCAGCATGATTATGCATAAAGAACCACAACATTAATACTTGCTTTGCTTAAGATGCACATGTGAACATGGATATAAGATAAGCAATTCTCCTTTTGATTCATGTTGGGTCAGATAACTACCAACACTATTATGTTTTTCGAACACCAATGAGGAATGATATGCATAGAATGGAATGGAGTACCATTGTTGTGATACCAAACTGTCACGACCATCCCCCTAGGATATGGGTACTCGATAAATCGATTCCATAAACATACCATTCCACAATCGAAATACACAATATAATAAGGGGCGGGAGAAAATAGCATAAAAGACTGGAACTAAAATTTTTTCATCCACTCATAACATGCCCATCATTGCATTTCATTACAATCACATTCATGTCCACAAAAAATATATTACATGTATGCATTCAAAAATTATCCACACATACAAGGTACATCTCATGTCTCTCAATAAAACTACAAGAAAAGTAAAGTAGTAAAAGATACAACAAGTATTATACCACTAGAAAACCGTGTAGCCGTACAAAAGAAGTAACTCCAAGCCGCTCACTATTGTGGTTTATGCTGAGAACCTGCGGATCCACACATAGGTGCGTTATTAGCAAAGTTGCTCAGTACGATAAAAAATTATAACAAGCAAGATATAATTAAAAAGTGTGCAAAAGAAACAGTTGTATAAACTATCCTCACAAAGAGATAAATTTTAACCATTATTATTGATATGGATCGCCCAAGCTTCATGGAGAGTCTGTGATCTTGTTCTGGGTGAAACCTCACACTATGACTCTAAGGCAAGAAGAATACCTTAGGGTTGGGGAGCCTCCGTAGGCATGCGGTGCGGTATAATGTATCCTAACTAAGTTCCCAACACGTCCACTTGGCTTTACTTATAAGATTATAACTTCGATTCTCAAAGCGATTCCAACCCACGAATCCTCGTGAATCTCCCAAGTCCACTACCCACGTGTAAGAGTCCACCATGGTGTAGGGAACGAGTCAGGGCATAGATTACTAAGATCATTCTACATTAGTCCGAATCACCACGACTAACTCGATCCTCCTTATGCACAAGATATTTATATTTCATTCCCAGCTTCATTAACCACATTTTCCCAGAACTCCTCTCTTAGTGCTCTGATGAATCTGTGATTCGTCACACTAAAAGTTGAAAATAGAGCTTCGCTCTCGAATAATTAGTTGCATTTCATCATTCATTCTGCATTTTTACCATTCATGCACTTAGAATTAAGATATGCATTTTAGCATGTATAATTGCATTCATTATCATCTTCACATTTTCACCTAACTTCATCCATTTTTAGTTAAATCATGTTAACTCCGATTGACCTCAAACCACTCCATTGTGTACATATTACTAACATGATTAAAGGGTTATAAAAAATGCTAACTCAAATAATTGCCTCGTGAGACAAAACCCTAATTTCAGAATAGACAGATTAAAACATGCATATCTTCCTCATACAGTATTTGGTTTCAGTCTACTCACTTTTAAAGTTATATGCATTCAAAGAGCTCCAAAACACGACCAATTTCATAAAAATTAGAGCTCATATGTGAAAGTTGGATTTTGGACCTCTTTTGCATGTTGTGTGTTTTAACGATTTTGGATCTAATATTTTATGTACATACTTAACTCTTTTTCTTCTATTTCTTTTCCATTTATATTCTTTGATGAAAGTTTGATTAAAATTCATAAAATCCTAATCCAAAATAAGACTGAAATCAAAGAAATTGACTGGGTCTAAATGTCCCTTGTAAGTTTGTACAAATATCCTCTATTTTGCATTTTAAATTTTCTTATTTATTAAAAAACCAAAAAACGAGTAATGTGTATATATGTGTCCTTGATTTTATCATAATTTTTCTTGATTTTTACCTTAATTAAAAATCATAAAAAATTACAAAACCTCATGTGTACATAGAGTACCCCAAAGATATCATTTTGCACAGATGACATGTTTGCTCTTGGTCCCTTCATGTAATTTGTTTCATCGAGACGAGAAATTCTGTGAAGAAAATTTTTTGATCTGGGTTCGTTTGCTATTTATTTTTTATTTATCTTCTAATTTTATTTTCTAAATTTTCTAGGAGTGACACGTGGCAGCTCCTGAAGCAGCCACGTGTCACCCATTTTTGGTATTTATTTTTTATTTTTTTAATATATATAATAATTAAATAAAGATCGTCATGTGGCGCAATCATGATCGTCCAATCTCGGTCGATTGGATGGCTACAGCTCTTCCCTCATTTATGTGTGACCCTCGCGTGATAGCTCTCCTATCTCCCCTCTCCATGCATCTAACGAACCCGCGCCTCTCTCTATCTCCTCTCTCTCCCCCCTCTATCTTTCACCCTCTCTCTTCTTCGCAACCTCTCTCTCTCTCTCTCGCATTATCTCTTCTTCCTGGACTCCTGCTCTCTACCTGTTTCTCCTCTATCTCTCTCTCTCTCTTCATTTCCCACGAACGCTCGCATCTCCCTCATTCTCCTCCCCCTTCCTTCTCTGCACGTAACCCCCGCAACCACTGCCTCCTCCTCTCCTTATAGCCAACCAAAACCCTGTCCTATTTAAGCCTAACACCACCACTTGGAGAGTCATCTAACGCTTCTCAAAGAGAGAGAGAGAAAGAGAGAGAGAGAGAGCTCCTAGCACCTCGGTGACAGTGACGGTTGCTTCATCTGGTAGATAAAAGACAAGCTCCCCTTCTTTGACATGATCCATGAGAACCCCTCACGTTGCAACCATCTTCGTGCACAACTGCTGAAGCTTCTCAACGATTCTCTGCCTAGTTGATCGAGTCCAAGATCTGGAGCTATCTCACGCAACTCCCCCCTCTGGCGTGGAACCCCCTTCCAAGTAGAGCTTCTACTTTCTTCTCCTAATTTCTCCTCTTTTTCTTTTTTTTTCCTCCTTCTTCTCGTGTCCCACAAGGACTTGCCACCGCTCCTCGACTGCTCACTCATTCCAACTCCGTGTCACGATCACTGAACTACCTCCAGATCCGCTATCCACCTTCCATCTTTCTGTCACCACCCCCTTGGGTGCTCTGACTCTCCGATCTTTGGTCGATCACCATCATCCTCTGGACCGCTCTACCCTTCACACTTGCACCGCTAGCCGCCCTATCTATTAAGATATTCCACGTGCACGACAGCAACTGACTTCCTCCTACTCACGCCCGCGAACCTTCGCCTCCCTGCCAGGCGTGTGTCACCCTCTTCCTTTACAATCGACGCCATCGCCCACTCTGTTGCTCGCTCCAGGAGGTGCCTCCGCCCATCTCCCATCGGCCCTCCTCCGCCTTCAACAGTTTTGCCACCTTTGATCGCCCCCGCAGGTGATTCACTCAACTGAGCTCCTCTGCTCCCCTGCCCCTCTCTACGTCATCAAGGGAATATGTAGATGCATTTCTAACAAGATCAGGCTACATCTGGCAAACTGCACCATGCACTATGTCCTTTCCAGATGAAAGGGTCTCGCTCTATCCTGAAGGAATCCGTCTCCAAATCCCAACTGTGCTAATCATTTTGTAATCTGCCTCTGGAGATGAGTACTCTGTGCTACTCTCTGATTCGGGCCGCTGACACTTGGTTTGCTTCATCTCAAGGTTCACTTCTCTACCTGGAGAATGGAACTTCATCGTTCCCATACCATAATCGAAAGCTGCACCTGTGGTCCTAAGGAAAGGCCGCCCAAGAATGATCTAAGATTCTCTCCAATGATTGGGGGTCTCCATGTCCAAGACTGTGAAGTCAACCTGATAGTTCTACCCCTCCATCAAGATAACGATGTTCTTCACTTCTCCCTTAAGTCTCTTCACTGAACAATCTGCGAATTGGAGTATAGCTATGGATTTGCAAAGTCATCCCAACTCCAATTTTTGATAATGCTAAGGGAAGTAAGTTGATTGAAGAACCATTATCCAAGAGTGTGCGTGCAAACATGATGTCGTCGATAGGACTCTCCATGTAGTGAGCACACATGTCTCTCTTTTTCCTTGGCAATGTCTGATTCTTGAGATAATAGGTTGTGGCTACCGACAAGACGCGTGTCTTCACACTTTGGTTCTCTTTCCTTCTACTAACCCTAGTAGGTGTGCATCTCACCTTAAGGTATTTATGGAATGCAGGATGGTTAGTCACATACTCATCAAATGACATCCTTACAGTGATATTTTATTTACAAAACAGTGCCATATCGGGGTCATCTTTCTTAATCTTTCTGATGCGCATCCTACCGCAAGAGCGCAGGGGAAAGGGATTGTAGCTAGGGAAACAGAAGATGAAGAATTTGAATCATGAACTGAAAGATCATTCTTGGCATTAACGGAAACAGAGTTCTTCATACAAGAATCTTTTTGATGCAACATGGAATCAAAATCTAGACTATCTACTATAGGTTGTGGAATAAAAGCTGAAGTGGTATCTGCTACAACAAGAGGTGCAAGGTTCTCTAGACTCAGAAGTATATCCACGTTGCTGATGTTGCGTACGTGCTCTCCTTCTCTTATTGGCTCCCAGAGTAGATATCCTCAAATGGTGTTGATGGGTCTCTGGGATATGTTGTCTCTCCTCCTCATACTCTGAAGACTCGTTAGGTAGAGCTCTAGAGATGCCCTCCTCATGTCCCTTGCCCAGTCAGGTTTGGTTACGGTCCTTCCACTCCTGAGTGACATATGATTAGATTCATCACACGAAAGAATCTTATATTTAGATATAGGAGATGTTGAATAATATACCAGACCAAAGTGCTGCTGAGAACTAGATCGGTTCTGTCTATTGGGGTGAGCATGAACTTGGGTTGGAATAGAGGTAGAGGGTGCAGTCTGCTCGTCTCGCCATCTGGACATGCGTTTGACATCCACCTGTAAGTCGTGAATTCCGTTCCAGTAGGAAAGAAGCTCGTCGAGTATCTATTATTGTATGTCCACGGGTCCATACGAAGAAGGAAGGGGATAAGACTGGGAAGAAGAACGGGAAGACTGGCCCTATTGTCCAGGGTACTGCCTCTACTACTGCTGGTGTTGGGGTTCCTGTTGAAATTGCGGGCCCTGTCGGCCTGCCTGATAATGGCCCTGTCGGCCATACTGCTGGTACTGTTGTCGTTGCTACTGGGGTGGCTAGAGTCCAAGGCTCTACTATAAAGGAGGTGGTGTGGAGGTGAACGTGGTGTTGTGAAAGGTCGGGGGATGGTGGTAGGTCTGTCGATCTCCCGTACTTCCCTGCCTGGCAGGGTCCTGAGTATACCATACTCCATTCACCTCCCAAATCAATGGAGGCTCCTCCTGAACTATCTCTGCTGATGGAGGGGCTGCTGGAAAGAGTGGGTGTAGGACTGGTCCTGCTCCCACGACTGGGGTTGCCCTGACACCAACTGCTCCTGAACATGGTGAACTCGGTATACAGGAGCAGCGGGTGCAGTCATGGCAGGTATTCTTATCTTAGATACCTTCTCAGCCAATTCCTCCATTTATTTTGGAATTTTGGAGACGCTCTGGTCTATCTCATCAATCCTCTTGCCAATCTTCTCGACTATTATAAGATTATCCGTAAGGAGTCCCATGCTAGGGATCACGTCCTGAGAGAGATTGACTACAGTTGACTTTCCCCCTCCAGATAAGAGTGAATTGGGGGATGACGTATATGCCCTGTTGGCCATTTGTGAGCGGTTGGTTTCAGCCATCTGCTTGAATACCTTCCAGACGGTATCCGATCCTCATGATGTACAGCTGCCTCGACAGGCAGCGCTCACTAGTCCCTGCATCTCAGGGTTGAGACCAGTGAAGAATGACTGTACCAAGATATTGTCATATAGTCTATGACAAGGACACTTCTGCAGGATCCTTAAACCTTTCCCATGCATCACAAAAGGCTTCATGGGTTAACTGGGAAAAAGTCGTAGTTTGCATTCTCATCATGTTAGTCCTACTCATGGGGTAGAACTTCTTCAAAAATTGGTCCTTGAACTGGACAAGATTTTTCACCTAGTAGTCGACTTTGCCACCCAAGGCAAATGGAAGGGCTATGAGTCTAATATACTCCTGGCTAACCCTAGGATGTCTGAGGTTATCACAGATGAGCTCGAAATCCTTTAAGAATGCATATGGCTCCTCAGAAGCATTCCCATCAAAGTGCAGCAACAAGTTCTAAAATTGCGGCTTCAACTCAAAATCAATTGCGGGTTCGACCAGACTCAAATAGTTCCGAATTTTGTATTGTCTGGGGTTGTACGCCGCATCCATTGGTGGTTCGACCCCAACATTAAGTTATCCTAACTGAGCTCTTAGTAATGCTTATTGCTGCTCAAATTCATCTAATCTGGCAAGTACCATTCTCATCGGGTCCTCGAGGTGTTCTTCTTCCTCTTCTTTCTTCTTTGGAGGCATTTTACTTGAATCTTCTTGAGGTCTTAAATCAGCAATGTAATCTTGATTAGAAGAGGATTCAGGAATCAATATATTCTCACCAAGATGTTGGTCTTCCTCGGTGAGGTGGGAGGAGAGAAAGGGAATGGTTTGAGAGTGACCACCTCGAGAGTGAGTGATCCTGGGCTCAAGAGGGTCATGAGTCCAGGTTGGTCCAAGTTGCGCTTGGACCTTTGAAGACGTACTTCTTAAAGGGTTCGATGAGAGATTCACAAATTCCGAATAAATATTCCCCCAATTAGTCATCTTCAATGTCAAAAGAATCGATTAGAATAAGATATTCAATGAGGCGCTAGTTATACGGTGCACGTGAATGTGCAGAGTAAACTCACACAATACAAACGCAATTCAAACCCTCAAATTCGTCAACTCCACATGTGATGGCTGTAAAGGTTCGGGCCCAATTATTTGGTCAGTTTTAGTTGGTGATAAATGCAATCTTTGAAAGATTAGTGAGCTGGTAGGTGCCTGTATTTCCCTATAGACTGGCCTGATTCATACGACTAGTTGCACCCACTTTCAGCCTGTATGGGAGTAAGTGCATACTGTATAAATACGACTACCCGTTTCTTGAGGACAAAGCCTTACGACGTCCTCTAAACCTCCCACTCTGCTAAGGAAATCCGGTCCGTTTACCGGCTACCCGTAGATCCTCACTGAAAAGTGGTTAATCATAGAACCAGTAGTCTATATGAAAATCTTGGCATGGATCTATCCTAGTGTCGTCACTCTCTCACTTGCAAGTAAATCAAACAATGAGGGCTTTATGCACCCGTAAATAAGGTTCTTTTTATTCTAATTTTTATTTAGTCGAAATGTTCAATTCAGTCCCAATTTTAGAGTTAGGTTGTCACTTGAAATTAATCTGAACACAAAAAGGCATGTCTACCGTTCAATCCCAATTTCCTTTTGAATCTTAAGTTGTAAAACAAGGGAGGAATTAGAAATCAGAATGCAAAAGTGAAACGATGACGCATGCTCAGATGTAACATCCGGATCCGAATGAACTGAAGCTCCTGTCAAGAAAAGGATGTTGCAAACAAGTTTGGATCTCCAAAGTGGAGATATTCAAAGGTACATATCTCTCTTCACTTTACTTTCATTAAAGTCAATGATGAAGTTTCTAATTCAGTTTTTTTTATGTTGCTATCCATCAGGTATTTTATCTATTGTTGTATGTTAGATAAAGCCACAAAATCCCTCCAAACTTAGAGGATCAAAGGTATAATCTTTCCCCCTCCTCTTACTGCCTTCCATGCATGATTCAATCACTTAAATTGCCTCTGAAATTAGATGACAATGTGAAGTTTTACATGGAATTCAACAAAACATTACAACCATTATATATGCTCTTGATTTCTTAAAATTTTGAGGTTAAAAATTTGGGTTTATTATGCAAATTAATATAAGTTCAGGCCATTAATTAGCCCAAATTTTTAGTACAGAAAAATAGAAATTTGGGGGAAAATGACATGTATTTTCTTATGGAATCCTGAAAAGGATGAAACAATTCATAAATAAAGAATCTAATATAAGTAACTGAGCCTCCAAAATTCCTAAAAAAAACTCAACCTCAAAACAGGATGACTTACCTTTATAATTGAAAGCAATGACTCATATTAATCAACTGCATGTTCTTTATATCAAGGACATATTCAATTACTATTTTCAATAATAAAGAGAGTCCTAAAGTTGATCATAAGTTACTTTGATGCACTTGTGGCTAAAGATGCATTATTTTTTAATGAAATCCTAATAAGGATGATGTCAATGCTTATAGACTGAACATAATTCATATCGAAATAATGCCATATCCCCCAACAGATGAGCTGTAGACAACAGCTCGAGATTGTGAGTTATTCTAAACATAACAAGCATTAGATCACACCAACCAAGAATTCCAACAGCTAACATGGAGCTTCACAGAGTGATTGTTATGAACTTGCTCGAAGAGATAATCATGTGCCATTAACCTCCATATGTTTGGTCCAAGGTGGAAAACAATTTTGTATCTATGAATAATGCAGTATAATATCATAATTTGGTTGCATGGGTAGAGGCTCCTATAAGAACATATGCCCCTAAGGATCTATCCATATAGCTTTTACAATTGCTTGAGTCGTAATGTGATGAGGTTTCATCCAGGTTACAAAATAAAATTTGTCATGGGTTTCTTGTCTACAGGAAAACCTGTATAATATACATATGCACAAATGGTGAAACACAGAGATTCCTTGCTGAGGAAATCATAATGTATATGTGTAGCATTATAACAATATCCTAGAGTGACCCATGAACTAATCTACTTTGCTATCTGCATGAGCAATGTCCAAGCAATTCACAGTGATATGTAATAGCTTCCCGATAACCCCTTTATATTATATAGCATTGACATCTTCTGAGAATTCATCTTTTAAAATATTAGAACTCTTCTCTCAAAGTCAACAAATGATTTCTCAAGATCTTTACGAATAAGAAATCATCAATTAATTGATCATTATGTATAGTCTACTATTCATACAATCTATTATATATAGGATGTTATGGCAAATGATCAGAAAACACCCCTCCTTTGATGTCTCAACTGGAACTAGTGCAATTGAGACATGATTCTTGTTTAGGTACCATATAAAACAAAATGATAAAGACTAGCTAGATCCATATCTAAAGCATAGATGGTGATCTTATGATTTTAGAAATAATAAGATGTGACCACAAAGACCGGTCATCTTCATAAATTAATATTTTAGGTATACTCTACTATCTATACATATCATCAAAGATAGGTAGTGACAAAATACCTAGAATTGTAAAGTCGACCATTGAAGATATTGAGAAATGATGAGGTAGATGAATAAGTGAAATCAATGCTGAACCAGTTATATCAATAAGATCGTTGATAAAAAAGACATAGATCTGTACAATCAACCACAACAGAGATTGAGAAAGGTTGAGGAATCAAGTCAGCGTTGGTGATTCATTGATGACTAATAATTAAGAGTGCCAGTCATGGTGACCTTTACGCCTGACTGTGCGAGGGTGCGGTGACCCTCAGCTGGGCGGGAGATTAGGAAGCCCAGTTAGGGCAGCGGCCGCTTAGTGCGCGAGTCTAGGATCCCAGTCTTTTTCTCGGTTTTTTTTCACGAGCGCTCACAGTTTTTACGCCTCTCTGGGATCTACATGTTTTCTTTTAAAGATCAGTTCTGCTGACCCTTGTTCTTTAGGGTACCTAGGCTGGAGGGCCCTTGGTTTTAGTTTTTCGAGCTCGTTAGCCCGTACTGGTTGGGCTGGTTTTTCTTTTAGAGTGACTTTTCTGGAGAGTCTCTCTCACCCGTCTCAGTGGCGTAGTTTTGGATTAGACCTATCCCTCTATTGGACCGCCCTTCCAATTAGAGGGCGAGACGGAAGAGCCTCTTTTGTAGGCTACCTCACCGCTTGAGTTTTGTTTACTTTTCGCTAACAGACTTGGCGATGCTACATCTGAATCATCCATGTATACATCTGAATCCTCTATGGCTACATCTGAATCAGTTACAATGGAATTTGGAGCTACATTTGAGATTGGATTGAGTCACAAATGAGTTTGGCTAAAGTTGAGATGAATTACATTTGTGTTGGTTGTAGTTGAGCTTAGTTTCCATTAAGCTAGTTACTGTTCCGCCAATATTTCCTGATGAAGAGAAAAGATCAATTTATGAAAATCATCCTTATCAGACTACGAGATACTACTACAGTTGATTGAATTAGCTAGTGGACGTGTTGGGAACTTAGTTAGGATGCATTTTACTCCACCGCATGCCTACGGAGGCACCCCAACCCTAAGGCTTCCTTACTGCCTTAGAGTCACAGTGTGAGGTCTTATCTAGACCAAGACCACAGACTATCCACTAATCTTGAGAAATTCAATATGAAAAGAATCAAAACATCAGACTCATCATCTACACTTACTATGGTCTATCCTCATGACTCACAAACATCAAAAGAGACCCGAATCATCTCGAGCATGTCAATCATTAAATACTCAAGATATCATGATCATTTCAATCATGATAGCCATTGAATAAATCATTGGAACAAGAAATTGATGGGGAAGAACGGAAATCATATACAGGTTTATACTGGAGTCACATCTTAGAATCATAATATGAGGTCACACTCAGATCAAGATCCCAGATTATCCACTAAATCTGATTGATTGGATAAAGACCAAGAACAAAGACTCAACATCCACATCTCAATATCCATTAAACGTGATTTATAATTAATTAAAAGGTGACAGTCTAAATATGGATCATATAATCTTTGTATAAAAATGATTAATATGGGTAATTAATGTAGGATGAGTAGAATGGGGTTTCACATACCAAACAACTTGAAAGCCTATTTCATTGCAAGTAACTTTAAATTTAATTGTCAAGCCCAATTTTCTTGCTTTCCTTTTGGAGCCACTAAATTTCCTATTATTTCTAATTAATAAGATTTACTCAACATTTGTTGATGTTCTTTTCTCCCTCTTGCATGGATTGCAGGCATAATACCTGCATCGTGGTATGGGGAGAGTTGAACGTCAGTTTCTGCAGTACAACATATCAGGTATGTATGCTATAGTTTGTTCAAGGTATTATATAATGCTTTTCTTTCTCTTCTGTTATAATTAGGATGTATGTATATATTGCAATTCTGTTGTTACATGTTAACTGCTATGGAAATTTATGCAATAATTGGTGACATATTGTAGTTCTGTGGCTTATTGGTTAATTTGTGAATGTCATTCATAAAGTAAATATAAAAAATTTTACCTAAATTTTCATTATTGTAATGTGATCTTTAGCTAACATAATACTACGGGTAATATGTAAACGGGTATCCCAGACCCGAGAAGGAGCGGGCCTCACATCAGAAGATGGTATACTTACAGTGACTCCCAACACTCTCCATGCTTATGCAAAACTGAATTTTTAAATTTACACTAAATGAATGCAGATCGAGAAAACTATGCCTAAACAATATACTATTAGTGGGGAAGAATTGAGTTAATTTGAGCTAAGTAGTACGTGTCTATATGCATCTCATTATGAATCTTATCTGATGTGTGAATCTTCTAAGATATGTGTGGCCTAAGTTACGAAGGGCACAAACAAATTTGGTTTTACACTACCATGTGCCTATCCTTAATTTTGCCACTCAAGAGCCCCACCTTCACCAGAGAGTGAAACATACCTCGACACACCCACAAAATAATGTCCAAGTCTCTTTTTACATGCGCGACCTCTCTCAAACAAGAGCCATTGTAATGAATAAATTACCTAAATTATTATAACACATAATTACAAAATCTTACAAAATTAAAATGCTCTCGAAAATAAAGTAAATTTCTTGCTCTTCAACGGTCGATGCGCATTACATCCGTCGACCTCCGATGCACTCCAAGTTCACCAGGCCCTGGCAAGGAAAATAAATTTTATATTAGAGAGATAAACAACAATATATATATATAATGAGCAGGGAAATAATTGAGAGAAAAAATGCATTAATCACAAGATGGCTTGGGGGTCAGACTACCCGAGTGAGAGAAAATCTAAATCAAATTTCTAAACTAAACCCCAAGCCATTTGCCTTCCCGATAACGACGCCATCTGATGAGTCGCTAAATACGTGATATAATTTGTACTCATTGTAATACGGGTACTTAGCCAATCGTGCAGAACCGAATCAAATGTTTCTACGACGAGGACTTGGCTTTAATTTATATCCCAGGCAAATCCGGGGTTGAACACAGGGAGGCAAAGGAACAACTTCAGGTTAATTCAGAGAAATTAGGTCTAATTTTCCAATGTGATTTTTTGTATTTTTTATACAAAATAAATGCAAATGCAAAATGCGGATGAATCAAGTTACTAAGAAAATATACAACTTAGCCAAATTAATTTTAATAAGTAATTAACTCAATTTAGCCGAATTATTTTTTACAAACCTAATCTAGTGATGGATGCATGATGAATCTCCATTTCATCACCTTTATTCTATCATTTTGGCCTTAAAAAACCCTAGCTAATGCATGTAAATAGCATTAATTTGTGCATAATAGAATTCATTATTTATTGTATTATTTGTACATAAAATAAGGTTTTTAATGCCAAAATTATAGAATAAAGAGAAGAAAAGAAAAGGGATAAATATTGAAAATATTTTATGGCCCTAATTCCCGGAGACCAAGGCAAGAATTGACTTGGTCGACAAGGAATAAAATAGGGGGAGATAAGGGGCAAAATAAAATAAATATCTCATTTCATTTATTCATTAATTATGCATTTCTGACACATATTTTATTCTTTATTATTTATTCATCAAATGAAGAAACTTTGAACATAAAATTTGTAGATGATAACGTAAATAAAAATACAAAATTGAGTTTGTGTAAAAATAATACACAGTGTGCATTTTATACACAGAATAAAAAATCAGAAACAAATTTCACAGACCCATATCTTTCAATAAAAGTCAAAACATAGCAAAATCACCTCTAATTGTATATAACTTTTCATGAGTTACTTAATGTGGTGGTTTTATATTTTTTAGAGTTACTGTGTAGAAGTTAGGTTCTGGGCCCGTATTGTACAATATACCGATTAAAAATATTCAATTTATTCATTATTCATTATTTTTACAAATTCATATTTTTATAATTTTGTAAATATTATTTATAACACATGTACATATTAGAATTAGAATAAAATCAAAAATAAAAATAAAATAAAATAAACTAATCCTATATAATTATATAGGCAAAATACCTATTTATATAAATAAAAGGGGGAATATATTCTTTTAGTCTTTAATTCTTTTATATGTCCTAATATTGTAAATATTATACATATTCTATTAAAAATATAAAACTAAAATAAAACACATAAAAAATACATTAAAATAAAATAGTATACATAAAACATATGTAAAACACCTATAAATATACATGCATAATGCACATACTTATTTATTTACGTGTACAAATAATATTATAAAAACCAAATAAAAATATGTTTATACTCACAAAAATAGTTATAAATAAAGTAATAGAATAAAATAATAAAATAAAATATACAAAATAAAAATAAAAATGTACAAAATACAAGTGAATATACATATAAATAAGCCATTAAAAATAAACTTGTAACAAAATACATCAAACAAATAAATAAAAATCATAATAAAATACTACATAAAATAATAAACATTTTTTTATTTTATACTCAAAAATTAATAAAATCATTTATTGCGTGTAATTAACAAGTCAATAATTGGTCAGTCAAATTTGTCGTTTTGTGTTGAGTTGGATCAATCGCAGGCCGCGGACCGTTGACCTCTAGTCAATTGTCCCATCCAAGACCTGACTCGTCAGAAGTGTATTTTCCCCCGATTTCAGGCATTTTCCCGGCCAATCTATCCATCAAATGACCTCGATCCCTTCACGGGAACTTCTCCTAGATTAATCATGATCCACGCTAGGCCCTTGGATCCCTTGCACATAATTCGATTTCTTTGCAACCGGGCGGTCAATAAGGGTGCCCGCTAATGTGTATAAATAAAACCTCACGCCTCCATGTTCAAATTTGGCCATCTTCAAACCCTAAAGTTCTGCCATTTCGGCCCGATGAGCATCCAGGTGACATATGGAGGTCCCCTGAGATGAATGGGAGCTCGCGGAGGCAGAGGTGCGCCCAAGGCGGTTTGCTCCGGTGATCATCCTGCTCCTTGGCTCCGTCCAGGTTAGAGCTGTGTTTTTATTATTCTATAGATATCCTTTCATTCTAGCATGTTAATTATAGCATCATGATAATCATTAGCCCTTAGATTTAGCGTAAATAGGTCCTTTGTAGTTCGCCGGAGCTCTGCTCCGGCAAACTGTTCCATCGTGTTTCGCCAGTGCTCCGACCATCGTTCCATACCCATTTCCTTCTCCTTTCAGTTCCCTAAACCTCGCTCCACCTCACTCAACCAGATCGCTTGGGGATCTGAAGATCAGGTACCCTTCTCCACCGCTCGTCGGAGGTACCTCCGCCCGACCCACTCCACCTCATTTCACCACAAATAAGACCCCCAGAACCGTCTTCTTGCTTGTGCGTACATTCCTTGCAGGTCTGGAGGCCAAAGGACCCCCGAAGAGGTCGATTTTTGTACAGACATCTGGTACCTGGAGGTTACTTTCTTCCTCGACCCTGACGGACCTCTGTAGTGCTCCAGGTGCCATTTTAGAGGTGTCATCAGCCGCACAACCTCACCAGTAAACTTTTGCGCCTCGTCTCGAGGCAACCATCACCGGAGTTGCTCGTGCTGACCGATTGAAGGAGCTCCAGGGGCGCGTTCTTCCCCGATCATCTGGTCACCCTCGGAGCCGTTGGATCGCTGCTCAGCTCCAGTTCTAATCCTGGTCGTCCGATCAAGTCAAGCCACCAGCCGTTCGATGAATCCTGAGATCTAATCTGGACCGCAGATCGACGAAGGGGAATCAAGCTTCTAGGTCATGCCACGTGTCAAAGTGATGAAAGGAGCGTCATCCGATCTGCCTATATTTGGGGTAAATTGCATAATAAGCCCCACCTTTTGTATTTAATAATTAGTCCTATAAATAAAATATTATGTGTAAATAAAATAGTGCATTTTGTACTTAGGCCTTGAACTTTTTATATTTGCACTTGGATCCCTGCCAGCGTCACGTGCAGTCCTCACGTGACCCTGGAAATTTTGCATAGATAACCCTAGCATTTTTATATATTGTAAAATAGTCTAGAATAAATAAATAAATATTTTATTATGTTGGGTAATTGCATATGGGTCCCTGAAGTTTATTTTAATTACAGTTATGCCCCTCTTAGGACTTGTATTTTTGTGAATTTTATTTGATTATTAAAAATAGCTAATGAGAGCCTAAAAATCTCCAAAAATAGGATTAGATGCTTTATGCCTCGTAGATTCATGCCACGTATCCACTTTGCATTTTTTGCATTTAGTCTATTTATTAAAAATTAAAAGTAGCCTAAAATAATATCGGTCTAATTTATAAATTATCAAAAAAATAATAAATACTTTTTGAAAAAAATCAAAAAAATATATGTAGTATATTTTGATATTTATTGAGTCCAGAAAACAAAAACCCTTAAAATAAGAAAAAGAAAATTAAAAAAATCAGATTGCTCAAAATCCAATGAAAAATATAAAAATTCCATAAAAATACCAAAAATATATTTTTCTATTTTATAATTATCTATATATTATTATTTATGTACTAAAATTAATTTGGGTAATTTTGGGACATATTTGTTATTTTTAAAACCCAAATCAATTTCAGTTATGTATTAAATCCCATATTTGGGATAAATTTGACTTTAAAAATATATAAAAATTAGCAAAAATTTCTGGAAAATACAAAAACATGAGAAAACATTAAAAACCCAAAAACAAATTATTTTCTAAATTTTAATTATATTTATAAATATATTTCTATATATTGTGTAAATAAAGCCTTATATGGGCTATATTATTTTTATAAAAGAAAAAGAAAATATAAAAAGATAAAAATAAATAAAATCAGAAAATTAAAAATCAAAAATAAAATTAAAAAACCCACAAAAACAATAACATGGATAAGAAAAAGATTGAATAATTTTGTGCGCATATTTTTGCCTCTAATCGTTTGCTCCCAGTGTTCGACACTGTACGCATGCTTACACGTTATACACATTTGCATGTAGAGTTATAATAAATTTTAACTCCACACTTTTTAGATTTAATTCCTTTATTCATATCGTGGGTTAATTGTTGATTAACCGGGATGTATTGAGCGATCAACGCTTCGACTATTGATTTGCCTTGTGTAGGGCTACTAATTGAACTGAACCATTCAAATTCGATTAGGATTCGTTCGATAAAAATTCGAAAAAAGATCGATTTGAAATCCAATGAACCAAATTTGAATTTAACTTGTGGATTCTATTCCTAAATGAATTGAATCTGAATTAACATGAATTCGTTCGATAAAAATTCGATTCGATTCGATATTTATATACATTCATATATGTATATATGTATCCATATATTTATATTCATATGCATAGTACATACATATGTACACACATATAATACATACATATTTACATACATACATGTAACAACCCCACACTAGGTCTACTAATATCATTTCCAAGTATTCTTGTGCAAGGAATTATAGCATAATTACATCAAAAGAATGACACGCAATAATTCAAATTCATTTGTAAGTAAATAGATGCAGAAAATAATATATGAAGATGTAAAAATGTTACGGTATTTAATTTACATTGAAAGATTTAGCATTTGCATTATATCTCTAAGCATAACATGTGCAAGCATCCAAGGATACTATAAAACCAACTTACGACAGTTATTAAGTGGTTACTTTTAAGCTTATAGTCATATCTAGGCTCCACCAGTAGATTTATCATGTCCAGACTTCACCGTTATGATTTCCATACTCCCACAATACACCAATGAGACTTTTCAATGCATGACATGTATATGCAACATTAAGCACCGTTAGTGAGACTCAATCTCTTTTCTTTTCCACTTTTAACTAAGTTCAAGTGGTTTGACTTTGAAATATGTTATGAGTCAAAGATGTGTGTCCTTTATTCATCGGTTATACAAAGCATCTAAGTTCTCATATTTACTTCTTATTTTAGTTTAATGACAATAGCTTAGATATGAGTTACTTTGTATAAGTAATAATCAATCTTAGCATGCTATCCAGAAATTTTGAGGCATTAAGAATATTCTAAAGCACTTTAAATCATCCCAATTTAATATGCTTGTGTGTATATATACATGTATAATCCCATTAGTTAAATACTAAATTTTAAAATAAAAAAAGGAAAAAATAAGTCATAAAATCTACTAGGAAAGATCAAATGTTTAATATTACTATTCTAATTCCTCACCTATACATTTATTTTCATATTCCCATATTCCTTACACTGTTTTTCCATTCTTTTTGTCATTATCTACAAATGATTCCAAAACCTCATGGTATATTTTGGTGACCTTTCTCCTAGCACATAAAAATGATGGTTTTGCTACTTCGAGTTCCTCAACATTTGTTGTGGCTCGAAGTTTATCTAGATATCTCTGCTTTGCTTTTTTATTTTGAGCATAGCAATCCATGATGATTATCATTGTCAAGACAACATTTGTCATCGCATGAGTAATATACAAGCTATTCTCATGATGATGTAAGTTGCTCCTTTGTACATCAAAATTTTTCGTATATTTTATTTCAAGGTTTAGTTTTTCGATATTGAAGATCATCACGCTTAATGAAGAAGTTTTATATTGCTATATTTTTTTTGCTATTCCTATTGTTTTAAATAATAATGTTAATTTGTATCAATTTTCTATATAAGTTTGATCTTGTCTTGCTTTAATATGCAGTGATAATTATAATGTATTCAGCTTTTTCATCAATGATATTTTAACTCTTCGATAGCCTCATATAATTATATTGTATTTATATATTCCTTCTCATAGGAAAAATATTTTTAAGTTGCAAAAGACATATAATAATTGTAAAAATTATGTACTTTTTCCCATTGTATTGTATTGACTTGATATTTTCCTTTATTATATAGCCTTTTCGACTTATCTTAGTGATATATATTAAAAATTAAAATTATACAATAATTATATTATATTATTCTTCATATAATGTTAGTTATATAAGCTCTAAAACATCAATTTACATTTCAAAATCGAAATAAAATGAATCAAATTTGAATATTCGAAACTCAAAATGAACAGAATCTGAATTCAAGTCAGCAAATTCGTTTAAAATTCGATTCGAGTTCGGATTCGAAACTTTTATAATGAATTGAATCAGAATCCTGACGGATTCGAAGGTATTCGATTCGATTAGCACCCCTAGCCTTGTGGATTAATATGACCCTCGATTTATCTTGCATTACCAAATGACACCATTGCCGGGGAGCAACATCGTTTGGGATATGTATTATTTATTTGATTCTTAGATCTTGTCCATATTTATTTATTTATTTGCATTATTTATTGATATTATTGTGACTATTCTGACCATCTCCCTTATTTGACTTTAATGCAAGGGACCGTTGCGCGACAGAGGACTTCTTAGGATGACCTATGCACCCGAGCAAGGCAGAGTCAGCTTTCAGACCTAGCCGGCAAGAGAGAGCGCCAAAGGAAAATGGAGGAGGATTTTTGCAGAGTAGTCTAACATTTTTGCATTATTTATTATTATGTATATTCATGAGAGAGAGAGATAGACACCTGGCACGTAATAATTGGACTTGCTACAGACACTCTGACTTCCCGAGGTCCAATGCCCGAGGGATTGTTTCCTCGGGGGCCTAGATGATTTTTATGCTTTTACTTTTTTTTATTTTGATTATTTCATGTGAATGAACCCTAGCTTAGGATTGCTTGACGTAGACTAAGGTCCAAACCCTAATATATATGCATGTACCTATAGATACA
Organism: Ottelia alismoides; assembly: GCA_037367405.1. NCBI lineage: Eukaryota > Viridiplantae > Streptophyta > Magnoliopsida > Alismatales > Hydrocharitaceae > Ottelia > Ottelia alismoides. Next base: position 373,156 of record JAZKJV010007621.1, read on the forward strand.
ATTTAGGACTTAGTCAATTTTGAAATAATGGTCTTCACACTAATAGCATCATGTATCTAGGGCGATTTCCTCGGATTGCATATCATATAGCTTAGATTTTAATTCTATTCTGCATCCCGCATGGAGAGAGCTGGGAAGCACTGTAAGTCCTCTTACTTTGCATGCATCATCAATTTCCGACTTGCATGGCTTTTCCGATCCTCTCCTTCTGATTTTGACCACTTAGGATGCTTGATGGAAATTGGAACCCCGTTAGGCACGTGCATTGAAAAATAACAAAAAAGTGATAACCAAAATAAAATCAAGACTGCTAACCATACTTGATCTCTAAAATAAAATGTAATGGATTCCTTGTATTGGGGAGAACAACCCCCTCCTTATCTGAGCATTTTATTTCTACATACACGCTAAGTATTAGTGCCTAAATCCCAAGCCTCTCTGCGGTGTGTACAACCTTTTAAATGGTCACCTAGCTCTAAAATCAACAAGATAAAAGACCACATCTCGGTCTTCACCGTGTTGAGTAGGTGAATTGGGGGTTTGCTTTGTGTATTGATTGTGACTTGGAGTCCATTTGCATTTTCATCTCCCTTTGAGTAGTCGGTCCCGTCCGTTTGATTCATCCATTTTTATCTTTGAGTCCCTCTATCTCTCTTATAGATATATCTCCTCATTTGCATTGATTCATGATATTGGCGCTTGAGCTCAGTCATCTTCACCATATCTTTCGTCTTGCTTCTTGCGCACCCTCCTCGTGTCCCCCGTATCATCTCTTCTATCACCTGGGATTGATGTGTTTTTAGAGATCCCGCATCGAGGATTTTGTGGCTTACATTGATTATTGGAGTAAGTCGGGCATGTGTTGAGGATGCTGAGATTGATTTGGTGGATCTGAGTTGAAGTTTGTGCTTGGGGCTCATTGAGAACTTTGATGGTGCACGATTATTAGGTGTGATTCTTATTGGACAATTTTGATCTCGCACCCCATATTGAGGATGTGATGTGCTTCGACGATTTGAGGATGATATCATGATGCTTCTACTGATCTATCTATTTTGAGGTTCCGTCCGTCTTGATTTTTGAGTTGGATAGACTATCTTGGTATATGTTTCATTGTGACGGTGACCGGACCCACATGATCTCGCTCATCTTCTTGATTGACCCATCCCCGATCTCCTGCCTATATTATCCACTCAGGTCACACAGAGGATTTCTAATTATCTTTCATGCCATCTCAGCTAATTTGGCTGATATGAGGAATGTTCTGCGATTTACCTGATTATTTTCTCCCTCACATGATCTTTTGCCCTCCTGAGATTTGATTGATTGATTGCTTTTGAGGACCTGAGATTTGATGCCAACAATCCCAAGACTTGATTGACCTTGTTCCTATTACTCCCCGAGGACTATTTGTGGGAGGATGCGACACATTCTTTACGATCGGTTTCATACACTGACTCTGTCTCCACCCTGTTGGAGCCCGAAACCGCATCGTATGATTTGACTATTCAGACTCCCTGTTGATTGTGCGCCCGTTCTATAGGTGTACGAGGCCAATCTTCTCAGACTCCTTTGAGTCCGCTCACCTTGACGTTCCTCGCAAGGCTGAGCATCACTGTTTCTGATTATTCCTTGCCTAGTTCATAGTCCTCTCCGAGGGTTATTTGTGAGACACTATGACAACTTGCTATACCTGCGGTCTCTTCTGCTGATAGACGATCTGTCGTCTACCGAGACCATTCTGATTGACTCCTTCGAGTCCTCTCTCCTTGACGACCCTCGCAAGGATGAGATCTGATTTGACTATTCCCTGATTAGCTTGCATTGTTCCCTTAGGACTATCTGCGAGAAGATGCAACACTTTCTTTACGCTCAGTTCCCCTTGCTGACTGTGTCTCCCATCTGTTGAACACGGAACCGAGTTGTCTGATATGCTTTCGGCCCCCGCTACTTCGATGTTTACCCGATCTGTTGGATCTTGGGACCCAACTGACTTGACTCATTTGAGTCCGCTCTCCTTGATGGTCCTCGCAAGGATGAGCCATCTTTCTCTGATTATTCTCAGCTTAGTCGGCAGTATGCTCCCCGAGGGTTGTCAGCGGGATGCTGCCACACTTTCTTAATTTGTCAGTCTCTTCTGCTGGTAACAGATCTGTTGCCTACCGAGACCGCTCATGTGATCCACCTGATGGATCCGGTTCCTTTGAGCCCACTCTCCTTGACGACCCTCGCAAGGGTGAGCTTATATTCTGATTATTCATTGACTAGCATGTACTACTCTCTGAGGGTTATCTGCGGGAGGGTACATCATATTTTAGGTACTCGGCTTCACTTCTGGTGTTTCCTTTCTAGAGGGGCACAAAGTTGAGTCTGCTGATTTTGGCACTCGGCCTCCTCCCTGGTTGTGTCTCCTCTCTGAGGAGCACAGAGCTGAGTCCTCTGATTATTCTGAGATCTTTGAGTCTGCTCACCTTGAGGACCCTCGTAGGGTTGAGCCTTGTCTCACGCTATTTTGGTATGTCCCTGCGATCTTTCGACCTACATGACCATTGGATATCACGCCGCTACATTGAGAGTCTCATGTTTTTCACTTATTATACATCTTTAAGACAGTGATTGACTTGGAGGAGTCTATCATGTTCTTTCTTCCTCCAGGTCTTACGGTATCGGCTCCGCTCACCCATTTCACACTTTATGAGCCGATGTTCTGCTTTCGCTACTGGATACGTGTTTAGTTTTCGATCTCTTCTCCCCGGTAGCTGACACCCATCTGATTGCATAACTGGGTGTCTTTTCACAATCTGAATGCATCTTCGTTCTCACAGGGAGACGATGACAAGAGCATGGTACTCACTTACCAGATACCGTCCTGTATCTCATCAGTCTTTACTTGTTGTATATATGTGTTTTATCTTCTATTCCTCCTTTCTCCCGCATGTTACATATGCCCAGATCTATCGCCATATCTTTGTATATATACTTAGGATGTACTTCGTCTTAAGTATAGGGGGCACACACCGTGTTGTTCTTTTTCCATTCTGTTTCATCAATCCTGTCATCGCCTATACTTAGGGATCTTTCACCCTAAGTATAGGGGGAGTGTCGCGTATATTCTCCACCATATTTTTCATCTATCTGTATATCTTTCTCTTTTCTTCTTCTCTTCTTTTCCTTTTCATTTTTCTTTTTCTACAGAAAAAGTGTTGCCCCCTTTGTGTCAGTTTTCTGTACTTAGGACATACTTTGTCCTAAGTATAGAGGGTGGGCACCCCGATTCGTTCATTCTTTGATCCCCTCCATTGTCTCCTCTCATGTTTATTTTGCTCCGCTATACTTAGGGATATCTCACCCTAAGTATAGGGGGAGACAACCCGAGCTGTGGTCTGTTTATCTTTATTTTTTTGTTTATTCCCACCCGTGACCCTCCATGCATTGTGTACAGTCTGCTATACTTAGGATTATTTGATCCTAAGTATAGGGGGCTCGGTCACCTTATTATTCATGTATCTCTTCATTCCTTATTCTTTCAGTCGTTGTAGTATAGGCTTTTCTATACTCTGTATGAGTTATGTCTTCTCTTTCTCTTTTTCGATCTATGAGGACATAGCTCATGCAAAGTATAGGGGGGTTGTATATACTCTATATATACTTTAGCCATAACTCGTACTTTCGTATTATTATTAATAAATATGGCTAAAATATATTATATAAAATATACATAAACAATTCATTAATAACAACAGTCATTCCTCAAATTGTTTTTGTATTTAAATCAGGTTAAAAATACTTTTGCAAAATGATTTGAAAAATGGTGTGAACCATTTGAAAAACTTTTTGTGAAATGATTTCTACCTTTGTAAAAAATATTTTGACTTGCAAAAATTCTTTTCTTTGTGTGAAATAAAAAATTTGAAAAACCCATTTGCAAATGATTTTGAAAATGTTTGTAAAAATATTTTTGAAAATTGTATATATAATGTGTGAAAAATCTTTGAAAAATGGCTTTCAAATGTTTGTAAATATTTGCAAAAATTATTTTGAACTATAGTTTCAAAAATTGTTTTCAGATAAATTTGAGGAATGAATGTATCACTAAAATAAGAATAAAATGTGTATGTAAATCAAAATAAAATTCTTTATCAATTGTATGTATGTACCTACAATAACTTTGTTAAAACTTGTAAATTCTTCAAAATTCTTAACTCTTGTAAGATAAAGAAGCACGCCCGTGTAAATAGCTGTAATTATTTTATACTAAGTATGCCAAATTCTTTTCCAAAATTCTTTTTGTAAAAATTCTTTCTGTTTTCAAAAATTCTTTGACAAATTGCATCATTCATTGTACATAGAATTTGCATAGCATTCATATTCTTTTCAATTGAGCTTGATGATTGAACTAGTCCAATAAAGTCGAAGATTGGAGCTTAGTTGGACTTATTACACCTAACCGTACTGGAACCTTATGGGAACTAGGTTTAACGTACTTCAGGTCCAATAGGGCTTAATTCTTTGAGACTCAGGGCTAGTTTCAAGTCACCTCAACTAACTAACTAGAACTTTTCGAGACACATGCATGACTTTTGTCGGTCGTGACCTAACTTAGATACTTGCACCTTTCACTTGGCTCAACTCAGTTGGAGTGGTGAGGGGGTTGGATTTGCCAGTCTGAGACGCACACGGGTGGAAACATTCGTCCTCGTGTAGGGAGGGAAATGCACCCCAACCTGGTCCAGTTTAATGAAGTCTAAAGAGAGGAGAGTGTGGGTTGCAATAAAGCTTCAAAAGAGGGATAATCTTCTGGCTCAAGAGGAAAAACTCCTTATGTAAATGCTGCTGTAAATAGTATATTTGAAAAAAATTCCAAAAAAGTGGATAGGCTTGTATATAAAAATAAAATGCATGCCGGAGTATGTATATATGTTATACCATGTGAGCCTGCAGCTGGACGACTTGACTACACTGGTCAGGCATCCCAGGATAGGTAGCTACACTGGCTATTGTCCATTCTTTTCTTCACCTCCTCCTCTTAAGTTGGAAGCCACTTGAACTTAGAAGGGAATACCCCGCTTCTCGAGGACAAAGATCTGGATTGGGGAATCATTGGGTTGTCATTCTGGAGAAGTCAGTCTCTTTGTCATTTCAGTTGGGGAGAGCCACTATCACTTACACTGTACAAGACAGCTTCATAGTCATAAGGGTTTGTGTATGATGTAGGCTAGTTCTGACCTGGCTATTGAGGTGGTTTGAACTGAGTTCTGTGACTCTCGAAGGCTGTTGTGTTTTAAATTTGGTTCCCAACCAGGTTCACATACATTTTCACATAAAGGTCTAACCTGAGCTCCAAACTTTGATTTTATACAGACATGTTTAATTATTGAAATTCCATTTATTATTTATCTTTTCTTTTTCTTTTCTTCTTTATTCTTTGTGATACTTATTGCATAAGTTTTTGCTAGGGACTAGCAAAGGCAAGTATAGTGGGGTGATGAATCTCCATTTCATCACCTTTATTCTATCATTTTGTCCTTAAAAACCCTAGCTAATGCATGTAAATAACATTAATTTGTGCATAATAGCATTCATTACTTATTGTATTATTTGTACATAAAATAAGATTTTTAATGCCAAAATTATAGTTTACAGAGAAGAAAAGAAAAAGGAATAAAATATTGAAAATATTCTATGACCCTAAACCCTGAGACTAAAGCAAGAATTGACTTGTTCGACAAGGAATAAAGTAGGGGGAGATAAGGGCCAAAATAAAATAAATACCTCATTTCATTTATTCATTAATTATGCATTTTACACCTATTTTATTCTTTATTATTTATTCATCAAATGAAGAAACTTTGATTGTATATGATAACGCAAATAAAAATACAAAATTGAGTTTGTACAAAAATAATACACAGTGTGCATTTTATACATAGAATAAAAAGCCAAAAACCAAACTTCACAGATCATATCTTTTCAATAAAATTCAAAATATAGCAAAATCACTCTAATTGTATATAACTTTTCAAGAGCTATTTAATGGTGGTGGTTTTGTATTTTTAGAGTTAGTGTAGAAGTTAGGTTTTGGGCCCCTATTGTACAATATACCGATTAAAATATTTAATTTATTCATTATTTTTACAAATTCACATTTTTATAATTCTGTAAATATTATTTATAACACATGTACATGTCAAAATTAGAATAAAATCAAAAAGGAAAATAAAATAAAATAGAATAAGTTTATATAATTATATAGGCAAAATCCCTATGTATATAAATAAAAGGGGGAATATATTCTTTTAGTCTTTAATTCTTTTATATTTTCCTAATATTGTAAATATTATATATATTCTATTAAAAATGTAAAACGAAAATAAAACTCATAAAAATACATTAAAATAAAATAGTTGACATAAAACATAGGTAAAACCCATATAAATATACTTGTATAATACACATACTTATTTATTTAAGTATACAAATAATATTATAAAAATCAAATAAAAATATATTTATACTCACAAAAATAAGTTATAAATATATAAAACAATAGAATACAATAATAAAATAAAATACACAAAATAAAAATAAAAATGTACAAAATATAGGTAAATATACCTATAAATAAGCCATTAAATAAACATGTAATAAAATACATCAAACAAATAAATAAAAATCATAATTAAAGACTACATTAAATAATAAATATTTTTTGTTTTATACTTAAAAATTAATAAAATTATTTATTGGGTGTAATTAACAAGTCAATAATTGGTCAGTCAAATTTGAAGTTTTGTGCTGAGTTGGACCAATCGCAGGTCGCGGACAGTTGACCTCCCATCCAAGACTCGACTCATCAGAAGTGTATTTTCCCCCAATTTCAGGCATTTTTCCCGATCGATCTATCCATCAAATGACCTCGATCCCTTCACAGGAATTTCTCCTAGATTAATCATGATCCACGCCAGGCCCTTGGATTCCTTGTACATAATTCGATTTCTTTGCAACAGGCCGATCAATAAGGGTGCCCTCTAATGTGTATAAATAAAACCTCCTGCCTCCATGTTCAAATTTGGCCATCTTCAAACCCTAAAGTTCTGCCATTTCGGCCTAGTGAGCATCCAGGTGACAGATGGAGGTCCCCTAAGATGGATGGGAGATCGCGAAGGCGGAGGTGCACCCAAGGCGGTTTGCTCCGGCGATCGTCCTGCTCCTTGGCTCTGGCCAGGTTAGAGCTGTGTTTTTATTATTCTTTAGATAACCTTTCATTCTAACATGTTAATTATAGCATCGGGATAATCCTTAGCCCTTAGATTTAGCATAAATTGGTCCTTTCGTAGTTCGCCGGAGCTCTGCTTCGACGAACTGTTCCACCGTGTTTCGCCAGTGCTTTGACCACCGTTCCATCCCCATTTCCTTCTCCTTTCAATTCCTTACGCCCCGCTCTACCTCGCTCAACCAGATCCCTTGGGGATCTGGAGATCAGGTACCCTTCTCCGCCGCTCGTCGGAGATACCTCTGCCCAACCCACTCCGCCTCATCTCACCACGAATAAGACCCCCAAAACAATCTTCTTACTTGTGCTTACATTCCTTGTAGGTCTGGAGGCCAAAGGACCCACGAAGGGGTCGATTTTTGTACATACATCTGGTACCTGGAGGTCACTTTCTTCCTTGACCTTGACGGATCTCTATAGCACTCCAGGTGCCATTTTGGAAGTGTCATCAGTTGTGTAACCTCGCCAGGAATCTTTTGTGCCTCGTCATTGTTGGAGTTACTCGTGTTGACCGATTGAAAGAGCTCCAGGGGCACATTCTTCCCCAATCATCCAGCCACCTTTGGAGCCGTTGGATCGCTGCTCAGCTCCAGTTCTAATCCTGGTCGTCCGATCAAGTCAAGCCACTAGCCGTTCGATGAAGCTTGAGATCTAATCTGGACCACAGATCGGTGAAGGGGTATCAAGCTTCCAGGTCATGTCACGTGTCAAAATGATGGAAGGAGCGTCGTCCGATCTGCCTATATTTGGGGTAAATTGCATAATAAGCCCCGCCTTTTTGTATTTAATAATTAGTCCTGTAAATAAAATATTATATGTAAATAAAATAGGGAATTTTGTACTTAGGACCTTTAACATTTTATATTTGCACTTGGGTCCCTACCAGCGTCACGTGCAGTCCTCGCGTGATCCTAGAAATTTTGCATAGATAACCCTGACGTTTTTGTATATAGTAAAATAGTTTAGAAAAATTAAATAAATGTTCTACTCTGTTGGATAAATTGCATCTGGGTCTCTGAAGTTTATTGTAATTGTAGTTATGCCCCTACCAGGACTTATATTTTTGTGAATTTTATCTAATTTTAAAAAATAGCTAATGAGCTCCTAAAAATCCCAAAAAACAGGATTAGATGTTTTATGCCTTGTAGATTCATGCCACGTATACACTTAGCATTTTTTATTTTTAGTCTATTTATTAAAAATTAAAAGGAGCCTAAATAATCCTTATCTAATTTATAAATTACCAAAAAAAATATAAAAACTTTTTGAAAATTCCAAAAAATTTATATGTAGCATATTTTGATATTTATTGAGTCCAGAAAACAAAAATCCCTAAAAACAAGAAAAAGAAAATTAAAAAATCAAAAAGCTCCAAAATCCAACATAAATATAAAAATTCCACAAAAATACCAAAAATACATTGTGTAAATAAAGTCTTATATGGGTTATATTATTTTTATAAAAGAAAAAGAAAATATAAAAAGATAAAAATATAAAAAATAAAATCAAAAAATTAAAAATCAAATATAAAAATATTTATAAAATCAAAAATAAAATAAAAAATTTAAAATTTAAAAACCCACAAAAACAATAACATGGACAAGAAAACGATTGAATAATTTTGTGCGCATATTTTTGCCCACAACCGTTTGCTCCTGGTATACAACACTCTACACATGCTTACATGCTATACACATTTGCTTGTAAAGTTATAATAAATTTTATCTCCACATTTTTTAGATTTAATTGCTTTATTCATATTGTGGGTTAATTGTTGATTAATAGGGATTTATTGAGCGGCCAACGCTTCGACTATTGATCTGCCTTGTGGATTAATGACCCTCGATTTATCTTGCGTTACCAATGCATCACAAATTTTTTGGAATATTAGGGTTTAAAATGCAACAACAAAAAATGCACACTTTTTTATGGATTTTTACGTAATTTTTCACACAAACGCAAAAATTATGAATTTTAACTTGAACTTTAACATGATGCAATGAGTCTACAAATTTTTAAAACAAAATTTCGACAATATATGATTTTTTTAATGAAAATAGAGTGATAGCAAGTATTAAATTCTTAATAAATCCACATTATCAATTTAGATAGAGGACAAATATCTCAAAAAGGTATTTATAATAGCAATCTAAGAGAGTTGAAATTTTGCAAAAATACAATGTCTGGATTTAATTAAAAATCAATTGCCAAAATCACTCTACACTTTATTTAAGGCACAAAACAACTCCAATTAAGATGAAATTTGGATACTAATTAAAGCATATTTCAAAGCATCTTTTCTGATTTTTGTGGAATTTTTTGAGCAAGTTGGATTAAATATGAGTTTAAGAGCTTAAATTGGGTAAAATATGCGATTTTTCAATAAAATAATTTTAGTTAATTACCTGGATCTCACAAAAATCCAAATAAATACCCAAATGGTAGACAATTAGGTGCTCAACATCTTTGCATTAAATAAAATGATGTAAGATACATATCCAAATTGATGCATACACATAGGGTCCTGATTGCAATACAGAAAATGAAAACTCACAAATAAAACACGCACAGGGGCTAATTTGCAAATACATAACATACAGGAAAAAATGCAATTTTCACGGGAAATAAAATCAAGGTAAAAAACCTTAAAAACCTTCTTCCTGGTGGTACGGGGGAAAGTAGAAGGGGCGGGGCGGCCAACCTGGCTTGGCGGAGGGCTCGAGGTGGCACATGCGGCGGGACGATGGATGGTCGTAGGAGTGAGGGTGAGGACGGTGATGCTCGGTTGGCGGTGCGGTCTGGATGGAGATCGACGGGCGCGGGTAGTCGGTGTTGTAGGTGGCTGCAGTAGTGCGGGGGACCGCTCGTGAGGAAGGTGGAGGGCCTATGCGGAGGTGGCTGGTGGCAAGGGAGGGCCGCGACGGTGGCTGGATGCGGTGAGGTGCCACGGGCGGAGGCGCGACCATGCGCGGGCTTGGCGCAAGGTGGGCTGGGCGGTCGTGAAGTAGCACAGGGTCGCATGAGCAAACAGGTTGTGGAGGGGCCTCATACGATGGCGCGTTACGTCCAGGAGGGCGAGCCTGCGAGGAGGGCTGGCCATTGGGTGACGACGCTCGGAGGAGATGGCCGGCTGGCGGTGCGGCCTAGTGGTGACGGTCAGGCCGCCGTATTGTTTTTTATTAATATTTTAGTTATTTTTTAATTTTATCTCGGTCGTTGTGATAAAAAATTTTGTTTTAATTTTTAATTTTTTTTGTTTTCGTAAAACATGGAATAAACAGAAGATAAAAAGAAGATGGTGTGATGGTGATATGATAAAGCAAATGAACAAAGGAAAGTGACTATGGTGTGACGTGATGTGGTGAAAAAATAAAAACGATACCAAAAATTGAAAACGAGGGTTGCCTATGATGGAAGTAAGCATCCGTGGTGTGCTCACGAGAAGCTTGGTCGTCGCTCGAATCAACGGTGAGAGATGAGCTCGAGCAGCGCACGGGGACGGCTGCGATGTTCGCCGGAATGCTAACGGTTCTCACCAGAGAGGAAGCATTCGTCGCTCTACTTTGTCGTTCGCTGTCACCGAGATGAATGATCAGAGCTCTCAAATCTCTCTCGCATAAAGGTAGATCACAGGTAAAAATAAGGAGAATGAGATGTATAAAAAGAGAAGAAAATTGGATGTTAGAAAAGATTGGGATGGTGGAGTTGAATGAAGAAAAGGAAAGTTAGTGTAGAGAATGAAAATGAAATAAAGGAAAAGAAAATAAAATAAAGTAGGCTACTAAAATACAATAAAATAAAGAGAAGAAATCGAGTGGAGAATTTACAAAATAAGACAAACAATATGTACATGTTTTTGACTTGTCTAATTTTATATATTTTTTTATATTTTTAATAAAAGATATTTAAAATAAAAATAAGATAAAATATTAGAAATAAAATAAAATACAAAAATCATTTTTTAGATTTTTTAGTAATTAAGAAAAGTAAATAAAAAATGAGAAAAGAAAAATATATACATGATATACAATGTACACATAGGTCTGAAAATCCATATTTTGCAAATGAGGTCCGATTTTAAATAAATTACTTTCATTGGATAGATAATTTTCTAACTTAAACTTTAAAAGTGAGTTTGGTGAATTTAGAGTTCATACGGAGCAAGAATTTGACCGGGCAGTTGGACATTACGGCTTTTTCTCTTTGGGATCTGGGAGCATTTATTTAAGGTGAAATTTGTTTATATTTTTGTATTTTTATGTATAAAGCCTTGTCCTGATGGCTGGAGGGGAATGCTATCATTTTTGCTACGCCTAACGGAATGTTAGGGTAGTGACTTGTGCATCCATTTTTATAAACAAGTCAGAGAAAGAATTAGCCAAGAAGGAGTTGAAATGAAATTAATAAAAATACATAAAGTTTTGGACTATTTATAGATGAAAAATTCCTTTATTTTGTGGCTTATTATTATTAATTTATTTTGTACAATATAATATACAATAATTAGTGTATTGTATTTACAATAGTCATTTTGTTGGTTTATTGATTTTATTGACATTTATTTGAGATTTTATTCAAGGATTTTGCTAAGACCAATATATTGAGATGATGAATCGTGGATTCATCAGTAAAAGAGGAGTAGAAGAATGGTCAAACTCTAGAATAGAAGGTAAGTGGTTAGTAGAAGAGAAAGGCAGAATAGAATCTAGTTGTACAGAGTGTGTAGGTTTCCTAGTGTCCTCTAATTTTTAAACATCAAATCCGCTCATTTCATTCTCCACTTCTGCACCCGAGATGGCAGCAAATGAAATCAATAGGTCATTTACATTTCTTAACCTGTCCTCAATTGATGCATGTCTCCTGACAAGTCTAGAAATGTCATCCTCCAAAAAGTTTTCATGACAAATCATGGTAGCGGTTTGCTCATTTGGACTATACTAGTGAGAACTTAAGGTCTCATACTCAACATACCTAAACTCTTGCATGTAATGTTGGGTCGAGTATAGACCATCCGTATCGAAGATTTTGGTTGGAGCCTTATATGGTGGAGCCAATAGACATGGGGCTTGTAGATCGAGCTTATGGTCCAATCCCTTGTATATGCAGACTCTCTGAATGGGTGGTATGAGGGCTGGTCAATGCGTGCTTGGCCGCTAAGGTCAATCAAGTTCGGAAAATCATAAGGTGCAGGCCTCTCCAGTCGGTTTATTTGTTCAACAATGTTATACCCTAAGGTCAAGTTAGGATATGTATCTGTAAATCGTTGACTTGTCCCATTATTCATATTAGGAGGAAATAAGGCTTGTGGGGTTAAATAACTCTGCCGGTCATTTGTCTCAGTAGTGGCTTGCTCTGAATGGTTCTTTATTCTAGCAAGCACCTGATAATACAGTGAGTCAGTCCAGAATAGAAGAGGATTAGGAGTGCGAGAATATAGGGTAGGTGAGAAGTGTGAAGAAGTGGAGAAGTCAGTCAGAGTTCAGTCTTCATAGTTGGTATGAGGTAAAGGCTACATGGAGGAGTGAAATTGTGGAAATGGTCGGTAATTGGTTAAAGAAAGGTTTAGTGGAGAGTTCGGGTACATAGACCGATAAGCCGACATCTTTGAAAAGAAAGGAAAAGCAGATCGAGGAAAAAAATGTGCAATTGCATAGAAGGATAAGACACACAAAAACAAATGCAAGAGCAAACATAGTTTCACCAACTTAACACTGTGATGGTCGTAAAGGTCTGAAAATTATCTTTTTGGTTTTGTTAAGTGATAAAACAATCTTGTTATGCAAGCACACAAGGTGAGTCGCCTTATGCCCACTGTACGCTCCCACTATATCCCAATCAAAGAGACGATCTGCATGGGATGTCGGGTTATATCACACACCTAAGGATAATAATGAGAAGATATACACCAAAATATCTCTCTAAGGTCGAAGGCAAGTTCTTGCAGCTCCCAAGCCTATAAGAGTCGAACCTGGAGACTTAGAGTGCAAGTCCAGGGATTTGGGCTTTAAGCTTAGTGTATATGTCCTCACTCACTCTGTCTGGAGGTAGGTACCTGCGTACAATGACAGGGTTGCTCTTCTGAAAACAAATGTTAATTTTAACTAATGTTTTGATCAATTCTAATTAGCAGTCTCGATTTCAAGTTGGATTATCACTTGATTAAGTCCACCAGACACAACACGCTTAACGATCAGTCTTAATTTCCGTTTATCCTAAGTTATAAAACCAAGGGGAAGGGAGTCGAGAAAAACCGATGCAATTGATGAAATCAATGATGCATGCCCAGTTTAGAAGACTTACAGTCATACTCACGCTCTGCATGCATGATACAATACAGAATTGATTTTTTTAAAGTTAGCTGTATGCAAGTTAGAGAAGACCGCACCTAGTAGGAACTTCTATTAGTCGAGAAGAATTTGAATTTAAGTTGACTAAATAGAATATTATAAGGTATGCATTATTAAATGAACTGTGGTCCTAGATTACATGAGATTGAGCAAAGATAATTGACCTATGTAAATCTCTAAGAGTCACGAGTGCAGGTTTGACCTACGAGCCACTCAAGTCGAGCCCTACCCTCAACACGAGAGTGAAACTGGTATCGACACACCACAGGAATACATGTTCAAAATCTGATTACACATACATGATCCCAAACAAGAACCATTGTAAATATACAATTATTACAAATTATTACAAAAATTAAATAAGATGCAACAAAAAACCTAAGGACTCTACACTCTCTCACGATTCAACTCGATCTTAATTTTAAATGTGTCCTTTCAGCTGGCTCAACCCACAAAGAACCAACCTCCAATGCACCTATCCCGAAAAGCTGCTCTAGGTGTGTCAGGTCCCTCGCATAAAAAAATAAGATGGCAGTCAGAGATATGACTTAAATAAAATAAAGAAATAATGAAAGGAATAAAAAATGCAGGAAAATAGATCGAGCAATAGTTACAGGAAAGCCTGGGGGTCAGACCTAATTTTTAAATTGTCTAAAAATTATCCTCAATTGTGCCTCTCCAGCAATGGTGCCATCTGAAGGACCCTGAAATGCCCTTCGTTAATTATGTGAAATTAACGCGATGTTCGTTGCAGGCGGGAAATTCAGATTAATCAAAACAACCACTTAATTAGTTTTCAAATAAATGTAAAGCGGCCAATTTTTTTACTTGGGCAAGCCCAAGGTCGAACTCAGGGAGGCCAATGTCTCCTTAAGAAGATTTTTAGATTATCTAGATGTTAGGTTTCAAGGGGATTTTTTAGTTTTTTTATGTAAATGATGATTAAATGCGAATGCAGAATGCCAATTTTAAGGTTAAATAAGCATAAGATAGAAAATCTAAATTAATGTGAAAATAGTCTCAAAAATCTAGAAGGTTAATTTTCCTTAATTATTAATGATATGACAAAGTCCATGACATATTTTTTTGTATTTTTATGACATAAAATGCATGCATGAAAAATGGACACTTTTAGGGGGTTTTCTACAAAATTTTATACAAATAATATGCAAAAATTATGAAAATTTGAAGTAAGTTAATTATGGTGAAATTAACATGTTGTATTTTTTTTGGAATTTTTAGCTGTGAAATGAATTTTCTATATATTGAATAATGCAGACTGTGTGATTTTCAGTTATTTAATTTTAATAAATAGTAACCCTAATTAGTTTTCAAAACTATAATTATCTTAGATGTATCTGATTAGGATCAATCCAAGAAAAATTCTAACCTCTAAAAATATCAAGTTTAAGGAGAATTAAATATCAATTACACCAATCACAATAGAATTTAACCTAAATATGCATGCAAATGAAGTGATTTTTGGGCACATGTTAGAACATAATTAATTCTAGCTAATGAATTTTTGGTGGATTTTTGGAGTAAAATATAAGTTGTTTTAGATTAATTATTCATAGATGAGAAAAATATGCAATTTATCACCAAACAAAATTTAGTAAATTAATCCAAGTTCATAATAATATAAATGAATTATCACACGGTAGATAACTAAATACTCCACAATATGTAATTTTTAAAAATTCAATATATCCACAAATGATGGTTCAAACAAAAGTGCAAGACATGGGTCTTTTTACAATTAAATTAAACAAAATAAATACAAAATAAAGGCACGTGGCCCCTTTTTATTTACCAAAACCCGTGAGGGGTCCGCTGTAAATTCTCCTTAGCGGGCATGTACGACGCACGTGTATGGTCGGCGGGGGCTGGTGCTTTATTCTTCTGGAGTGGAAGGGCGATGTGCAAAATACCTCGTGCCCATGTACGTTACATGTGAGGGCGAGAGGCTTGGGTGGAGGCTGAGCTTCAGGTGCTCTGAAGCACCATGTGACTGGCGCAGGACGCCTCGAGTCCACTCGGTGTTGCGGGCTCGTGTGGAGGCTTGGTGACGCCTTGGTGACTATTGGATCAAGGCATGGGTGCTCGATCCAATGGTGGCTATATGTCAAGGGCTCGGGCGATGCGGAAGGCGAAGGCAGCCGAAGAAGAGGGGAGGCGAAGCGGTTGCACAGGCTACCGACTGTGACAATCGAAGGCAAGCATATACGGCTTCAGGGGACAAGGCTGGGTAGCATGTTGTGATGGTGAAGGGAAGGAGAGAGCGATCGAGGGTGGTGGCGACATGAGGCGGAGAGGTGCGAGCGTCGGTTTAGTGAGGGCGATCGAGATGGAGAGGTGCATGAGCTTCTAACATGTGCAAGGGAGAAGATCTCTGAGCTCCGACTAGGAGATTAGCTAGAGGTGGAAGATTATGGGGGTTAGACAGGAGGTGGGGAGTTCTCAAAAGTGGTGGTGTCAGGTCGGGTTGTTTTGGAGGTTTTGGATTTCAAGAGGAAGAAGATGATGTAGGTAAGAAGAGAAGGAGAGAAGCTAGAAGAAGACAAGGAAGTGAAGGAATGAAGAGGATAACGAGAAGGATGAGTGATATGTGCTTGGGATTACGTGTGATGGAGGAGCTGCTCGTCGAAGTGCTTCTCTAATTGTGTCCTTCCTCAGAGAAGTTCCAGCAATACGAGGAGGACTCCTCATGGATTTTGCCCTATAATTGGAGGGCTATTACACTCAGACTCGCCCAAGTGTTGTCACCACAAGGGAGAGGAGGTTAGTGGCTTCTTCCTTGAAGATGGTGGACGAAGGTCGGCATAGATAGAGGAGGGTTCTTTTATGGGTCATTAGGTCTTGTTGGTCGTGCGGTGAGGTAAGGGAGGCGATGTGGGAGGAGAGGAGCGGATGTGACTCGGCTACGGGCGGAGATCGCGGGGTGGCCAAAACTTGTGGAGGTGGAAGATGACCATCCATGGCCGTTTGATCGGTTGAGATCGAGTACCCATGGACATGCCACGCAGTGTGGAAAAAAGAAAATAAATAAAATAAAAATAAAAATGGAATGTAATGTAATTAGGACTGTGGGATGAAGGGTACATTCATCCAACAACCAAGAAGAAGGCGACGTAAGTGACTTAAGTGGAGGGGCACATGGCTGCTCCAAGACTTGCCACTGTCACCTCCACAAAATTCATGACTTAAAATAAAATAAAAATCAAATTAAAATTAAAATAACAAATAAATTCAAATATAAAAGTGGTCTTCATGAAAGTTATTTGTCTTGACGAGATCTACAACATTCACGAAGAGACCAAAATCAAAAGAAGTCATATGTACAAAATGTATTTTTGGTGGTACTCAATGTATATAAAATACTTGTATTTTTAGGGTTTGTAATTTTTGAGATTTTTAAATAAGGTAAAATTCAAAAAAAAACAAATAAATATAAAATAAATATTTACACATTAATCTATTTTTGATATTTTTAATGATTTAGAAAATAAAGGGATAAAATAAAGGGAACTTATATACAAACTCAGATTGATTTATTTCTTTGATTTTTAATTCAATTTTGATATAAATTTTTACATACTTTATTTAAATACAAATCAAAGAAAATAAATGAAGAATAAATCAATCAAAAGGAGTTATTTTTGTACACGAAATAAATAAGGCTAAATTAGTCAATTTGTACAATATACAATGAGATCCCAAAACCCAAGTTTCACATATGAACTCCGATTCTTTTGAATTTGATCTTGTTTTGTAGATAACTGAATGTGCCACTAACTCAAAAGTGAGTAGAGATTCACAGGAGACTGTATGAGAGAGATATTCACATTTACGGTTTTTTATCTCTAAACTAGGGTTTGAGTTTATTGAGCAATTATATAAGTTAGTATTTTTTAGTATTTTCCTTGATTAATGTTAGTAGTATGAACACATCGGAGTTGGTTTTATTTTATTTGGAGTTAGTGAAAAATAATTTAAAACAAGAGAATTTACGGTAATATACATTTGATAATGTACAAGAATTTCATGATTTTTATTTATGCAATTATGAATGCTAAATATGATTCTTATTAACAAGATTTGGGTACAGAGCTTTATTTTCAACTTTTAGAATGTTGAATCAGCAACTCATCATTAATGTAATTGTGAGTGTTAAAATATGGATATTATTTACACATGCATGAATGCTAAATATGCAATGTAAATGATTAAATATAATTAATCACTTGGGAATAAAGATCTATTTTCAGCTTTTAAAGTGATGAATCACATATTCATTGGTATGATAAAATATAGTAACTATCAGAATTTCTAGGAATTAAAACTCTTTTTAATTCCAAAATGTCCAGTGCAACAATCTAGACACTTCTTGAATTTGAAAAAAAAACTCTTTTTTTAATTTCAAAAGGTCAAGTAAAACAATCTAGTCAATTATTTAGATGAAATAATTTTAAGTGCATAATTAATTAGGGAAAAATTAAAAAAACATATTTCAAAATATAACAAACAATGATTTCAGATTCAAATTTGCAAGCTACGACTATCATACTTCAAAATTTGAATATATTATACAACTTGGACTTAAAATTCATTGCGATCCCTAATATTTCTAAAATATTTGGTTCAACTCTTAATGTCAATATATATATATATATATTCATCAATTTTGAGTCACAAAAACATGAGATATCTGTAGCTTGTTTCCAATACTCAGCAGCTTGATCGAACCAAGCCTCCACAATTTCAGAACAAGTCAACAAATTATTAGAGTCCTCTTCCAACTCTGTCTATAGAGAAATCCAATTTCTCGAAGTCGTATAGTCGGAATCGTATGAAACTTTTTTGTACTATTTAGGGACTTTATTTATTTATTATTAATCATTATTTTATCATATTATATAACTCAAAAAATAATAGCTAAAAATCATGATTTAGTGCTACGATCTTTGAACAAAATCGAAGTTTGTCGTTCCTTTTAATGTCCAAATCGTCTCCCGAATGTTACTAACTTTAGGTACATTCTTTTAGGTATGAGTCTAGTCCTTCTTGGTCTCATTTATATTCCAAAATAATGTTCAAAATAAAGGAGAATATTAGAGACTTCGAAAGTCACCGAATCATTCGAATCAAGAAAACTATAACAAGACCATGTACCCGATAATCGAGATTCTCCAGCCGATCGTTCAATGGACTTGGATGCAATAAATCCTCTAAACCAAGACTTTGATACCAATTGAAGGTAGTAATTAAATATTCAACAACTTTGCATTATGGAAATACGTAATATTTAGCAAATGTATTTATTACGTAGCAAATGTTTTTCTTAAAACATTGTATGTTCAACACGTGAACAATAAATTTAGCACAACGAATTTTGAATTTTTAAATTATTATTCTAAGGAAATAATTTATCAATAATTTCTAATATATGTAATGCATATAAATAATAGATCATGATTACCTCTTAAAGCATGAGTTTATAGTAAAAGAAACCTCCCGACTCAAGTCCGATATGCAATGTCTCTCTCATGGGCGCGGAGATGAATCACATTGCTTCCCACAAACTTGGATTTTGTCTTTATGAACATGACTTCAAGAAGAGACGTGTGAGAGATGGATACTTTCAAGACTCTTCTTCTTCTTCTTCTTCTTCTTATTCTACAAGGCCCGAAATTCCTAATGGACTAGGCTCTCCAAAAACACAAGTTAATAAAAGAGAGAGACTTGCTCTCTTTTTATACACAAAGCACACATCTCTTGAAGGCTAGGGCTTCAAATATGCATGTTAAATTGTGGCCCTTGGATTGTTGATTAAGGGCTTAAGACCAAGTCCTTGTTCAATAAGAATTATCCCCTTTTCTTTTTATCTTCAATTTATATTAATTAATAAAATAAACAATAATATTGAGTCCTTAATCAATAATGACTCAACAACATAGCACTATGTGTACATCACCATGTAGATACCCCAAATTTGCCTAAAATAGGCATTGTTGTTGAATTTATTAATTAAGTGATTGACCTACTTATCCAGATTGGAGAAATTATGAAAATAATTCAAATAGCTTATGAATCATGATCGCAAGAACAAAAAAATGTAAATTCAATTTACATCTATGAAATTAATGTGTATTAAATTCACATAATTTTATGCCTTGAAAATAATTATGTATGATCGTATTTACATAAATATTTATATGAATCATATCCATATAAATAATAATTATTGTGAATCATTATTCACATTAATTAACGAGTTGTATTTGTGAATCCTATTCACAAAATTACCATTATGAATAAAATGTAATAATAACAATTATGATTACAATACTAGCATCAATAAGTATGAGTCATAATCCAATTAGGATTCATGTGATACAAATGCAAATACTTGGAGATAATGTCGGGAATATCATACTATCCATGTATAGTGACTTGAATTCTGGATATCAATCCAATTTCAAGGTTTATACCATTTTATCTTGAAATTGATACACTCTTATCAATTGAACTTGAGTGGAACACTTAATACTCTAAGTGAGCTCAGAGAAATGCACACTACTCTATATGAGCTCGAGAAAGTATCGGTGAGTTGAACACATCTTTCTCAATCATTTATAATCATAATACAAACCATTTGGAGCTTACAAATGAGCTTAAGGAGCTTGTATATTTCCATTTCAATGACCATTTCTATTTGCAACAATTGGACATTGAAATTGAAATTGGATTCAAATTAATTATAATTTAATCTAATTAAATCTTAAATCATCTAGCTAAATGGAGCCGCTAAAATCCATTATGTTTCAACACTCCCTCTGAATGGAAGTATCATGGTAGATGATATTTAATGATAGATTTAATCTTGAGTATTCCCAATACCCATTCATCCTTCACACTAGTAGACTTTGGTATATCCGAAAATCAGACCCTAGTTTGATTGTCTTCTTCGGAACATATCAATTGATTTCTCATTCGATAATTGGACAATAATATTAATCACATAATTGATTTCTCATTCGATAATTGGGTGACAATATTAATCACATACTTTCCAAAAGTATATATTAATATCACGAATTCATGTCTTATTTCATAAAGAAGATGGTCGTGCATGGAATTCATTTTGACCCCAAAATATCTCATGAGTGAGCTCTGTCTCTCGGTTCATTAATTGTGAACATGTATGATTCATTTGAGAGATCACACTTCTCATATGTCTTCATATGCACATCAATTCGTTGGTAGATGGACCTTGGTTAGGTCACTAATCTAATGGTTTGTCAAATATGCATACTCAGGCATATAGATGCATATCTATCTCAGGTCAAAGGATGTGTGCATGATCGTGACGGTTAGGATTCAAGTCTTAATTTATCTCGATTTCATCAAGTCAATTCTTTGACTTGATTATTCCAACACTTCCGAATCTTCATTCCTATGTAGAGGACCATGCATCAAGAAGTCGATTGGAAGTCAATATTTACAGAAAGATTACCATCTCTTTCTCAGAATGGAGATCTTTGTTGAATATCACATGTTTGAAGTCAGTCGTGTTCTCCCAGCTACATGGTATTGAATATGGCTGTCGTACAGAATCGTATTGTACAAAAAGACCTTAATAGTAAAGTCATTCACATTCATAAATTCATTTCATGTCAGATGGACATGATAAATAATAAATTTTATTGCATTAAGAGTTTACAAGTACAACGATATGTTGGCATCTTTAGACTTTACTTCAAATGCATATTATATTCCCATAACACTCTTGTACTTATCTATTTAGGTTTGACTTAAATTATACTTTATTTTTATTTATGTGTGCATGGAGTTTTGCATGGTTTTGTTAAGCATTCAAATGCTATTCTAATCAATACATCTATCTATTTTGTTGTTAGAGATTTTCAATTCGCACCAACTTAATGCTATGTTGCAGAAGTTATGATTGCTTAATGAGTATCGATGCAATAGCATTGTTAATGCTTTTATTTTCAGATGTGGCAAAACGTTGCAATGTATATTGTTGACCATTTGGAGATTATGATGTATATGCGTTTGTATTAGCTTTTAAATGTCCAATGATTTTGTTTCTTATTATTAATCCATTACATCGAATACCTTATGATTTTATTCAAATATCATAATACTGTTTGTTGTTATGTTTTGGAGCCGTTGCGTATCATCCTTTGATTTCCAACATCAAACTTTTTTATTATGTGAATTAACACTTTAGTATTTTCAGTTGTAACCAATATAGATTTCACTCTACATAGGGATCATTTGGTTGCTGGGGTGACCCGGGTCAGAGCGGGTGATAAACACGAAATTGAGAGCAGTCGTATTGATTCAAAAGGCGAATCAATAGTCGATGTCTTGACCACTACAAAATCCCATATTTAATCAACAATGAACCCACAATCAAATCAAATAATGACAAACGAATGTGGAGTCAAATTTATTTTAAACTCTACATAAAAGATGTATAGGTGCAAGTATGTAGAGAGTTCGAACACAGGGAGCAAGGCAAGATAGATCAACAATTGTGCAAAAAGTGATGTGATTAGTTGTCTACAATATGCCAATGTTTTTGTGGGTTTTTAATTTTTAAATTTTTTATTTAATTTTTGGATTTTATATTTTGTATTTTGATTTTTAATTTTCTGATTTTATATTTTCTTTTTATATTTTATATTTTTTTAATTTTCTTTTTCAATATTGGAATATATATATAATATAAGAAAAGAGGAAATAGGGTATTTATAAAAATAATGAAAAATGCTAATAAAATTAGGAAATAAAATGTTTTTATCTTTTTATATTTTTCTGCTATTTTTATGATTTTTGGGAATTTTTCTGATTGTTTTTGGTATTTTTAAAAGTCAAAATAAAAGAAACAGTGACTAAAGCTGCTGGCTGAAAGTAAAATAGGAATGAAAAATAGCAAATAGCAACAAAATTTTCCCAAATTAATTTAAAATAAAGATAATGAAATAGGGAACCTACAGGATTTGTGTTTATAATTTTTGGAGTTTTCTATGGTTTTTTAGATTTTTTTGGAGTTTTTAAGTTTTTTTTAATTTTTAAGGTTTTTGTTTTGAGATTTTTAGTGATTTTTGGAATGACACTAAAGGACACTAAAATACACAGTAGGTAATTTTTTTGGAATTTTTCAAGGTATTTTAATATTTTTTGGTATTTTCTAAGATAGACAGTACTGAAAATGCATGTTTTTTATTTTTAATAAATATTAAAAAGCACTAAAAATGAAATACAAAATTATGGCGTGAAAGTGCAAGCACACAGGATCTTAAGTTAAATTTTTGGGAATTTTTCGAATTAAAATGATCCACTAAAGAAATAGAGGAAGCATGCAAAAACACAAGTCCTAGCAAGGGTATTAACGCAATAAACAAACATCCAAGGGATGTACTGCAATTTTCCAACAAAATATATTACTTGATATTGAAGTTAATGGACTAAATACAAAATCCAAGAACCGCAAGGGTTCACCTGCAAAATACCCACCAGGGCGCGTGACTAGCACGCGCCTGGGAAGGACCTAGATGTAATATCAAAAATGCTAGAGGGCTCACACGCAAATATCCCCAAAAAGTTTACACTTAATATTCAAATCCTAGGACTGAAACGAAATACGACAACCCTGAAAGGGTCCTGTGCAAAATGCCCTTCACCTCACGTGTACTGGTCACGTGAGGTGACGTGGCCAGGACCTAGTTGCAAATATGAGAAGTTTGGGAGTCTGGTTATAAATATTACAAAATATTTTAAACTACCACTAAAAGTTTATAGACTAACTGTTAAATACAAAAATGCGCGGGGTGGATAATGAAAAATACCCCTAAGCGCGCGACCCAACAGCTGAAGGTGGTTCACTTGATACGTGGCAGGCGATGGACGGCCGATGACACTTCGGCGATGGAGGGCCACGATTAGATCCGCGATGATGATCGAACGGCTGGTTGCGCGGGCAGATCCAACGGCGGTTGTGTGATCTAGGACTCCGCCTTGATCCAACGGCGCTGAAGACCAGAGCAAGAACCGCGGAGGAACGCCAGCGAGGCGACCTTCTCCGAGCTCTTGCTCCTTCTCAGGCGAGCTTCTAGGCTCCAAAAGATGGCTGGAGACTCCCTGAGGTCTGGGCTATCTCCCAGGGGCTTCAAAAGACCTTGGCGGTGGCCGAGGCTCACGTAGGAGGACGGCGGAGCTGTGGAGCTCCATTGGACTCCGACGAACTTCAAAAACGCTCCTGGGCTCGAGTCAAAGTCCGTTGACCTGCAAAAATGCGTGAGAGGACCCAGGGCAAAGTGCCTAGGTCCCACGGAGGCGGAATGGCGGCGCGAAATGGTGTGGCGGAGCTCAGCCAGAGGAGCGCTCCGGCGAGGTGAACGATTTGGGTGATTTAAGCGATGGAACTTGAAATTTCTTGAGGGCTTTTGATCCTAAAACTAATGCGAGTAAAATGCGAACGAAATAAAGTGGAATGGGGGCTGCCTCGATGGTGTATCACCGGAGGGAAAGATACCTCAACCGCCGGAGTTGGGGGAGGTGGTGGAAGCACCTCAGGCGTCGCTCGACCCTCTCGAAGGTTGCAAAGGAGACCTGTCACTTCCTCCTTGCTCGTGGGAACGGAAGGGGAGCTAATCCTATGGAGAGAGACGTTCAAAATTCAAAGGAAAATCAAGGGGGCATTATATGTGGTTTGACACTGAGGTTCTGACGCTCCAAAGACCAAGGTGTATCGGGCGACACAATGATCCAATCCTCGAGATGAACATTGGGCGAGTACACCTGATAATCGAGGAGAAAAAGTTGTGAAGATTCCATCATGAATTGGTGCAAGATGTGGCCTGGAAAAATCAACGAAAACGAGGTCAAATGAGCTCTGACAGGCGCACATTAGTGGGAGGCAGACAGTTGACCAGAGTCAACGAAGACTACCCCCTGGTTGGTCCACGTGGACCAACCAGGATAAACCCTTAAGAATTATTTTGTAAATTCATTTAAAAATAGAAAATGAACGAATTAAATTTTGATTATTAAATGAAAAATATTTATTATTTTATAAGGTATTTTATGGTGATTTTTAATTGTTTTTATGAGGTATACTTTTACAAGTTCCTTTTTATACCCTTTATAGGTATATTACCTATATATTTTATTAATTTATTTTTATTTTGTGATTTAATTTATTTATTTTTATTTGTTATTTTATAAACTTATAAAATACTTTTATACACTTAAAAATATTTTTGTTTTATTTTTCTGATATATTTTATACACTTAATAAAATAAAAGTAATAATTATATATGTATAGTTATAGGTATGATACCTATGTATATTATACATATACATGTATTTTATTTTGTATTTTATTTTGTATTTTATTTGTATTTTTATTCTGATTTTAATACACATATTTATTATAAATAATATTTACAAAATTGTAAAAATATAAAAATACAAAAATAATGAATAAATAATAAATTGAATATTTTAATCTGTATAAGTATACAATGAGGGTCCAAAACTCAACTTTCAAACCGTAGCTCCACCAAATGCAAAACCACCACCATTAAATAGCTTATTTTAAATTATATACAATTAAAGGTGAGTTTGTTGCATTTGGAGTTTTTATTTGTGAGATACGAGTCTGGGAAGTTGGGATTCTGGATTTTTATTCAGATCATAACTTTTTATCTGTACATTATTTTTGAATGAAATCAATTTTGTATTTTTCTTTATGAAATTATCTACAACTTTTATGTACAGAGTTTCTTTATTTGAGGTATAAAAAGTGGAACCAAAAATAGGTCCCAAAATGAATAAAGAATGAATACAATGAATTGGTACTTGGCCCTTATCTCCCCCTATTTTATTCCTTGTCGACCTATTCATCAAGATGCCTAGGTCTCGAGGGTTTGGGTCATAAAATATTTACAATATTTTATTCTTTTTCTTTTCTTTTATTTATTCTATGATTTTGGCTTTAATTACAGTATTTTATACACTAATTACATGCACATGCATGAATGCTATGATGTTGAATTTAATAGTATTTACACGCATTTATTATGGTTTTTGAGGCCAAAATGATAGAATAAAGATGATGAAATGTGGATTCATCAGCAGGTCAGCCCCTTGCAACCCGCGTTTGTTACGCAGACTGAACGGGATGGGGAGGGCAGTGGGGTGCATTGCTTTTATCCCTTTTTCCTCTCACCCGCGCTTGCAACGAAGCCCTTTTTCCTCTCGTCCGCACGTCCTGTCACATCAGGTCCTCGACGCATGCGCCGCTTTGCAGAACAATCGAGGTGGTCTTCCTTTCCAAGCCTCTCTCCACGATTTGGGCATGTCTTCTTCCTCCCTCTGCGCCCGATCCTCCTCTGCACCGACACACCTGCAGCAAGCTTCTTGACAACATGATGAGGGCTGGCGTCGACACAGCGCAGCAAGCATGCACTCCCGGTCCCCTCGGCATCTCACACATCCCATCCGTTTCCTCCCAACAGGTCCTCTATGGAGTAGCATGCCGAATCTTGTGAATCCACAGCCCTGAGTGCGTCCCCTCGTCCATTGAGGGGAGGAAGGGGAACGTGCAAGATCGAGGAGGAGCTCTCAGCCTATAAATATTGCGCGACATTCTTGTAGGCCTTGTACGAGCTCGCGCGCGTTGGGGTCACAATTGGAGAGGAGGAAACGTTGGCCTTTGCAAGGATCATTGCCGGGATTGTAGGAAGGTACATTACATGCTCCTTATTTTGAGTTCCTACTATGTATTGCGTCGTGGTGGTTGTCCTTGTTCTGCTGCCTGCGATGTAACAAATATCTGCTGGTTCATTTAATTGGTAACCTATCTCTGGGTTTGCAAATGCTGATGGTGTTTGACTGCATCCTAAGCCATAAAATCTTTGAGCAGGGGTTACACGACAATTCATAATCACAAAATCAAATATTATATAGGATCCTTTCTATTTACATCTCTTAAAAAATATTACACACTGACTATTTACGGAGGTTGGGTGTGGATTTTTCCTATCACGGAGAAACAGATTAACTTGCAAACAAATACACTTTTATATAGACAATGTAGGAGTTACAGAGGGTGCATGTGGTTAGAAAACTACAATCGTCTTTGCGGTTGTGTGTGGGAAGAATCATGCTTCTAAGGTTACGATCTGCGTGCAGGTCATCTGAGCTTCCAAGGTGACAGAGATGGTAGGCAAGAACGATGACCCGGAGTATGCACAATCCTCATCTGGGGCTACACACTGACTTGGGGAAGTTGGAACTTTGCTCAAATTTGGGGTGAGAGGCACCATTTCAAGGAATGATGGTTGGCTCTCCATATTCAAGTGGGTTATTCGTCAGATCAAATGGTTTGGTTCATTCATCAGTGGGTTATTCGTCGGATCCATCTGCTGCAAATTTGCATGGGGGTGCAGGTTGTCAAGGTGATGATCCATACTTGACTCGCGTTGTGAGTGCAGATCACCTTGCTGGTAGTTTGGGAAGGTTGCTTGAGGAGAGGTGTAGAAATTGCTTGTCTTATCACATACAGGTGGTCACATACATGTGTATTATGGTTGGATGGAATTAGGAGGGTCGAAGAGGTTGAGGGTCACGATTGGTGACTTGATGCAATTTGAATGTGCGATGGTTATCCTACGATTGAAATGGCATGTCTTTTTGCAGAAGCAGCTTGTTTGGGGGTGGCTGGAGATGAGGTAGAGGGGTTTGGGGTGGCCTATGATGGTGGTCTTCGTGGTGGAGTCCACCGATATGACGGTCCAAACTAGGATGAAGAATGGTCTGGTGCACCATACAATTTAGTTACAGATTTATTATCTCTGAAGTGATAAAATGGAACATGCCTTACCGCCTCCAAAAAGGGGTCTCATACTCAACTACGATTCCAGTGACTTGAGTATTATGTTTTACTTTTATGCTGCTTTTACTTGCATATTGGTGGGTCACATTTTGCTGTTGCTTATTCGTGCATATTCCATTATCTAAATAACTTGACTGGAAAATTAAGTGAGATGTCACCAAGGGCGAACAATGGCATGAGAGTTGTCGGGGAATCATCTGAGTGTGCAGACGCAGTTGCTTCGGAGAATGTGCATTGGAATCATGGGTTGGAAATGATTTTCGTTGACACCCTGCTAGAGTACGAGTCATCGTGGGCTGGTAGCACGTTCACGGTGTCCGGATGGCGGATGATTGTGACCAAGTTCAACAACATCAGTTGTCTTCATTATAGCAAGGCACAACTCTTGTGTAGATGGAAGAACTTGAAAAGGGACTACGCAGCTTACCTTTACCTTCGCAACAAATCCGAGTGGGGCTGGGATGCCGTCTACAACAAACCTATTTCTCCTTCCGACTCGACTTAGTTTGAGGTAAGATACCTGAGCTGACAACCTAATGATGTTTGATAGTTTAAGTCAACTTATTATCGTATTCGTTATACCTTGCAGATAGATACCGCAAATATCGTAACAAGTCCTTCTTGTACTTCGGTGACATACAGAGGTTTCTCAGTAAGGACACTGCCACTGGGGTGCATGCCACCTCCTCTCATCCACGTTACGACAATCCAACAATGGGAGCATCTACCGCACACCCTCTTTCAAGCCAGAGAGAGCTTAATTTTGACGAGGACCTTGACGAGTGTATGTCAGAACCTGAAGAAGAGGCGCAAGACAACGAGGAGTTTACCCCCACACCGTCATCTAGGAGGAGAAGTGCCCGCGTCGGAGAAATAATGCTTGGTTCCGTGCTTCTTCTTTTACGAATTACTTTTTGGTATATATTGGCGGTACAGGAAAATATTGTCTGTGATTTTTTCGCTGCGTGAAAGAATTTATCTACCTGTTTTAATGCGAAAAATGATGCAGTCGTGACCACATCCTACACCATGATCACCAGATTTTTTTTTAAATCACACATCTAAACTCGTTTATGCTTTTTTGGTTGATGACAAAGCTGCAATAAAAAAGAAGGCATCTTTTTATAAATTTATTTAAAAAATACTATACCTCAATCATCACAACACTCATTACAACCCATCATAACATCACATCATGTCACATTCATCTCCAACCCAACATGGGCGGAACTAGCATATATCCTAGGGGGGCCATGGCCCCTCCTTAATTATTACATTTCTCTTATATAATGTTGTTAAATTTTGATATGGCCCCTGCTTAAATATTAAATATAGGGCGTATAGTGTCAAATAATATCACTAAATGTTTAATGCTTCACTAGCAAAGTGTTGTTTTCTTTAACCAAGAACCAGGGTTCGAATCCCATGGTGGCATTTTTTGTTAAAAAAATTAACTTTGCTCACTTTATCTCTCTCCCTCCTTCATTTTGTTTAGTTGGCTCCTCTTTGATAAAATTCCTGGTTCCGCTCAAACCTCATCCCAACCAAACACCTACTATTACAACCCTCCTCGCAGTTTACAAGGTTGCCCCAACCCAACAACCAAACCGACCATAAGACTGCTCTTTTGTTGAGGATTATACACAACAGGCCAATAATTTCCCTCTTTTTAATTTTGATAAATAAATAACTAAAGGAAGGGCTGATAGAGGCCCCACCGACGGGAAGCCAGGTTGTCACTTTGCTCGACTGCTGACAGTGACAGCAGCCTCAGCTCCCACAAAACACAAGGGACCCTCCGCTGCCGTGGCACCGACCCCCGTCCCTTCGGGCCCCGCTCTGACCCCGTCCCATGACGTGTCCCTGTGGTACGTGCGGCCCGCGGACTTCAACTGCCCAACCCTCAAGCCAATTCACAGAACTTCCCTTTCGCGTCCGTCCCCTACATAAACCGTATCCCCCCCTTATCTTTTCCCCTTCTGTCTCACCTAGACATTCACAAACCCGTGCCACCTCCTCTCGTCTCCTCCGCATATTTTGCCCCAATTCCAATCGGAATCTAGGGTTTCTCAATGAAGAGGAACGACGATTTCGAGGATCTCGACGAGGCGGGCTGCTCCGATCGGAGCGAAGGGGCTGATGTTGATGGGATCGCTGAGACGGTGGGAAGAGCCCTTGGAGCGGAAGAAGACCGCGAGAATCTCCTCCTGAGGTGGTTTAGGGCTCTGGATCTGCAGGTGATAGGCGCCTGCAGGGAGGATGAGAGGATTAAGCCCTTCTTGAAGCTCAATCTCTCCGTGGGGGCTGCGGAGGACCATTTGATGGCACAACTCAACCAGGTTCGGCTCGGGTAGAGGGAATTTGTTTGGTTTTGGATTCTGTTTTGTTAATTCTTGGGTAGCTGATTATTTTGAGGTATGTACGGCAGCATTTCGATGCGGCGGAGGTCGGGATGCTGATAAGGTGCTTGTGCGTTCCGTTGGTCTTGATACGCGTCGGGAAGGTGAACAAGATCGGGAACATGCTGTTCCCAACGAATTTAAGGTAATTTGAGGAATGCATGGTCCGTCATCGGAAGATCTGGAATCTGTGTAGTGGTGGATTATATCATGTGTGCATGAATGCTTGCTTTTGGTATCTATAATTTCACAGGGCTCTTTGTTGTGATGCAGGATAATCGAATGATTTTTGTTATGTTGGTTGTTGCATGATATCACCTTTTAATCTCTTCTTTTCTTTTAGATAATGTTGTACAGGCCTCTCAATTGATTGGAATTGCTGTCTGTAGGAATATTTGTGTTACTTACCCACATGAGAAAATGATTGTTGCCATTGCATGCTCGTGGGGTGTTTGATATGTCTTGATGCGCTCCAGATGTTTTGTTGGTTTGATGCCACCCTTTGTTGTGGACCAGCACTTGCAAATTTTGACCCATTTCTGAAAATGGAGTCAAAATCTATTTAATATTATGTGAGGCATACAAGTGATTCAATATATAGAGAGAACAATGCATTAAAGCTGCTTCTTTTTGTGGCCTGAGGAAATCTAAATATTCAGAATCATTTACCCTAAGATAGAGTCTTACCGATACCATTGCACAGATATAATGATGGCCTTTTGCCTACTTTTGCAATTGTCTTTGATTGGAGAATTAGGGGAAGAATGCTTATTGCGTATAGTGGGCACTGGTGACCATGCAACCTTACTTCTAGATAGGGGTGCTAATCGAATCGAATACATTAGAATTCACCTAGATTCAGATTCAATTCATTATAAAATTTTCGAATCCGAATTCGAATCGAATTTTAAATGAATTTCTGATCTAAATTCAATTTCAATTCGTTTGGAGTTTCGAATATTCAAATTCGATTCATTTTATATCGAATTAGAATTTTATTTAATAATTTAACTAATAATAATTTTTTATATAAATAATATTTTAAGTTCAAAGAATTGAATAGACTTTGTGATACTAATTTGTAAGAAAAATAATTGAGATAAGTAAAAAAAATTAACAAAAATGGTAAAATTCAATAAATGATATAAATTGCATTAAAGTACCTAACTTTTGTCGTTCGTATATGTCTCTTGCAATCTTCATTAGCTTTTTTTGTACCTATGATGAATTGAATATATAAAGAAAAAGTAATTATTGACATCTTAATAAACCATTGATATTTTCTTTTTGTACCTCTATCAATGCATTTCCACCTTTCAACTGATACTCCGCCAACTTTCTCATTCTCTTTGGTAAATGATTGATAAACCATTGGTCTTTTCTTTCTATCAATCTTATTAATTATTTCAAGAATCGATTATTCTATTTCTTTATCCTCTTCTTCTACTTTTTCATTAATATCATCATCATGCCCAATGACCCTCTCATGGAATTTAGTTGCAGCTATGATCTTTTAACATTTAGCCATTTAGGCAAAAGCTCAAAATCCATGAAATCTTTTCAGACCTTAATTATTTCTAAGATATTATTTGTATTCAGATGCTTGGTTGTTCTTATTATAACATCCGGATATTATGATGGATGGAAGAATTATTTTATAAACTTTACATGCGTATGTCAGCTAAAAATTTCAAGTTTTGTTATCTTCAAAGCCAGGGACTGAAAATTTGGAGGTTTCTTGTCCTTTATATATAATTTTTTGAACCATCAGTTTTTACTATGTCATCGTTGACTGAGGGTTTTCTTCTGAACTCGAAATCGAAGTCATTAGCCCCTATACATGAATCAATGGAGGAGTCTTCTTTTCGTGAAAATGAACAAACCTGAGGTGATGGCTATGAAAAGAAAGTACCTGCCAATGTTTTGGATAATAATATTGAGGGGAGGTGATGTTCATGAAAATCATTAAGTGGGGATTAAGAGTGTGATTAAGGTAAAGATTGTTAGAAAATTGAAATATGTGACCTCAGGATAGTTTTTAAAAATTTAGTATGTGTTTGGATAATAATATTGAGGGGAGGTGATGCCCATGAAAATCATCATGTGAGGATTAAGAGTGTGATTAAGGAAATGATTGTTAGAAAATTGAAATATGTGACCACATGATAGTTTTTAAAAATTTAGTATGTATTTGTTTGGAGACGATATATTTTAGAATCACCGAAATTATTTGGATAGAACCTAAATCTTAAAATTTTAGGGTAAAAAGGGTGTGTGGCAATACCGATTGCTGGGGGGTAACAGAGAGATGATGGCGATGTTGGTGAGTTTAGAACCAGTGTCCTTGTGGATGGTGAGGGAAAGCATGAGCTGGTTGTGGGGTTGGCGACTGGGAGGGTGGTGTTGTCTGCGGTGGGAGTGAGCGGGAGACTGGAGCTGACGGCGTTGGAGAGAGCGAGCGGGGGTGAGAGGTTGGAGTTGGCAGCGTTGGAGAGAGCGAGCAGGAGCGAGAGGCTGGAGCCAGCAATGTTGAAGAGAGCGAGCATGAGCGGGAGGTTGGAGCTGGCAGCGTTGGAGAGCAGAAGCAAATGTTAAGGTTTTTTCTCGTGAGTGACGAGTTGAGAGAGAGAGAGAGAGAGAATTTGGGGGAGTAAAGAGGGGGTATGGTGTATGCAATGGGCATCCCAAAATTGGGATGTTTAGAATAAGATGATGAAAAAATATTGATTATTATATTAAGTTGTGTATCATGTGTACGGATTTTACAAAATATATACTACATTTATTTACATATATATAATGCATTATACTATATCATATATATGTGTGTGTATGTACGTGTATCAAATCGAATTGTTATCGAACGAATCCAAGTGAATTCATATTCGATTCATTTGGGAATCGAATCCACAAGTTAAATTTAAATTCAGTTCATTTGATTTCCAATCGAACTTTTTAGAATTTTTATCGAACGAATCCTAATCGAGTTTGAATGATTCGATTCAATCAGCAGTCCTACTTCTAAAACTGTTTCCTCAAAAAAATTTATAGATCTGACAGATTTGTATTGCTAAACTTTGGATCACGAGATTAGCTATTTCATGTAATGTGTAAGACCAAAGAATGATGGTTTTGAATTTAACTTTTGAAGAAAAAGAAAAACGCAGAATTCCTGCAAACTATACATTGATGCATTTATTGATCATTTTATTGTTTTAAATGTGGTCACGGACTTTTCAATGTCATCATTGTTTATCTTATCTCTTTCTTCTATGACTACTTGAAGCTAATAAAATATGATTCCTGAAAATTTTCTGAATTAAAAGCGAAAATCACAACTACGCCAGTGAACTGCCAAAAATTACCATGTTCTTTTATCCACATGTAGCTTGTATTAGTAACTATGAAAATGTACCCTTTTCGTATCAATATTGTTTATTCATTGTCTTTCTATTAAGGCCATGTTTGCAATGTATACTTTGGGAACTTGTAATTTTTAGCACATGAAATATGAGTTGTAGGTTTTTGTGATTACAATTTTGGACCTTGGGTTGCAAAGAAATGGAAGTACATTATTGGAGAATGTATGACTATCTAACCTCAAAGGGCTGTGTTTTTTCCCTGCATCTTGCAAGGGGTTTGTTTTTGTCCATGCATCTTGTTTCTTATTTATTTGATTGTTTCCACTGATTCTGGTGGAAGAGCCCACAGTAATGACCAGTTCTTAATTATTGAAATGCCACTTGTATGAATGCATTTTGATGATGTAGTTTATAAGAAATCATTTATATCCGTATTTGTATTGAACACTATCCATCGTCATCATCATATTTTGAATTATTCCCGTGGCTGGAAAGTGTCCTGTATTTGTAGACTGTTATAATTGCAGGATTTTTTCAGCTTGTTTAGTGGTGATTGTGTTAATTCTCCAAATAAAGATGCTTTTTGCTTGTAGGTAAGGTGGGCGTGTATGATACTGTTATAATCTCTGAATAGTGAGAAATTAAAAGGTAGATTCTCTTATGTTTTACACGAGTTCACATTCTTCTCATATGCCAAAATATTGAGTTGTAAGCTTGCTGAGTGTTATCAGTCTAATTTCCATTAGTAATAGATATATGATATTCATCTGGAAAACATTCTATCAGTAGATGTATATGCCTAATTTTATTGCTGAGACAACAACTTGTAATTTTTCATCATTGTTTTACCTTTTACTCTGATTATGTAGACTATAGAACTAATCTTTCCCTTTTCCTGCACAGTATATGTCTATGGGAAGCAAATTCATTGATATCGATGAGTGAAATTGAAATATGGAAAAATACATCAAAAAAAACATAGGACTGTCAGCTCTTGCCTTACTAGCATTTAAATGTTGGATCCATTTTATTCAATCCTCTGATTTTTTTTGATGAAATGCATGGATGCATTCTACATTAGTATTCTTTCTTTTTATTATAAGACTTGAGTATACTTTCAACCATTAGGAATTTCTCGCACAATCTTGAGTCTTGGCTTTTGTATTGATTTTTTTTAAATTCGACAATTGAATGGGGTGGGCACCTATGTGGATTTCCCCCTTTTTGGCCTAAAAAAGAAGTTTCTCGTACAATTATTATCTGGGAAGGCCTTAGTTTGGTCACTGTACTGTTTTGTAAACCTCGTGTATGTTTTGTAAAATATCAAATTGTTTTTTTTCGCTTGAGGTGCTGGAGGAGATCTAAGCAATTAAACTTGCATCTCGTAATGATGCTATATAAATCAAAATACCAAGTTAACTTTAGTGTAGTTTTTGTTTACACCACATCCATGGTTCACATGTGATACAAATCCGTCAACATGCAACAACATAATACTAAATATCTGATGACTACCTTCAATGGATAGTCATCCTTTGGCTTCTCAAAACAAAAAGCAGAGAATACACGGGTTTCTTCTTGATGGAAATGTGCAAATGGTACATTGATGTGTGAGGTCTCTTAAGTTCTAACATTGAACCTGTTGCTCTTGCTCATAAGAAATTCATGTAAATACTATAGGTTAGACAGAGTATGGATATAGTTTGTAGTATGAAAGAAATATAGATTATCCAGTATTCCCAAAGGCGCTCTTGTTATTTATTAGGCAAGGGAAAATAAGGCCATAATGCCTCACCTCAGCTCACCTCACCTTAAGTGAGGCATTCTACCTCAGATGTTGCACACTGTAGTATTGTTCTTTCGTGAAGTTTATAATGTTAGTCTTTTTCTTTATATAGGAAATTTTGTTGCATCTCTTATTGTTTAGTGTTGTAAACATCTGTTTTTTCCTTTTCTAGGGGTAACCTGAACCTTATGTTATCACCATTATCTGATATGCGGATTTTTTTCTGTGGAGACGATGGATGTAACGAGAGACTGGGTATTATTTTTCATAACTCTGTAAGATCTGAAGCTCTAGTGGAGGTAATTGCTGCTGATAGTTCCGGCAGATCATTCTTGCTAAAGCTTCATGGAGATCAAGTATTGTACTTTTGGTGTTGCGAGAAATCAAAAATTTCTGGGTCTGAACTGATAGAGAAGGTCTGTTCTTTTCCTTCACACATTCCAGATTTGTGGATCCATTGACATTCATGATCATTACTTTTATGTTGCTGGCAGATGAAGAATTTGTTTATACAAAGGCCATCTTTATCACAGTTGACAGGGATTTCTGAGTCACGCCTTGATTCTTTCGCGTCCTATTTGATGATGAATGTTTTCAGTTCAACGAATACTATGGAATCTAAATCTAACTTAGACAGGTCATCAAGTTCTTCCTTTTTGTCTACCGCATCCTGTCATTCTTTGGGGCTAAGCAGTCAATCTTTATCTACCTTATGGAAGCCTCCTCGAATCCGTCCTGGTCAAGTAGGAAAAACACCTCCTCTTTACCAGGGAAGTTTAAGTCCCAGATTAAATGCCTTCAAGGATGGTCCTAACAGAGTGCTTTTATTGAGAAATGGTGTTAGAGAAAAGCTGAAACGGCGCGGAGACCACAATTCAAGTCCCTTGGTCACTGAGATTACCAGCGTTGCAACTTCTAGCTTGTCTGAGAAATGTTCGTCTTATCATAGTGTGCGGGACAATGAGAGAGATGTGCACAACTGTTCGAGCTTCTCTACCAGCTCACCTGCATTACCTTCAACTTTACCATTTTCCTCTGTTGTACCTTTGTCATTCCATCATCCCTTTCCTATCCTTCCAGGCTCCAGCCTGCCCTCTTTTTCACCCTATTATTGTTGGTGCCCACCATCTTCTACTTCCCAGCACATGGCAACTCCTTCATGCCTGCCCCCATTCCCACATGAATCCATGAAATTGCCTCCTCTTTCATCCCTCGTACCAACTGCTGGTCCCAGTTTGTTTTTGCCAACCCAACCATCTTGCGAGCCCAATGAGCTACCTGCTTTGGATCTCCCAGCTCTTCTCCCTACATCTTCTTTTGTTTCCGTTCCTACTTCACAACAGATTTTAAGTTTCACACCTTTCATAGCTGAACCTATTGTTCACATTCCGCTGATGGAAGTCTGCTCCTCGGGTCCTGGATACCTTGTCAGTGCTGGTCCAGCCATCACTTCGACTATTCCTCTACTGCCAAAACTTGGGGGTCTGCCCCCAGAAACTGAGTCCATGGCGGAGAAAAATGCTAGAGAAACGCTTCGGATGCTGATGGCATCCACGCCAAGCAATCCACAGCTGATGAAAGTACTGCCAGCTGTTCTCACCTCCGTAGATGAAAATCTCTCATACATTCATGTAAGTAATCAAATAACTCAGATGAAGATGGTTTAAACACTTGCTCATTCCCGCTAATATTTTGGATGTGGACTCTGCAGGGTAGGAAGCAAGGTCTGGTGGGTGGTGGTAGCAGGGGATTGTACACTGGATCTAAAGATGTAGATGCTGTTGCCTGTGACATCAGTCGTCTGGTCATCTCGTCAGCTTCATCGGTAGATGCCTGCCATGATTTTTGTGACGATGTTGAGTGCTCAAAGTGTGGAGATCACATATCTGAGGATGACATTGAAGATAGCAAGTCTGATTGGAACTAATGACAGCAGCTTGACCATTGATGATAGGTGGGGTTATGGGGAATGCATGCAGTCAATATTGTATGTGCAGCTTCTAGGTAGGAATCATGGCCCATAGTGCTTGTGCTTTCTCGGTTTCTTTCTAACTTGCCCGTTCAGTTGAAGAATGGCATTAAATTAACATTTGGGGAAAGAAATCTTAAATTGATTATTTTAGCAACGGACAGTTTGCAATAGTGCAATTTAGGGGATGTAACCTAGGCGTCAATCTGGCGGAGGACATTCTGATCAACCATATTGGATTTTGTAGACTTAATTCCAATGTGGAGGTTCTGAAAAATACAACAGCTTGTCCTCTAACTAGCAACCAGATTTTCATTAAAAGAAGGAACATATCCAGTTTGAGCAATTTCTAAAGATTGAGATGCTATCCGAGTGTTACTGATACAGCCACTGTCACGGTCATTCCAGCATTTGATCGATTACGAACTTTGCTCTTATGCCACAAGGAAGATGAATGCTGTCAAGTTATGAGGAATCCTATAGAAGCTATAATGCTGAAATATTTTGGAAAATTTGTTTTGTTTTGGTATGTAAATAAATCGAATATATGGTCCAAGTAATAAAAATGCTCATATTTCTATGGGATCCCAATTCTGTCCCCATGCTTTTTTAATGATACTGTGCCAGAATATTTGTTTATGGTTACTGGTGAACAAGGGTGGATGGATAAGGCATTGCTTGTGGTTATTTGGAGGGAGAGGATAAGGAGGAATAAGGATGTATAAGAAATATTTATTTGCTATTCTCTGGTTGGCACAGGAGAGATAAAGATGGATAAGGTTCGTAAGTTACGAAGAATACGTATGGATAAGGTTTGTAAGATAGGAGGACACGGTTGTGTGGTGGCAGAAAATGAGGGAGGTCAAGAGATAAATTATGAAGGGCTTCATGGTGCAAATAACAAGAATAGCACGGGGAATAGGAAGTGGGGGTGATCTATCATTGTACTTATCCGTCGTGATGATAACTCGTTTCTTTGTCAAAGGTTGTGATTAGCAATTTGTAGGTTCCAGAGTTTGTGCTTCCTTTATCTCACATTGCTATGTGGTGTTTGACATTAAGTCATTGTGAGAGTGCAAATTGCAGAGATGAGATTTCGCTGATTTTATCTTGCACACCTGATGAGATCGATCAAAATCCGTTCTGCCCCTTGCTACACTCATATGAATGGGAGGGTTTCACTGACAAAGTCAGAGCCCACTATATTGGATCTTGATGTGAAATTGATTGGATCGAACTCCCATGGAAATCAAAGCACAAACCCATATTCCTCCAATTTGGACCGAACCAATCCATTGCTTCTACATTGGTTCGGCAAGAAAGATCACACCCTCCCACAAATAGGTCGGTTTAAATTCATCCTACATTAGGCGGGCGTACCTTGAAAAAATCAAAAGTCACCCTCTTCGAAAATCGAAGTGTCACCCACTCCATGTCTCCTTCAGCCACATGATGCTTTAATGGTCTTCAGATGGGGCATATCAAGACTTTGTCGTTCGCCTTCCATTTGCTTTGTGTATGAGACTGAGGGACACCTTGCTATTTCATGCCCTTCGTCGATGGCTCACCTCAGAAAACCTATAAATGTTGTTGTCCATCCATGAGTCAAATGGAGTAGATGATTCACGAAGAAAAACTCCTCCCTCTCGACACCCCAATCGGATATACAAGGCTTTTACATAGTACAATAGCTCTCCTCCATCAAAATCTCTACGAGCGCCATCTGCTTGCCTATTATAACAAACAAAGCCTTCCACTGAGGGATGCTCATCATGCCGGCATGGAGGGTTTTATATGCATGGAGTCTTCGATGGCAAAAATGTACTACTCAAATGTTTAATAGTCAAAATTTCCAAGGAATTTCCATCTATTAAAGGAGTCTCTAGCCCTTGAGATAGATCTAGAAGCGTTTGGCTCGTACGGGAGGATCTCCAAACACGGTTGATAGCACAAGTCAACTTTGTGTTGACCAAAAAGTCAAAATGTTAAGTTTTAGGTCAAAGTGTTGACTTGACGGGATTGAGATATTAAAGGCTTGAGATAGCTATCACGAACTGGTTCACATCCTCTGATCGGAGGTAGACATACATCTATATGTCTAAGCATGCACATTTGGTAGATCATTAGGTTGATGACCTATACAAGGTCAACATATTGGGACACTAGCGTGTAAAGAAGATATAAGATGTATGATCTCTTAAAGGAATCATACGTGTTCATACTTGATGAACCAACTCACTCAAGCTTGCAAAAAGCGGTATGCGATATTCAGTCGGTAGGGTTACAGATTACTGATTAAACGGTACGCGGGAGTTCAAACAGAAATTAAATAAGTTATGCTGCTTTACATTTTTAATTAATAATAAATTATTACATATATATAATTAATAAAAAATATAAATAAATAAGAAAAATAATCATAGATTCACAATATATATCAAATATTATCAAATTCAAGAAATGTTTTACCAAATTTCAAAATAGATAACATAAACAACTAGAAATCATAGCGAAATATCGAAATAGACAACATAAAAGCCATGGATAATAGTGATCCTTTGAAGAAAGTAAATCCGTATCCTGAAAAGGCCGTTTAAGATGTTTAAAAGGCCATTCAAGGCCGTTTAAACGATCGTTTAAGGTCGTTTATGTTGCCTACCCGTTTAGGGACCCTTTTTTATTAAACGATGCGCTCGAGCACCGTATGCGTTTAAAAAGACGTTTAGACCATTTTTTGTATCCCTGAGCTCACTCATGAGATATTGGGGTCAACCAGAATTTTATGCGTAATTGTCTTATTTATGAAACAAGACATCAATTTAGAAATACTAATATATGTTTTTGAAAAGCATATGATTAATATGAATCCAAGGAACTTGTTTAATCCAAATCAGAAGCTATTTCAAATTGTTATGAATTTTGGAAGCAAAAGAAGTTGACGTCGATTAAGCCATCATTAG
Organism: Ottelia alismoides; assembly: GCA_037367405.1. NCBI lineage: Eukaryota > Viridiplantae > Streptophyta > Magnoliopsida > Alismatales > Hydrocharitaceae > Ottelia > Ottelia alismoides. Next base: position 413,183 of record JAZKJV010007621.1, read on the forward strand.
TTATTAATCGCCATCATTAGCTCTGACAAATCTTAATTAAGGATACTAATGATTATTAAGATTATTGATCATGATTAATGCATGTTAATCATAAGTTAATAGATATTAATCACAGTTAAGAAAATTTATCATGATTAATGTTAATTAATCACGAGTAGCGCTAATGAAGCATCATTATCGAAACTATGGGCAAAAATCATGGGTTGTGAAACCATGGTAATGGAGGAGATCATGGTTTTGGGCAAAACCATGGGAGAAAATCATGGGTTCTAAACCATGGGTTTTCATGAGTTGGACGCCTACAAATACCCCCTAATGATTTATCGAGAAACATATTGATATAACCTCGAAGGAGACGGCCAAACAAGTGTTTGAACTTCGTGTCTATCTAAGTCTTCGAGTATGTATGATGATCGAGTATTAGGAATACTCTAGGTTGATGCGTTCATAATAAATTATACATAATGGTACTTCCATTCCGATGGAATAATAGGTAGATTGTAATGATTCCATTTTATGGCTAATAAAGAGATAGTTATTTGCATTAATTCTCGCTCCATTGAAACCATTAATGGTCTCCATTTCAAGATTCAGATGTTGGAAATGGACTAACTTTCAAAAGTTATTTCTGGTCTCCAAATGATTTGGATAAATGATCATAAATAGAAACGAAACACATTCTATGACCCATTTTTGAGCTCCAATGAGTGTGGAGAAATATAAACGAAAATGGAAATAGATCCAAATGATTATGCCCCCCTGATGTTGGATATTAAGTTAATAAACATGGATAGTGTGATCTCTCTGATATTATCTCCAAATATCCATATTTGTTGCTCACAAGTTCTAATTGGATTAGGACTCGTATGTTGAGATATCTCTTTCATGATGACAGTGGTTATTATCATGGACATGATGGGACAGTGTAAATATGATTCACATTATTGGCCATTAATTATTATGGATATTGATTCATAATAAGTAATATCTATATGAATATGATTCATAAATATTTTCAAGACACATGTGAATGCGATTCACAAAATTCATACAAATGTAAGTTGGATTTATATTTTGTTTTGGACTAATTAATTGGATTCATTTAGTTGCGAAGATGTTTTAATACATCTCTTAATAATGATATTTGTAATTTAATTTCATTGATATTAATCAATAGATAATTAAATCAAAATATTAAGTTCTAATTTAGATTTGAAATTAAAGAGCCACATGGTAAAGTCCATCATGGACGTCCACCATGTGTTAATTGGATGTCAATTGTTGGCCATCCATATGATTACTTGCTCTCTAACTTTGGTGATTTATCTAGGTGATAATGTTGGCTAATGAGTTAGCTAACTACTTAGAAGGATTATGAATCGTTCATGGCCATCCAAGAGAAGACTAAGGGCCATGATGTGGCCATCCATGGTGAAGAGGGCTCCTCATATACAACCAACCCTTGTTTTTAAAGAGAGGCATGGCTTTCTCTTTAAAACATTAGAAATTCAATTCCAAGAGAGAGCCATGAAATTGCCTTGAAAAATAAAAGAGAAAAGATAGTTGAAGATTATCTTTGGTTGTTCACCCCATCTCCTCCAATAAACCCTAGCGACCCCCTCTTCTTGCTCTTGGTTGGCTTGGGCAATCATGAGAGAAGACACCTCTTTTCTTACACCTCATGCGCATGAAGGACTTTAATTCGTACGCCGAAATCAGAAAGTATAGATCATCTTGATCTCTATTTTGCTTGGAAAACTTGGTGGAGAAAAAGATCTGAAGTTCATGGAAAGCTACATGAGGCATCATTATGCCCTCGAGAGAAAGCACCACATGAACGAATTTGATTCGAGGGGTCTCTTCAATTAGAGACTCACGATTCAAAGATATTCCTAAAATTCCTATTTTTATGAGAAATGATTTGGAAATGTTTCCTATACTATATGATTTCTCATTAAACTTTTTTGTGCATTGTATAATTGTTCATACGATAAAAACCTTTGTTTGTAAATTTGATTTGCTTTTCCAATGTTTTTGTGATGTATGAAGTTTGAATTTCCTTCCAATGATGTCAAAGCCTCATCTAAAGGATTCAGATTGCATCTGGGTTCGATGAACAATAGACTATATTTTCTCGATTGTTCGATGCATTATTTTTACGATTGTTTTTGTATTTCAAATGATTCAGCAACATATGATGTTGCTGCTATTATCCCATGCTTAAAATATTAATTTTATGATATATATTATGTCTATAAGATTTGGACTAATGCCCAAAATACCCGCCAAAAGTTGGTGGCATTGGGAGAAGATTCGGATGTCGAAAACACTCGTAAACTCCTACTTCAATCAAAGATTTTAATGAATAATTATGAATTTTTTTGCTATTATTTTTTAGGCATATTACACTTTACAATAATAATTAATAATTCATTAACCAAGTCCACAGTCAATGCAAAAATATTTCACATGATTCCGATCGTGCGACCTCACGAAATTGGATTTCTATTATTTCTTATAAGACTCAAAATTTATGAAAATATATGGGTTTTTATCACTTATGCCCCTCTTTGTGATATTAGTTATGCCCCTTTTTTTGAAATATAAATTATGCCCCTACCTTCTTGCATCATTATCACTTGTATCCTTGGGTTAGTTGCCATCCACTCCCATCATTGACATGCGTTATCAAAGAGCCATGTGACTCTTCTTCGATTTACTACACACCTAAGCTTCCGGTATTCCAAGCACTTTACCTTGTCGACCCAGATCCAAGCACTACCTCGCACCTTTGAAGCACATCAGAACCCACTCAATCGAACTTCAGGTCTCCAGCATCATCATCTTTCCAACTGCAGTCAACCTCATTTCGTAGCATCAACCTTCACCGCCTTGCAAGAACATCAAGAGCACTAGTGAGTTACGTGTTCATATCAAAGCCTACTACACTTCATAATTTTCGAGGAAGAAGCGCATATCGACCATCACCTTTCTCAATCAAGCTACAACCATCACACCTTAGCCACATGCCGCCTCCTTTTTGAGCTACATCACAATAGCATAAAGAACGAAAACCACATGGAGTATTGCAAAACAATCCTTTGTCTTGAACCACAAGAACCATATGTAGAACTAAGAAACACCAACATCAATACTCAAAATCTGAATATCACATGAGAATCATCCACCGACCCAACCTATCTGGAGCAATACCTCGTTCTCAACCACTTTCAACCTTTTGGAGCATGATTTTCATTGAATACCATCATCAACAAACCGAAAACCAAATCTGAACAATGACTAACATCAAGATCCTAACTGCGAGAACTTGTGTACATCACCATGGCGAGACCATCCAACCACCGATGCTAGGATCTTGATGCACAACAAACTTACAAGCAACTAACCTGGAACCTTTTGAACATCACGCAACATAACACCTTCTTCAGCCCAAATGACCCCCATCATTACCGCTAGTGCCACCCTATCTCCTTCCTCTGCCTCTAGACCTTACCCTCCTTCCCTAGCACTTGCGTCACCCTCAATCCCCCTCGTCTTCCAAGATCTGTTTATTGGATATGTGAGCCCAGGCTGAACTATTTCTACAATAAATGTTATTGTAATCCTGTTTATATATGAATCAAAGTTAATGATTTTCATTCCCTATATGAGATTAATGAATGAATGCACTTATAAGGTAATTGATGAATCTCCATTTCATCACCTTTATTCTATCATTTTGGCCTTAAAAACCCCAGCAAATGCATGTAAATAGCATCAAATTGAGCATAATAGCAACCATTCTTTATTGTAGTTATTATACATAAAATAAGGTTTTTAATGCCAAAATTATAGAATAAAGAGAAGAAAAGAAAAAGGAATAAAATATTGTAAATATTTGATGACCCTAACCCCGAGACCAAATCCAGAATGGAATTGGTCGACAAGGAATAAAGTAGGGGGAGATAAGGGCCAAGAGTATAATAAATACCTCATTTATTTATTCATCCATTTATGCATTTTCAACACCTATTTTGTACATAATTATTTATTCATCAAATAAAGAAACTTTGTTCATGAAAGTTGTAGATAATAAAATAAATAAAAATACAAAATTGAGTTTGTACAAAAATAATACCCAATGTACATTTTATACACATAATAAAAAGCCAAAATCTCAACTTCACAGACCCATATCTTGCAAATAAAAACTCCAAATCACCCAAACTCACATTAATTGTATATAGCATTTCATAAACTATTTTATAAAATTGGTTTCATAATTTTTGGAGTCCATCTGTGGAAGTTAGGTTTTTGGCCATTCTTGTATATAGTACTGATTAAAATATTCATTTTATTCAATATTCATTATTTTTATAAATTCATATTTTTAGAATTTTGTAAATAATGTATATAATACATGTACATATTGAAATTAAAAGAAAACCAAAAAGAATTTGTAAAATAAAATAAGTCTACAAGATACATAGACAAAATACCTACGTGAAGTATGTACATAAATAAAAAGGGGAAAACATTCTTTAATTATTTTATTCTTTCATACTTTTATAATAATGTACATATTAAATATAATTCATTAAAAATACAAATCTAAAATAAAAACCAAGAAAATACATTAAATAAATAAAGTATATACATTATATAGGTAAAATACCTATAAGTATACCTACTTATATATGCACCTATTTATTTAAATATGTAAATAAACTCATAAAAATTAGACAAAAATATATCTACATCACAAAAATAAGTTATAAATTTATAAAATAATAAAATAAAATAATAAAATAAAAATACACAAAATAAAAATAAATACATATAAATATACTTATAAATACATTATTAAAATAAACTCATAAAAAATACATTAAAAAATAAATAAAAATCATAAATAATACATTAATTAATAAACATTTTTTATTTTATAAGCAAAAATTAATTAATTCATTTACTATGTCTAATAATTGAGTCAAATTCGGGCTGACATGGACCAATCACAGCCCTGCCAATGTTGACCGCGGTCAACTGTCCCCTCAGCTGCAGCCCGTCAAATCTGTTCAGACATGGCGTTTTCTCCAAATATTCCCGATCGACCCGTCTCTCCAATGACATCGGTCCCTTCACAGAAATTGCTCCCAATGCAACCCTTATACACGCCCATAGCTTGTTTCCCCTGTATATAGCTTGGATTCCTTAATTTTGGCCGGTCAATAAGGGCTCCCATTATGTTTGAAAATAAATCAGCCTCCAGCCCGTCAGATCTGTCAGACCCCCCATCTTCTCCCATTTTTCTCGGGTGCCCCGTCCATCGATCGCCTTTGCTTCCTTCACAAGAAATGCTCATGGTACATTGTACATACACGCCCCCATGTTAGATCTAATGTATATATCACCGATTCCTTATTATTTACCAGTCAATAAGGGCACATACTCATGTTTATAAATAAGTTCCCCCTCCTCCTTGGCCGAATTTGGCCAACTTACTTCCCCCAAAACACCTTGAATCCAGTCCTAGATGAGCCCTTGTGACAGGAGGAGCTCCATAGCACCGTGAATCGGCCGGAGGAGGAAGAAATTTTGTCGCGGCGGAGCTCCGGCGTCCGTCCTGCTCCCTGGAGGCCCCCAGGTATAAGAGCTACGCCTTTTCTATTTCTAGGTAGATTTTGATTCCAACATTTTATTTCCGCATTTTATTTCGCATTTAGATTAGTATATTAGCGTAATTTAGCCGAATCGAAGTTCGCCGGAGCGGAGCTCCGGCGACTTCTCCACAGTACCCTCGTTGTTTTCCGACCACCCTTCCACCTTCATTTCGTTCCCCTACGCCTTCTCCACCTTCCAGCCACCTTGTCCAACCGGATTCGCACTTGGATCCGCGAATCGATGCTCGTCTCCTCCGCATCGTCGGAGCATCGCCGCCCTCACCCATTTTTTATGCTAACAGCTTCAGTTTTGGGCCGAGGAGCACTGCCTCGAGCCGAGCTTTGTTCCTGTGCAGGTCAGGTGCGTTGAGGAGCACCAGGAATCGATTCACACGTGGGTGGAGGTACCTGGAGCCGCGTTTCTTCACCAAGCTCTTGGCGCCGCTCTAGGGCACCTCCGGCCGACCTACCACCTCCAGCGGAGAAAGCCAACCTCCAGGAAGCTTTTGGGACACTGTGGAGCAGCAAAGGTCGACGGAGACGCGAGTTCTCACCGGAGGAAGCTCGCCCAGGCGAGCGTTCTTCCCCGTTCTTCCAGCCGTCATCTCCGCCGTTGGATGAAGAGCAGGTCCCAGTTTCAATCACAGTCGTCCGATGGAGCAGCGCTCAGACCGTCAGATCTCCCATGAGATCTAATCCGCACCGCTCATCGGCGAAGCGTCATCAGCGCACGTGGAGGCGCCACGTGTATTAGTGAACGCAGATCAGTCGTCTATCAGCACCCACGTTGGGGGTAATTTGCACATCTAACCCCCGTCATTTTTGTATTTAATTTTTAATCTTGTAAAATATATAGCACGTTGTAAATAAAATGTACATTTTGCAGAAAGGACCCTGAGTTTATGAGCTTTGCATTTAGGTCCTTCTGCGCCTCACGTGCAGTCCCACGTGAGGCGCGTGAAATTTTAACTTTAGCCCTGGCGGTTTTTGTTTATTGTAAAATAGTTCTAAAAATTAAAATAAATGTTTATTTCTGTAGGTATTTTTGCATGTATGCCCCTGTTACTTATTTTATTTGCAAAAATACCCCTGCCAGGCTGTTTTATTTTTGTGTCTTTTATCTATTTATTAAAAATACCTATGAGGCTTCTAAAAATTCACAAAAATTAGGATAGATGCTCTATGTGATGCTCTTACACGCCCATATTTTATTTCACATTTTTTGCACTTTTCCTAATTATTAAAAATAAAATAGGAGCCATTTTTGTACTGTCTAATTTATAGAATACAAAAAAATTAGAAAATGATTTTGAAAAATTCCAAAAAAAAATTATATATGGTATATTTATACATATATTGAGTCCAGAAATTGAAAAACCCTAAAAATATGAAAAAGAAAAATAAAAAAAATCAGAAAGTTCCAAAATCTAACAAAAAATTTGAAAAATATTAAAAAGCAAAAAAAAAATTATATCTATATATTTTAAGCATTTATATCTATATATATCTATATACTATATTACTCCTCTCTCTCTCTTCTTATATATATATATCTCTTTATACATATCTTTATATATATATTTATTTATTTATATAACTAAAAATATAAAAAGAAAATATAAAATATAAAAACAACATAAAAATTATAAAAACAAAAAAATATAAAATATATATATAAAATCCAAAACCCACAAAAACCATAAATGGACATGAACAATGGATTGAATAAATGATACATCACATACAACCATTTGCCTCCCAGTGTTCGACCTCTACCTGTACTTACACCTATACACATTTACATGTAGAGTTATAATAAATTTTAACTCCACATTTTTGGATATTCATTGCATATATTTATTGTGGGTTAATTGTTGATCAATCTGGGGATCTTTAAGTGGTCAATTCAGCGACTTGATTTCTCTCCTCGTGAGATATCTAGACCCTTGATTTTCCCCCGCTCATCAAATGGCGCCGTTGCCGGGGAGGCAACGGATTTTGTATGATTTTGTGTGGTTATTTGTTCATTTATTTGATTCTTTGTTCATGTCCTTCAGTTATTTATTTGTGTGATTTTTATTTTTATTTTTATTTGATATTATTGATTGACTGCTCTGACCATCTCTTTCTTTTTGTCTTTGATGCGAGGGACCGCCAAGCGAAGGAGGACCTCCTAGGAGGACCTATGCACCCAAGCGAGGCGGTGTTGGCTTTTCTATGCCAAGCCAACAGGGGAGAGTATCCATGACACATGAAGGAGAATTTTTTGAAGACAGTCTCCATTTTCATGCATTTTATTTTATTTTATCATGTATATTCATGTGAGAGAGTGACCCTTAGAATTTTGTAATAATACAGGACTCTCACAGGTACACTTCGACTCCCGACGTCCATTGCCCGAGGGATTGTTCCCTTGGGGGCCTCGATGATTTTGACTCTTTTTCTTTTCTTTATTTTTATTTTATTTTCTGTGAATGAACCTTAGCTTAGGAGTTGCTTGCTCGTAGAGTTAGGTCCAAACACCCTAATTGATTTGCATGTACCTATAGTTCGCTTTGGACCTAGATCAAACTCCAAACAGCCGCTCAATTATCTCTTAGCCTTTGTGCCACAGCGAGCCCCGCAAAGCGCTTTCTCCTAAGCTCAAGTGTGTTGAGCACAGAGGAGGGGTGAGCCAAGACCGGACTTTTTGAGGCTAAAGATGAATGAGCGACTTGTGGTGCTTCACGATAATAGCAATTTCTGTACCTAGGGCGATTTCTTCGGCTTGCATTTGCATATAGCATAGGTTTCAAATTCTGTTATGCATCCCGCATGGAGAGAGATGGGAGGCACTGTAAGTCTTCTTACTTAGCATGCATCATCGATTTCCGACTTGCATGGCTTTTCCGATCTTCTCCCTCTGATTTTGCCAACCTAGGGTGCTTAATGGAAATTGGAACCTCGATAGGCACGTGCATTGAAAATACCCAAAAAAAAGTGATAACTCAAATAAAATCGGGATTGTTAACTCTATTGGACCTAAAAATAAAACATAATGACTTCCTTGTCTTGGGGAGAGCAACCCCCTCATTGTATGCGTTTTAAATTGCTTACATGCACACTAAGGAGTAGAGCCCAAATCCCATCAAGCGTCCTAAGTGATTGTACAATTTTTGTGATTCTCACTTAACTCTAAAATCGAAAAGATAAATGACCGTCACCTGATGGTCTTCACCGTGTTGAGTAGGTGAATTGGGGGTTTTGCCTTGTGTATTGATTGTCACTTGGAGTTCGTTGTGTTTTTTCATTCATTATTAGAGTAGTCGGTCCCGCCTGTGTGAGTCATGCATTTTTATCCTTGAGTCTCTCTACCCCTCTTATACATATATCTCTTCATCATGCATCGAGTCATTGGCGCTTGAGCTCAATCATTTCTTCGCCAAGTCCTTTGTTTCCCTCTTCTTCATCACTCTCTTAGTATTCTCCGTATCATCATCATTCTCTGGTTCAAGGAGAGCACTCTCTTCGGACCACAATTTTGACGGTGTTCCCGCCTTGTGTGGAACACCCAATTTTGTCTATATCCCGATCTTCTCACCCGCCCTCCTCGTTCCCTCTGTATCACCCTTCTACCACCCACGGTATTGGCACGCCCGCTCAATCAGCTTCTCCACCCCATTGTGTACCCTTCTTATCCATCTTCCTCGTGTCCCCTGTATCATCTCTCCCATTACCCGAGAATGCTGTGCATATCGATGAGACCCGCATCGAGGATTATTTATACTAATTAGGCCGGGCCCATGATATTGAGGTTGCTGAGATCGATTTGGTGGATTTGTCTTTGATATCAGCATATGGATTTCTGGAGGATTTTTTATGATGCATAGAGCATAGGTGTGATGCATTATTGAGGAATTTTAGTTATCGCACACCGGATTAAGGATGTGATGTGATGCGATGATTTGATGATGATTTCATGAGCATTGATTGATCCATCTCTTTGAGGTTCCACCCATCTTGGTTTTGAGTAATGGCTGATTATTCTAATTTGGACTTTTTGATAAAGGTGTACGGATCCTACATGATCTCTCATCTACCTGATTGAACCATCCTTGATCTCCTGACTCTTTTATCCACCCTGGCACTTAGAGGATTCCTGACTATTTTTCGTGCCATCTCAGTTGACTGGATTGACCCAAGGGATGTTTGGTGAATGACATGATTATTCGCTCCCTTGCATGATCTTATGCCCTCCAAATGATTGAATGACCTATTGCTTTTGAGGACCTGAGATGACTTGCCGGCATTCCCATGACCTACATTGATCTAGCTCGCATTCCTCCCTGAGGACTATCTGCGGGAGAATACGACAATTTCTAGTACTACGGTTTCATCCACTTTTTGGGTCGCCATTTTGGTGGGACTCGAAATCGAGTCAGATGATATGCTTGATTGCCCTCCCCTTGTGATTGTGTAACCGACTTGTCGGTACATGAGGCCAATTGTCTGATTGCTCTCCTTGATGGTCCTTGCAAGGACGAGCCTCCATATTCTGGTTATTCATCGCCTAGCTCGTAGCTCTCCAAGGGTTATCTGCGAGAGGCTATGACACAGTATAGCTCTCTTGGTCTCTTCTGCTGGTATATGATCTGTCGTCTATCGAGACCACATTTTATGTGGATCCGTCTGATGGATCCAGCTGCTTTGAGCCCTCGTCTCTCCTTGACGACCCTTGCAAGGTAGAGGCACTTTCTGACTATTCCTTGCCTAGCTTGCATTACTCTCCGAGGACTATCTGCAAGAGACTGCAACACTCTCTTTACGCTCGGTTCCCACTTCTGACTGTGTCTCCGATCTGCGGAGCACGGAATCGAGTCGTCTGATATACATGATTTTTGGTCCCATCTTGAGTTGTGTATCCGATCTGCGGATCATGGGACTCATCTGATTAGACTCTTTTGAGTCTGCTCACCTTGACGGTCCTCGCAAGGTTGAGCTCCTGATATCTGCTATTTCCATGACTAGTTGGCAGCCCGTTCCCCGAGGGTTATCTGCGGGACGCTGCCACACTTTCTTGATTTGTCGGTCTCTTCTGCCGGTAGCCGATCTCTCGCCTACCGAGACCGTCTCTGTGATCTGTCTGATGGATCAAGCTTCTTTGGGCCCGCTCACCTTGACGACCCTCGCAAGGGTGAGCTTCTGTTCTGATTATTCATTGCGTAGCATGTGCTACTCCCCGAGGGTTATCTGCGGGAGAGTACGCCATTTTTAGGTACTCGGCTTCATTTCTGGTGTCTCCCATTTGGTGGAGCAGGAAGCCGGTTCTTCTGACTCGTGTACTCGGTCTCCGCCCTGGTTGTGTCTCCTGTCTGTTGGAGCACGGAGCCGAGTCTTCTAATTATTTTTCTGATTCTGCTCACCTTGAGGACCCTCGCAGGGTTGAGACATGGCTTGCGGTATTCGGTGTGTACTTATGATCTTTCTACCTCACCATCATCGGATACCATGGTGTCTCCTATTCTCTATCTTCCATATCTATCTGAGACCATGATTGACTAGGAGGAGTCTGTACTGCTCTTTCTTCCTCCCGGTCTTCCGGTATCGGCTCGGTTCCCTCATGTTGACCTTATGAGCCGATTGACTGCTTCATGCTACCGACACGATATCTATCCTTTCAACCTGTCGACCCCGGTAGCTGACACCCACTTGACTGTATATCAGGGTGTCTTTTCACCTTCTGACTGCGTCCTCGTTCTCACAGGGAGACGACGACGAGAGCACGGTAGTCGCTACCCAGATACCGTCCTGTACTTCACTAGTTTCTTCACCACTTGTATATATGTGTGCCTTTTTCATTCTTTCTCCCGCATGTTATGTGTGCCCCAGATCTATCGCCATATCTTTGTGCCTACACGTAGGACGTACCTTGTCCTAAGTGTAGGGGGGCACGCACCGAGTTGTTCTTTCCTTACACATTTTCGTCACTCATGTTCTTGCCTACTTAGGGATATCTCACCCCAAGTATAGGGGGAGTGATGCGTATATTCTCCACGATCATTTCATCTATCTGTATATATCCATCTTTTCTTCTTTTCTTCTTTTCCTTTTCTATCTTCTGTATCTAAATAAAAGGTGTCACCCCTTTGTGTCAGTTTTCTGTACTTAGGACGTACTTTGTCCTAAGTATAGTGGGGTGCACCCCTGATTTGTTAAAACTTTGATTTGTTTATTCCCACCCTTGACCCTCCCTGCTTTGTGTACAGTCTGCTATACTTAGGATTATTTGATCCTAAGTATAGGGGGGACGGTCAACTTCTCATTCGTTCAACTCTTATTTATTTATTCTTTAGACTTGTCTATACTCAATACGAGTTATGTCTTCTCTTTTCTTTTCGATCTATGAGGACATAGCTCAAGCTAAGTATAGGGGGGTCGTATATACTATGTATATACTTTAGCCATAACTCGTACTTTCGTAATAATATGGCTAATAATTCTTTAAATTCGTTAAAAACCCTTAATAAAAAGATGGGATTATTCCTCAAATTCTTTTGGTATATACTGATTAATAAATCAGGTGAAAACGTTTTTTGCAAAATGTTTGAAAAATAGTTTGAAAAGTATTGTGAACATTTATTGAAAACTATTTTGAAAACGTTTTGTTACATGTTTTCAACCTGTGTAAAGATGTGTGGTTTGTAAAGATTTATTTTCTTTGTGTGAAATAAAATGTTTGAAAAATGATTTGCAAATGGTTTGAAAAATGGTTGCAAAAATATTTTGAAAAATCTATATATACTGTTTTGAAAAACCTTTGCAAAATGATTTTCAAATGTGTGTACATGTTGTAAAAATGTTTGTAAAAATTATTTTGGACTATAGTTTTCAAAAATTGTTTGAAAAACTTGTGTCAAATAAATTTGAGGAATAGTCACAAATAATAATATATAAAATAAAAAATCAACAAAATTCTTTAATAAGTGTACATATATAAAAACTAAATTGTAAATTCTCAATCCGTGTAAAATAAAGCGGCACGCCCTTGTAAATAGTTGTACATATTTTGAGTGCAAAAATTCTTTGTGTAAAAATTCTTCTCTTTGTTTTCAAATTCTTGGAAAAATTGCATTTTTGTAAATAGCATTTGCATAGCATTCATATTCTTTGATTGAGCTTGATAATTGAACTAGTCCAATAAAGTCGAAGATTGGAGCTTGGTTAGACCTTACCGCACCTAACTGCACTGGAACCTTATGGGAACTAGGTTTAAGGTACTTCAGGTCTATTCAGACTTAATTCTTTGAGAAATCAGGGCTAGGTTCAAATCACCTCAGTGGACTAACTAGAACTTTTCGAAACACACGTATGACTCTTGTCGACCGTGACCTAACTTGGACACTTGCACCTTTCACTTGGCTCAACTCAGTTGGAGTGGTGAGGAGGTTGGATTTGCCAGTCTGAGACGCACACGGGTGGAAACATTCGTCCTCGTCTAGGGAGGGAAGTGCACCCCAACCTGGTCCAGTAGCCATGAGGTCTAACGACAGGAGAGTGTGGGTTGCAATAATGCTTCAAAAGAGGGATAGTCTTCTGGCTCAAGAGGAAAAACTCCTTATGTAAATGCTGCTGTAAATAGTATGTTGAAAAAAAAAGAAAAAAAAGGAAAACTCCAAAAAAGTGGACAGGCTTGTAAAATAAAAAATAAAGTGCCTGCCGGAGTATGTATATATGTTGTATAGAAAATAAGCAAGCTTGAGCATCAAAGTTATACCGTGTGAGCCTGCAGCTGGATGACTTGACTATACTGGTCTTGCATCCCAGGATAGGTAGCTACACTGGCTACCATCCATTCTTTTCTCTACCCCCTCCTCTTGAGTTGGATGCCACTTGAACTTAGAAGGGAATACCCCGCTCCTCGAGGAAAGAGCGGTTGGATTAGGGAATCATTGGGTTGTCATTCTGGAGAAGTCAGTCTCTTTGTCATTTCAGTTGGGAAGAGCCACTATCACTTACACGTACAAGTCAGCTTCATAGTCATAAGGGTTTGCGTATGATGTAGGCTAGTTCTGACCTGGCTATTGAGGTGATTTGAACCAAGTTCTGTGACTCTCGAAGGCTGTTGCGTTTTAAATTTGGTTCCCGACCAGGTTCCACACACATTTTTCACACCAAGGTCTAACATGAGCTCCAAACTTTGATTTTGTACAGATAAGTTTAATAATCATGACCAATTCAATTTATTCTTTAAATTCTTTATTTTTGCCTTTTCTTTTCTTCTTATTCTTTGATTCTTTTTGTACTTATTGCATAAGTATTTGCTAGGGACTAGCAAAGGCAAGTATAGGGGGGTGATGAATCTCCATTTCATCACCTTTATTCTATCATTTTGGCCTTAAAAACCCCAGCAAATGCATGTAAATAGCATCAAATTGAGCATAATAGCAACCATTCTTTATTGTAGTTATTATACATAAAATAAGGTTTTTAATGCCAAAATTATAGAATAAAGAGAAGAAAAGAAAAAGGAATAAAATATTATAAATATTTGATGACCCTAACCCCGAGACCAAATCCAGAATGGAATTGGTCGACAAGGAATAAAGTAGGGGGAGATAAGGGCCAAGAGTATAATAAATACCTCATTTATTTATTCATCCATTTATGCATTTTCAACACCTATTTTGTACATAATTATTTATTCATCAAATAAAGAAACTTTGTTCATGAAAGTTGTAGATAATAAAATAAATAAAAATACAAAATTGAGTTTGTACAAAAATAATACCCAATGTACATTTTATACACATAATAAAAAGCCAAAATCCCAACTTCACAGACCCATATCTTGCAAATAAAAACTCCAAATCACCCAAACTCATCTTTAATTGTATATAGCATTTCATAAACTATTTTATAAAATTTGTTTCATAATTTTTGGAGTCCATCTATGGAAGTTAGGTTTTTGGCCCTTCTTGTATATAGTACTGATTAAAATATTCATTTTATTCAATATTCATTATTTTTATAAATTCATATTTTTAGAATTTTGTAAATAATGTATACAATACATGTACATATTGAAATTAAAAGAAAACCAAAAAGAATTTGTAAAATAAAATAAGTCTACAAGATACATAGACAAAATACCTACGTGAAGTATGTACATAAATAAAAAGGGGAAAACATTCTTTAATTATTTTATTCTTTCATACTTTTATAATAATGTACATATTAAATATAATTCATTAAAAATACAAATCTAAAATAAAAACCAAGAAAATACATTAAATAAATAAAGTATATACATTATATAGGTAAAATACCTATAAGTATACCTACTTATATATGCATCTATTTATTTAAATATGTAAATAAACTCATAAAAATTAGACAAAAATATATCTACATCACAAAAATAAGTTATAAATTTATAAAATAATAAAATAAAATAATAAAATAAAAATACACAAAATAAAAATAAATACATATAAATATACTTACAAATACATTATTAAAATAAACTCATAAAAAAATACATTAAAAAATAAATAAAAATCATAAATAAATACTACATTAATTAATAAACATTTTTTATTTTATAAGCAAAAATTAATTAATTCATTTACTATATCTAATAATTGAGTCAAATTCGGGCTGACATGGACCAATCACAGCCCTGCCAATGTTGACCGCGGTCAACTGTCCCCTCAGCTGCAGCCCGTCAAATCTGTTCAGACATGGCATTTTCTCCAAATTTTCCCGATCGACCCGTCGCTCCAATGACATCGGTCCCTTCACGGAAATTGCTCCCAATGCAACCCTTATACACGCCCATAGCTTGTTTTCCCTGTATATAGCTTGGATTCCTTAATTTTGGCCGGTCAATAAGGGCTCCCATTATGTTTGAAAATAAATCAGCCTCCAGCCCGTCAGATCTGTCAGACCCCCCATCTTCTCCCATTTTTCTCGGGTGCCCCGTCCATCGATCGCCTTTGCTTCCTTCACAAGAAATGCTCATGGTACATTGTACATACACGCCCCCATGTTAGATCTAATGTATATATCACCGATTCCTTATTATTTACCAGTCAATAAGGGCACATACTCATGTTTATAAATAAGTTCCCCCTCCTCCTTGGCCGAATTTGGCCAACTTATTCCCCCAAAACACCTTGAATCCAGTCCTAGATGAGCCCTTGTGACAGGAGGAGCTCCATAGCACCGTGAATCGGCCGGAGGAGGAAGAAATTTTGTCGCGGCGGAGCTCCGGCGTCCGTCCTGCTCCCTGGAGGCCCCCAGGTATAAGAGCTGCGCCTTTTCTATTTCTAGGTAGATTTTGATTCCAGCATTTTATTTCCGCATTTTATTTCGCATTTAGATTAGTATATTAACGTAATTTAGGCGAATCGAAGTTCGCCGGAGCTCCGCTCCGGCGACTTCTCCACAGTACCCTCGTTGTTTTCCGACCACCCTTCCACCTACATTTCGTTCCCCTACGCCTTCTCCACCTTCCAGCCCAACCGGATTCGCACTTGGATCCGCGAATCGATGCTCGTCTCCTCCGCATCGCCGGAGCATCGCCGCCCTCACCCATTTTTTATGCTAACAGCTTCAGTTTTGGGCCGAGGAGCACCGCCTCGAGCCGAGCTTTGTTCCTGTGCAGGTCAGGTGCGTTGAGGAGCACCAGGAGTCGATTCGCACGTGGGTGGAGGTACCTGGAGCCGTGTTTCTTCACCAAGCTCTTGGCGCCGCTCCAGGGCACCTCCGGCCGACCTACCACCTCCAGCGGAGAAAGCCAACCTCCAGGAAGCTTTTGGGACACTGTGGAGCAGCAAAGGTCGACGGAGACGCGAGTTCTCACCGGAGGAAGCTCGCCCAGGCGAGCGTTCTTCCCCGTTCTTCCAGCCGTCATCTCCGTCGTTGGATGAAGAGCAGGTCCCAGTTTCAATCACAGCCGTCCGATGGAGCAGCGCTCAGACCGCCAGATCTCCCACGAGATCTAATCCGCACCGCTCATCGGCGAAGCGTCATCGGTGCACGTGGAGGCGCCACGTGTATTAGTGAACGCAGATCAGTCGTCTATCAGCGCCCACGTTGGGGGTAATTTGCACATCTAACCCCCGTCATTTTTGTATTTAATTTTTAATCTTGTAAAATATATAGCACATTGTAAATAAAATGTACATTTTGCAGAAAGGACCCTGAGTTTATGAGCTTTGCATTTAGGTCCTTCCGCGCCTCACGTGCAGTCCTACGTGAGGCGCGTGAAATTTTCACTTTAGCCCTGGCGGTTTTTGTTTATTGTAAAATAGTTCTAAAAATTAAAATAAATGTTTATTTCTGTAGGTATTTTTGCATGTATGCCCCTGTTACTTATTTTATTTGCAAAAATACCCCTGCCAGGCTGTTTTATTTTTGTGTCTTTTATCTATTTATTAAAAATACCTATGAGGCTTCTAAAAATTCACAAAAATTAGGATAGATGCTCTATGTGATGCTCTTACACGCCCATATTTTATTTCCCATTTTTTGCACTTTTCCTAATTATTAAAAATAAAATAGGAGCCATTTTTGTACTGTCTAATTTATAGAATACAAAAAATTAGAAAATGATTTTGAAAAATTCCAAAAAAAATTATATATGGTATATTTATACATATATTGAGTCCAGAAATTGAAAAACCCTAAAAATATGAAAAAGAAAAATAAAAAAAATCAGAAAGTTCCAAAATCTAACAAAAAATTTGAAAAATATTAAAAAGCAAAAAAAAATTATATCTATATATATTTTAAGCATTTATATCTATATATATCTATATACTATATTACTCCTCTCTCTCTCTTCTTATATATATCTCTTTATACATATCTTTATATATATATATTTATTTATATAACTAAAAATATAAAAAGAAAATATAAAATATAAAAACAACATAAAAATTATAAAAACAAAAAATATAAAATATATATATATATATATAAAATCCAAAACCCACAAAAACCATAAATGGACATGAACAATAGATTGAATAAATGATACATCACATACAACCATTTGCCTCCCAGTGTTCGACCTCTACCTGTACTTACACCTATACACATTTACATGTAGAGTTATAATAAATTTTAACTCCACATTTTTGGATATTCATTGCATATATTTATTGTGGGTTAATTGTTGATCGATCTGGGGATCTTTAAGTGGTCAATTCAGCGACTTGATTTCTCGCCTCGTGAGATATCTAGACCCTTGATTTTCCCCCGCTCATCAGTAGCTTAGTACAATTAGAGTTATGTACCATGGCCATCTTGATAATCATATAGCTGTTGATTCAATGAGTGAATCATAAAGGCCGGCGCTTGGATGATATCCAAAGAGTTAGATTGAGGACTCATCTACCACCATCAAATGATTGTTGAGAAAGGATGTATGGCATGAGAAGGACATGACAATTCTTACTCCAAAGGCTGATATTCGATCGATCTCTTCATGCAGGTCCTTTGTATATGAATAGAGATTCGGAGGTGTTGGATAAGCTAGGTCAAAGAGTTGACTTAACGAGATCGAGACAACCAATACCTATATCATATGTTGTCATAATACATGCACACATCCTCTGACCGAAGACGTATGTATTACTACACTAGGCAGATCATTAGGTTGATGACCTAATCAAGGTTTATATACCAGCAAGCTGGTGTGCATACATGGCATATGAGTAATACAATCTCTCAGATGGATCATACAGGTTCACTACTGAACCGGAAGACATGAGCTCACTCATGAGATATTAGGACAAACCAAATTCCATCGATGGTCATCTTGCTTTGAAAGAATTATGTGATTTATAGGTATGCTATATGCTTTCAAAAAGCATACCATCAATACCAACTCCCAATGATCAAAATGAGAAACTTAATGACAAAATCCTGAAGAAGATATTTTAAATGTGATCAGAACTTCAAGTTTATTCTAGGTCTTCCAATATGTAGGATGTAAAAGTATTAGGAATACTCTAGGGTAATGTGATCTTAATTGTTTGTATAACTGTGTGGCTTCCATTCTAAGGGAGTGGTAAAAAAGGTTTGGATTTTAGTGACTCCACTCAGTAGATTGATTATCGAATTTTAGTCCAAATGTTGGACATTGATATGAATATGATTCATACTCAATGAGAAGATTAGATATCTTTTTGACTTTATCAGACATCTGAAGGTAGGGTATGAGACTCACGCATCACGGAAGCATGGAGATCAGATCAAATCCGATCTAGCTCAACTAGTCGTACTAGTTGGCAACCCATGCCGTTTCATCAAGACCACATGACTTTGGGCTTGCCACTTGAAATGTGGTTGTGATCCTCAGAGATTTTAAAGGAAGAAGCCTCCTGAATCAAGTTTGATTTGATGAGAGTGCACTTGCGGGCATGATGGTGAGGCATGTGCTTCTTGCGATCCCGAGCAACAATCCAAGCATAAAACCTCCTAATTTCATCGCACAAAATCCTTCGTCTTCTTCACGAGCACGAGGCATCGAAGATGACTGAGTTCCTCGAGTGATTAGTCTGGAAGTGCAACAATAACATGGCGACAATCGCGATCTCCACCAAGGTCGTGGAGAGAGAGAGTAGACATGTGTAGAGAGAGAGAGATTTGCTAATGCAACAATTGTATTCAATTGTTGTAAAGAGGACAATGGCTGGCCTCTCTTTTATTGCATTTTTGAAGTCTATGGATCCCAATCCATGTGCTCACACTAATTAATAGTTTAGATTGATTTTGTTTCTTTCCACAGACCCCGCTCCATATATTCTTACTAATCAATGGTTTAGATTGATTTATGTTTCTTTTAAGTTTACAATAAACATAAAAGAAAATATAAAGAGATAATTTGAAAATAATATCCGAATTATATCAATTAATTAATCAATAAATGAATTTTAATTAATTAAAAAAAGACTCATTCCACATATTATATTTAGGGTGGACGTCCGCCATGGTTTCAACAACCTTATGGGCATCTACTCTAAGGTGGAATATGCCAATTAATTTATCTACTATATTAATTAATTGAATAATTGAATAATCAGCAAATAATTCCAAATTATTTATGATACTTGTAACTATACCATTAACTATTGAGAATAAAAAAAATTTCCATCCAATATTTAATGTAAATCATAGTTACATTAAATTATGTAATGTAAATCCAATTCACATTTATAAATTATGAATCTCATTCACAGTTAACTCTCTCTAGGATATTGTGAATCATATCCACATTTTCCATGATTATTGTGGATAATGTTATCCACATTAATCTTATATATTATAATTAAATCCAATTTAATTATCCTAGATATCTCTATCCATATTAATTGTGATATTAAATCATATTTAATTATTCAATTATCCAATTCTTAGATAAAATTGCTCATGGAACAGTTCTCAAACTCTTTCAAGAATTGTGTGCATTCTCGTCAGATACTTGAAGATAAGGTTAGAGCGATTGTGTATGCCATGTATAGTGACTTGGATAGTGAGATCCAATCTCATATCCCGATCTAGAAAACCACTCAGAGATGCCTGATCATGTTAGACATGATATCGCATCTTCTCATTGCATCTGAATTATATTCAGATCAATATCCAACAATTGAATTAAGATCGGATATCCAGTCTACTAAGAAGAGTCACTAAAATCCAAACCTATCTTATCAATCTCTCGAAAAGGGAAGCACCATGGTTATACGATAGTTTAAGATCATATTACCCTCGAGTATTCCTAATATCCATATATCATGCTGATTAACCGTTAACTGGTTATGTTAAGAATCACTCGTTGTAATACAACCAATTAATCAGTCAGAACCGAATCATAGTATCTTTATGAAGAGGACTCAGTCTAATTTATCCTGGATAAGTTCAAGGTCGAACACAAGGACACTACCCATGTAATAAGTATTTAGTTGAGTAATTAATTAATATAGGTCAAGAGAATGCAAACAATGTGATGCATGATTCCTTTATTTGATTTTCAATGTAAATATATTAAGTGACAAAATGATGAAAATACATACAAAAATGGTACAATGCACAAACAAACAACCAATATGCTCCTGATTAAATGATTTTATAACTTGAACAACTAATAAAAATTAGTTCAATGAATGGACCAGTTAACTAGCTCCAAATAATCAATGAGATCAAATGTCACTTTTTGAACACCTAATATGAACAATATCTCAATGATACCTCAATACTTATCTAGTCAGGAAATACTTATTTAATAATTTATTTAAACTTCCTAATCAGATTAAAATGATTCTATGTTAAATCAGGGTGTTTAAATGAGCAACAACTAGTATGAAGATCATTTTTTGCACAGTTAAAGAGATAGAAAACTAACTTGTATTCTTTGAAATTTAATGCATAAAAAATATGTCAAATCAGAAAATAAATTGCATCACATCAAAAAGAATAAAAAACCTCTAAAACGAGACCAATTTCATTGAAAATGGACTTATAGATCACAAGTTATTCAACAATCAACGTAGGGGCATAAATGCAATAATAACTTAATAAAAACTTCACAATCGGGTCTAAACTGGAACATAGAAGCAATATAATAAACCACTAGGGACAAATATATAAAAAATACAAAAGCATAAGTCTTATCTTGCAAATAAATAAAACCGACGGGGCATTCCTGTAAAATTCTCAGACACGTGTGATGGGTGTGTGCTCTTTGGACTGAAATGTAATTTCAAGAAGCTCCACAGGTGTTGCTGCAAATTCTATGGCAACACATGCACGAGGCCCGTGCTATGGAGGCTTGAGCGGGTGCGTCAGGCTCTGCGTGGCTAGGGCCACGTGGAGTGTCGATGCAGGTGCGGACACTCCGCTGCTGGTGCCTTGATGTTTTGGCTTGGGGTGCTCTGGAGTTGTTCGATTAGCACTGATTTGGGTTGATACTACATCTACTGCTTCTCCAGTTCCTCCCTCTCCTACTTGTGCGACAGATCAATAACAAAGCTCTGCCTTGATGGATTTTGCTCCTCCGTTCTCTTAGTGCTTAATCGAAATCACCTTGGTTAGGTGAAGATCACGAAGGATCGAAGATGTAGAACAAACCCTTGCCAAGCTCTATCGATGAAGATCCTCTGACGAAGAAAGTCGTGATTGGAGTCACGCCGCTATTTCCGATCAGTGAAGAGATATGCTCCTGCAAGGGTTAGTTAACAAAACCAAAGCCCAAAGATTGTGATTGGAACAAGTTTGAAGGAATTAAATTGATCGTGCGTGCTGTTAGCCATGTGATCCCGGGGCGAACCATTCTTACAATAAATGTTATTGTAATGTTTGATTTATCAATGAAAGTTATTGATTCTTTTCACTCCCTTTCTGAGATTAAATGAATGAATTTACTGTAAGGTCCATGTGTACAATTAGGGTAATGTACCATAGACATCTTAATAATCATACAGCTGTTGATTCAGTAATAGAACCATAGAGGCTGGTGTTTGGATGAATATCTAAGGAGTTAGATTGAGGACTCATCAAGCACAGTTAAAAGATTGTTAAGAGTTGATCTCCAGCTTGAGTAAGAGATGGTAATCATTTCTCATTTAGGTTGATATCTGACTGACCTCTTGATGCAGGTCCTCTGCCTGGGAATAGAGATTCAGAGGTGTCGGATTAGTTAGGTAAAAGAGTTGACTTAACTAGATCAAGATAACTAAAGTCCATTTCGTATACAGTCACGATATAAGCATACATCCTTTGATCGGAGACAGATGTGTTACTATATGTCTGAGTATGTACATTTGGCAGATTAATAGGTTGATGACCTAACCAAGGTCTATACACCGGCGTGCTGGTGTGCACGCAAGGGCATATGACTAATACGATCTCTCAAAGGGATCATACATGTTCACTTGTGAACCGGAACACATGATATCACTCATGAGGTATTGGGATCGATCAAATTCCATGCATGGTCATTGTGCTTTGGAAGCTTGACAAGAATTTGAAGGTATGATATATGCTTTTGGAAAGCATATGATTGATACCAAATCCTAATGACCAAGAATGAGAAACTTGATGATGAAACCGTAAAGATGACATTGTCAAATTGATCTATATCTTCGGGTTGATCATAGGTCTTCCAGTATGTAAGATGTACATGTATTAGGAATACCTGAGGGTGATGTGATCATAAACGATTGTATAACCATGATGCTTCCATTCTGAGGGAGTGATGAAACATGTATGAATTTTAGTGACTCCTCTCAGTAGAGAGGTAATCTGATCTTGGTCCAAGTGTTGGACATTGATCTGAATGAGATTCAGATGCAATGAGAAGATTAGATTTACGACCTTGATTAATTCAAGCATCTATGAGAGGTCCATGGGATTTCAGATGTAATCTCAATATCCAAGTCACTATACGTGGAATGATACAATCGCTCTATCCTTATCTCCAAGTATCTGTGGAGAAAGTGCATTATTCTTGAAAGAGTTCAATAATAATAATTCCATATTACGGAGGGGCGGGGGAAGCCGGGCCTTCGCCCGTGGAATGGTGGACGGGGGTTGATGGTGGCGTAGGAGGCGGTTTTATAGGAAGGGAGGACGGTTACCGACGAGGGGAGTGAAGGTTTCGATTGGAGATAGTGAAGGCTTGGAGTAATGGCGGGGAGGGTTGGGGGTTACACGAAGGAGATGAAGGAGTGGGCTATGTGGAGAAGCATTTCGATGCGGAGGGGGTGACTTGTGGTGCCTTCCAAAATTGGAAGGGGGCGACGTGTCAGAGAGGGTAACGGCTGGGTTCGGTAGACGATGAGCATCAGCTGTTGGATCTAGTGATCCAACGGCTTGGAGGAAGGTGCTAGTGGAGGGTTGCGATCAGATCCTTAGGATCCGATCGAACGGCTGAGGTTAAGACATATGTGAGCGACGGAGATTGGAGGAATAAGGAATATCCAATGGTCTATGAGGAAGGGATGACGTGGAGCGTGGTAGACCGTAGGATATGAATGGGATCGGGCAACTGAGGTGAGGGGCGACATGGCGCGAGGAAAACTGTTGGATAGGGAGTGGAATCTACGACTGTGGATGAGGTGCTAAGTAACGACGGGGATTTGATCTGGGAGTCAGATTTGACGACGGGGAGTGGCGAAGGATGAACGACGGAGATGGAGGCGGGATGAAGAGGATCCAATGGTTCGGACGGGCGCCGGGTGGCGGGAGGAAGAGCGACTACATGGCAGCTCCAGAGAGCGCCACGTGGCCCAATCAGAAAATTCGAATTTGTAAATACAAAGAAAAATACAAAAGAAACAGTGAGAGGCAAAATTAGCAAAAAGTCAAAACATGAAAGTTGCTCGTCTCGACGAGATCTACAACTTTCATGTTGGACAAAAAGCCAAAAGAGGTCATTTGTTTAAAAAGTATTTTTGGGGTATTTTAAGGGGCTAAAAACACCGACTTTTTGGTTTTGAGTTTTTTTGTATTTTTTAGTCTTTTTAAAGGTCAGTGAATTATAGACAATTAGTCTACCTAATTTTTAGGGGTTTTTTATGAGAAAATAAATAAAAGAAAAATATAGGACATTACATACAATTAATTAAGGTTAATTATACACAATATATTACAGGGTAAAAATAGGGAATTAATGGTGATTTTTATTAGATTAGTTAAGCCAGGTGTTTAATAGGTGATTTTTAGCATGATGAATACAAGATTCGTCATTCATCCAATCCATAAAGTAGATATCAGAATATCTCTTGAAGTGTGGTTGCAATCATGTCTTTAAAGTAAAATGCACAGAGTTCCAATCATCTATAAATGTAGGTCCATCTTCTGTTCTAGAGCACTAAGTTTAATATTAGTTGCGTATGCTGACAAAAAATAGCATTGAGAACTTCTTTCCTTAGGAAGATGAATCATGGGCTAACTATTTATATGAATCCTAATGTTACTGCTAAGCGCGATCTTGAATCTGAAGTTTACAAATCTTGTTCTGATGCATGAAATACTATTCCATTGGAATTTCGTGGTAATTTTCTACCAAAAGTTGGTACCTTCTATGATAAGCAGTGATATTACCGACCCACTATAGTTATCATTCGGATCTATAGCACCAGGAATAGTATTCTACATCTTGGTCCACTTCAAATATCGGATCTCTACCTAACATTACTGATCTAAAATGTATTTTAAATAGTGTAATTAAAACAAATCCAAGTTACCCTTATTTTATATTCCATTTTTCTTTTTTGACAGTGATGGAATTAACGTATTCCTGACTTTAAGTCAAGAAGCTGGACAGAACAACTTCCCTTCACCAGTTAACAAAATGGCAGACATTCAAGATGATCATGTCGTGTAAGTTTATCAGCTATCCTTATTAGTCCTTGTACTATGAAATGGATTTTTTTGATACAAAGGAAGATGTTTCTTACCAAGGATGCTATCAAAATTCTTCGCTTCTCTCCATGGGCGGATACCATTTGTGAAGGAAAAAACTAGTACCAAAATACCAGTAGTTGGAACTTGGAAGTTCGGTAGAAAAATATGCATGTTATAAACTTGGAGCTTTTATGTACAAATCTATGCATATATAAGAACATACGTATAAAAAGTAATTTATATATTTAAAATAATTTAAAAAATTCAAAATCACTAATGATCGACTAAATTTGATTAGGCGCATGACTGTCGATTAATCCTTAGTTAGTGATCACGGTGATCGAGTACTGACTACTGCTTTCTGCAACCTTGACCATCATCGCCACGTGTGTTAAAGAAAGGAAAGTTAGACTCAACATGTACTGTTTGGTTCTCATCGTTCGGCAATTCATCATCGCCATTTTCCATTTCATCGTCATTATTCTGCAGGGTATCCTCCATCATACGATCAATCTCGGGATCACGGTCCTCCCCTATAGTGGAGATGGGGTCATCTGGGTAGGGTCCTAAAGATTGGAGAAAATACACTGATGTTTCCATCTCCACAAGAGTTGGAGATACATGAAGAGGTTTGTGGGCCATGGCAGAAGTGGGTCGTGGCACACTAGTGTATGAATTACAGAATGCATTCTTGGAGAGCCACAAAATGACATACCGATGTGCGATATCGTGTGTATACGAGGTCAGAAAACAGAACTGGTTAGTATGAGCCTCCCACCATTTCAACATACTTCAAAATTGTTGGACATGCGAGCCCACAGAGAGCCATTATGCAATAATTGTTATTACAAATATCATTCTCGGATCTGAAATGAAGAGTAATTAATTTGCATAATAGGCCCCTTGGTACAATTAGGGTTATGTACCATGGCCATCTTAATGATTATATAGATGTTGATTCAATTATTGAATCACCGAGGCTGGTGCTTGGAAGAATATCTAAAGAGTTAGATTGAGGACTCATCAAGCACCGTCAAATGATTGTTAAGATATGATCTCCAGCTTGAGTAGGAGATGGCAATCCTTTCTCATTTGGCTGATATCTAACTGACTTCTTGATGCGAGTCCTACGCATAGGAATAGAGATTCGGAGGTGTTAGATTAGTTAGGTCAAAGAGTTGACTTAACGAGGTTGAGATAACCAAAGACTATGTCGTATGTTGTCACGATATATGCATGCATCCTCTGACCATAGATAGATGTGTTACTATATGTTTGAGTATGTACATTTGGCAGACCAATAGGTTGATGATCTAACCAAGGTCTATACATTGACGCGCTGGTGTGCATGCAAGGGCATATAAGTAATACGATCTCTCAAAGGGATCATACATGTTCGTTACTGAACCGGAAGACATGAGCTCACTCATGAGATGTTAGGAAGAATCAAATTCCACGCGTGGCCATCTCGCTTTAGAAGCTTGACTGAATTTGTAAGGTTTATATATGCTTTTGGAAAGTATATGATCAACATCTAGGTATGATATATGCTTTTGGAAAGTATATGATCGATACCGACTCCCAATGAACGAATGAGAACCTTAATGATAAAATCCTGAAGGAGACAATCTAAAAGAGATCTAAAACTTCGGATTTATTCTAGGTCTTCTAGTATCCAGGATGTACATGTATTAGGAATGTCTGAGGGTGATGTGATCATAAACGATTGTATAACCATGACGCTTCCATTCCAAGGGAGTGATGAAACATGTCTGGATTTTAGTGACTCCTCTCATAGAGAAGTAATCTGATCTTAGTCCAACTGATGGACATTAATCTGAATGTGATTCAGATGTAATGAGAAGATTAGATTTGCAGTCTTGATTTAATCAAGCATCTATGGGAGGTCCGTAAGATCTAGATTTGAGATTTGATCTCAATATCCAAGTCACTATACATGGAACAATACAATCGCCATGTCCTTATTCAAGTGTATGCAGAGAAAATGCATTATCCTTGAAAGAGTTCATGGATAATTTTATTATTGATATATGTATCCGAGCATTGAGAAAATGGATAATTAAATGTGATATAATTATCATGAATGATATGAATTTGATTCATATTATAAGGAGAGTTATCTGACATAAATAAATGTGATTTAATTATCAAAGCCGTGAATCATGTGAATGTGATTCATATTATTTGGGCACATGAGAATAGAGATCCAAGATGATTAAATGTAATTTATTATCATGGATGTGAATAATGTCGATATCACTATCCATATTATTCAGGTATATTATAAATGTGTTTTATAATATATTAGAGAGAGCACATTGTGATTTATATTTGTTGATTACTTATTGACGTGAATTGAATTCACATTGGATAATTAATTGAAAATATAATTTACATTTAGTTTTGGGCTGTGAATGAGATTGACATAATTTCAATGGCTTGATTGATATTCTTCACACGATAATTTTGAATTAATTTTGTGAAAAATATTTATAACAAGAGTTGTTGTAAGTTAAGGAGATATCATGAGATAATGAGATCTCATGATAATTAGAGGAGATTGACCAATGCACTCAAGAAGAGTGGACGACCACTTATCTCCATGTGGAGATGAGTAGCCATCCCCCCTTCTTAGGGGATTAGTTTGGTCTCCTCATTATCTCTTCTCTAATCAAAGTGATTTAAGTTAGGATTAATTATGTTAATTTATCAATGCAAATTAATTCAAATTAAATCAATTGTTGTTGTGTTTTTTACAACAATATCACGGGCATTGAAAGAAACACAAATCAATCTCTACCATTGATTTTGTGTTGTCAATGGATTGAGATCCATGGATCCCAAAACACTATATAAGAAGAGGCACCCCTTGCTCTTCGAGACACACGTTTACAATGTAAAGTAATGCTCTCTCCATCTCTCTCTACACGCCAAGACTCTATTCCTCTCTCTATCATGGCCATCCATCATGGAGCCTTAGAGAGAGTCGCCATCATCGCAACATTGTCGTTATGTTGCCAGAGTCTTTGCTCGTGGATCTCGGTCTCCTTCGGTGCGCCTCGCTCGTGAAGAAGACGTCGGATCTCGTGTGACGAGATCAGGAGATTTGTCACTTGGATCATCAACATGGATTGCGAGAAGGATGCGTCTCATCAACGTGCTCGCAAGCGTCTCCTCCGTTGGATCAGACTTGAGACAGGAGGTCTCTTCATTTAGAGACTCGATCGCAACCACGCTTCAAGACGTAATCTTAATACCTATTTTTGGTTTAGATGAAATTATCCAAGAAGTGTTCTTGGATCATGTAGTTTCATCAAATTAAACATTTTAAATTCTGCTACATTGAGCAGCTAGTGCGACTAGTCACTCCCTATCG
Source organism: Ottelia alismoides (assembly GCA_037367405.1). NCBI lineage: Eukaryota > Viridiplantae > Streptophyta > Magnoliopsida > Alismatales > Hydrocharitaceae > Ottelia > Ottelia alismoides. The sequence goes on from JAZKJV010007621.1 coordinate 441,641, forward strand.
CATACGATGAGATCATCAAGCTTCCGTGATACGCCTGAGGATCTCTCCATATCCTTCAAGTGGTATCAGAGCCAGGTTTGAGGTTTTGGATACGATCCATGAAACTAGGAAGACTTGGGCTCATTAGGGATTGTGAAAATTTTGTCGCATTTCATTTCACAACCATATTTTGTGAATATTTTCGATCCTATTTAAATGGTTTAAATACGAAATTATCACTTGAATAATGTTCTTCATTAATTACGGAAATCGCGGGATTTGAGTTTGCATGATTTGGGATCCGATAATTCAAGATATGATCATTTTAATGAACCTATATCCATTGTTTCGGGGATGACGAATCTAAACGTAATTAAAGAGTTAGTTACTGTTTTGAAATTCCTCAAAATGCATTCTAATCACTTGGGTTTTAAATCAAATTAGAAAACTTTAGAAACTGATTTTGTAATGTGGATTTAAAAAGAATGAGATATGCTAATTTTAATAAGGCTCACTGCTGGAAATTGCATACTTAATCGAGACCCTTGTGATTGGCATTTAATTTTATAGAAATCAATGGTTAATTTATTGAAATAATTATTGATAAATATTTGTGAAATATTTAAATATGATAATTATTTCATTAAATGACATTGCCTTAACCAATAATTGAGTAGATATGATCTAGATCACAAATTGGTTACATCATACACTTTCCAACAAACAAGTTGCTTGAATAGGATTAGGGATTTATTTAGCAAATCTTCTTATAATGTTAATCAAAATGGTTTTGATTATTATTAATATATGGTATTATCTCGATTGAAAAACCGATTATCATCTCAAGTATAATGTGATTGACTTGGCATTATCTATTCCTGAGGCGGATATGGTGTCTAGTCTGAGAGCGTTGGGGTAGCAGGTTGCACCGTGTGCGGTCTATCCCACTCTCGTCGGTACTGGTCAAGACAGCGGTTAGGGAAAGTATAATGCTTGAGAGATCATGATGTATTTTTCTAATTATTAAAATTCAAAATAATACGTATTTGAGATAATACCATATTTTCAAGTAAGAATGAAAATATTTGTTGGATATTAATTGGATCATTAATTTAATATGATTAGATAAATTGAAATCTAATTAAAATTAAAACATATGAATAGAGTTGTTATTTCCCTTGGAAGAATTAATCATACTGAATATTATTCATAATGACTAAATAGAATGTGAATATGAGGTGTAGGATCACATAAGTGATATCCATGGTCTCCCGTCAAGGCAAAGGGTTCCGTCGCTAGAGATTGTATGTCGGAGACGCCTGCTCGAAGTGATATCTCCTGCATACAAGCCATTTGGATCAGGTTCTTTTCTTCTCGAAAGAGTAAGGACACATACATAGTAACCCCAATATCGGGTTCTCATATTATTGGGGTGATATTGGATTGCGCATAGCGAGTTGTATTCTTGTTGATGGTTGGTTCAATAAATGACGGGTCAACATCACCTTAGGGGTGGTGGGCCCTGGTGTTAAAGACCGAATTGAGAGATGTAAGTTGGACTTGCAAGGCGGAATGAGTTCCCGCTTCTTTTTATCCGATTTATAGGTTCTCATATTATTGGGATGTGACAAAGATAAGAAATGAGATCTCAGATCTTGCTTGAGATATAATGGTAAGTATATCTCTTACATTGAAAGAGATTAAGGGAATGGACTTTCAGTGTCGACAAGGAAAGACAACTTTGATATAAAATTCCTAAATCAAAGTAATATGTGTATATATATATATTTATGCAAATTTCTTATTTAAGATAATCCTTCATTAAATCCACTCAATACTATACTCAATAATAACCAGGAAAATATCATGGATTGGATCCATGATCAACATATTGTACTTGCAGTTGGGCACATATTGTATGTGGTTGCAATATACAAGTTTCCATATAATAATGAGGAATGACAATTAAATAGACTAGAAGACAACAATTTAGGGTTTGTATGTCTCTACAGTCTTGATTTCACATCAAATGTAATTTGGAAGTGATATGTTGATGATAATCATAATTGTCAAATAATCCTTATAAAATCTAAGAAGATGTTCTGGCATACACATGTGCTCTTGGCATTTAATCATGAATGACATGGTTCACTGCATCATGCAGAATGGTGGCTCTATAAGAGATGATGTATTCAAAATGTTTGAGTACCTACCTGAACCTAAGTCTTTAAGAGTTAAGATGTATGTGGACATGATGAGTGTCATCATTCTACTATCTAAACTCTAGTCATTCATGAAACTTCATAATATTCATATTGTATGAACTAAATGAAGCATGTATAAATGTTAAAATACTCTTATTGAAATTTTTTGAATTCAACATAAGAGATCCTTTGTCTTAAGCAATGGTTGTTTACAGATGAAAGGAGCGCAGTGGAATCATGGGTCGGACCCAAGTTAGAAGGAAAGTCAAATAGTTGACTGTACTTCTATAGTTTCCACACATGACATCCAAAGAGTTGGATAAATGCAAATACTGCAATAAGCCGATGTATTGATAGTATGACTATCTAGTCTATCTTGGATCCTTAGAGAAGGACTCGGATAATGCATCGGAATAATCTACATTTAATCATTGAAATTGACCTCCTTATTAGATAAGATTAAAAGTCTAATAATTGTATCTCATTTTTCTAGTAACACTTGCAATTGGTTGCATATGTTTTAAGAGAAATTTGATCTTAAGGTTTAATAGTTATCCACATGGATGTTGATGCAATTGTTGCAACAATCTCTATTGGATAAATAGACTTCACAATTTCAGTGGGAGAGCCCTTAGTCTTAGAAAATGTCTCTATGACCCATATATTAGAATATACTCATTGTTTATTTCTAAATATTGGGAATAAACATGATTCTGGAATAGACCCATCATAAAGAGTTATGATGGATATATTTCATATAGTAATATGACATCTGGAGGACTCTACTAAATTAGAAAATTAATGAATGGTTCATTATCATTTATAATACTGAATTTAAACCCTAAAAACATCAATAGGAGGATGAAGATCATTTGACAATGATCTGGCATCAAATCTTGGACATATGTCTATTAATGAGATCAATATATTGGTAAGAGATGAAACTTTAAATTGTCTGAAATTTCAAATCTTACATAGTTGTGAATATTATATTCAAAGTAGAAAATGTTCAATACACCCTTCTCTGGGAATGGTGTTAGATGCCGAGATATTCAAGATCTCATACATGTTGATGTATATGTATCATCTATATCAAAGTAAACATTAATGATATATGATATCCATTGATGATTATTTATGATATTTTTTTCTTCCCTTCACATTAGAAACCTTTAAATTGTTCAAAGAATTCATAATTTTGGTTTAGAACCAAAGTTTGAAGGAAGATGAAATGAATTTGATCTAATCAAGGTAGCTTGTACCTATTAGATGAATTCAAAAGAATACCTTATAGAGTAAGAAATATCATTCCTATCTCAATTCTCTTAATACACCTAAACTCAATAGAGTTGTAGGAAGATAAAATTTATCATGTGTGACATGATTTGATCAATGATTAATCTTAGCATAATTATCTCTTAGTTTCCAGGTATTTATATGTGGTAGAGACTACATTATATATCCTTAATTAGGTTTCCTGCAAGTAAGCTGGAATCTAGCACAAGAGAGTGCTACTTCATTAGGAAAATAAAGGATGATATTGGGTACCTACTTTATGACCTTGAGATTCTTAAAAGATCTCATCTCTAAGGATGTGATTCTTAGAGGATGACTCTCTTGAGAATCAATATGAAAATGAAGTAAAGGAACCCATTTAATCTTGATAAAATAATGAAGCTCCTGAAATCAGAAACATAAAGGACAATTAAAGATGAAACAATAATACCTCTTCAAATGAGTTTGAGGATGTATTCCATGTGTCAAAGAAATCTAACAATGATCTAACTTCATGTGATGAAGCTTCTGAAGATCATGTCATGGAAAGATGGATTGTTAACAATTAAGTCTAAACTAGACTTCGTATACAAGTGTTGTATATGGACCCTCGAGGATCCACCTATAAGGGTAGGACTCAATAAGGTGTAAATAGATCTTCATGAGAAAGAGGGAACCTGATGAGAAGGTAAAGCTTCAAAGCATGGTTCGTATCCACAAGATGCACAACGAAGAGAAGACATTGCTTGCAATGAGACTTGCTTTCAGTAACCTTTCTTAAACCCATCGAAATATTGCTAACTATAGCTACACAACTTGACTTCGACATCTTCAAGATGCGAGTCAAGATTACATTCCTCTATGAACACCTCTCTGAGGATATTCATATGAAGTAGCCTCAGGGCTTCATAGTTGAGGAAAGAAAATTATGCAAGCTGAATAATTCCATCTATGGACTCAAATAAGCTTCTTGTAGTTGGAACAATGGATATGATGAAATCATAAATGTTATGATTTCAGATAGAATCTTGATGAACCATGTGAAGCTTTGTGGGAGTGCCATTGTGTTCATCATGCTAAATATAGATGATATCCTAATCATTTGGAATGATATAAGGATAATAATAAGTGTTTTATAGACTGACTATTCCATACCTTGAGATATAATCTTAAGGAAACCTCTTAGATCTTAGTTCTGAAGTTGTTCAGAAGCAAAGAGAAGAGGGTATTGGGACCGTTACATTAGGGGTACACCTTCGACATGTTCCATTTTTCTGGAAAATTCCAAGAAAGGCTTCTTTTCCTTAAGATGTAGTACTAACCTATCTGAAGGGATAGCACCTCAAAGAGTTGAGGAAGTGAATGCTAAAAATTGCTTGCCCTTGTGCATCAGTTGTGAGAAGCCGTGTGTATGCTAGATGTGTACAAAAGCCAGATATCTGTCATGCAGTGGGAGTAGTAAACTGTTGCTAATCCTTCTAAGGTGATAAAATACTTGATTGAAGTAATAACAAAATCTTCAAAGATGATAAGACTTTAGAGATAGTGATCTCTAAGTCTTATCTTCAAGAAATTAAGACTTTATAGATGGAGATCTAAAAGGTCTTAAATGCGGATACCTTAGGAGATAGAGATCTCCAGGAATAAGGGTATTTTGATAAGGATAATGAAAATACTGGTTATAATAATTATTAAGCTATAGTGTCAAGGACACTATAACTAACAATATTGAATATTGGTTGCATAAGATGCAATATTCACATTGGATGCGAGCACTGTTACTGGGGATATGCAAGTGCCATAAAAGGACTTGGCGTAGTCTCTTGGGAACAAAGTGATTGATTAGCTTACCTAGCTATTTTCTTAAATAGGCTATGATTATCACATGAGTGCGGATTTAAAGTATTAGCCCATTAATGGCTCTTTGGTCTAGTGGGATATTGTTGGACATGTGATGCCACGGAGAGCCATTATGTAATAATTGTTATTGCAAATATCATTCCCGGATCCGAAATCAAGAATTACTAATTTACATAATAGGCCCCTTAGTACAATCAGGGTTATGTACCATGGCCATCTTAATGATCGTACAACTCTTGATTCAATTATAGAATCATAGAGGCTGGTGCATGGATGAATATTTAAAGAGTTAGATTGAGGACTCATCAAGCACCATCAAATGATTGTTAAGAGATGATCTCTAGCCTGAGTAAGAGATGGCAATCCTTTCTCATTTGGCTGATATCTAACCAACCTCTTGATGCGGGTCCTCCACATAGGAATAGAGATTCGGAGATGTTAGATTTGTTAGGTCAAAGAGTTGACTTAATGAGGTCGAGATAACCAAAGACCTATGTCGTATGTTGTCATGATATAGGCATGCATCCTCTGACCAGAGATAGGTGTGTTACTATATGTTTGAGTATGAACATTTGGCAGACCAATAGGTTGATGACCTAACCAAGGTCTATACATTGACGCATTGGTGTGCATGCATGGGCATATGTGTAATACGATCTCTCAAAGGGATCATAAAGGTTCATTACTGGACCGGAAGACATGAGCTCACTCATGAGATATTGGAAAGAATCAAATTCCACGCATGATCGTCTCGCTTTAGAAGATTGACTGAATTTGTAAGGTTTGATATGTGCTTTTGGAAAGTATACGATCAACACCTAGGTCTGATATAGTCTTTTGGAAAGTATATGATCGATACCGACTCCTAATGATCGAATGAGAACCTTAACGATAAAATCCTGAAGGAGACAATCTAAAAGAGATCTAAAACTTCAGATTTATTCTAGGTCTTCTAGTATGCATGATGTACATGTATTAGGAATGCCTGAGGGTGATGTGATCATAAATGATTGCATAACCATGACGCTTCCATTCCAAGGGAGTGATGAAACATGTCTGGATTTTAGTGACTCCTCTCATAGAGAAGTAATCTGATCTTAGTCCAACTGAAGGATATTAATCTGAATGTGATTCAAATGTATTGAGAAGATTAGATTTGCAGTCTTGATTTAATCAAGCATCTATGGGAGAAGCATCTATGGGAGGTCTGCAAGATCTGGATTTGAGATTTGATCTCAATATCCAAGTCACTATAGGTGGAACAATACAATCGCCTTGTCCTTATCTCCAAGTATCCTCGGAGAAAATGCATTATCTTTGAAAGAGTTCATGGATAATTTCGTTGTTGATATATGTATCCGAGCATTGAGAAAATGAGTAATTAAATATGATTTAATTATCATGAATAATATGAATTTAATTCATATTATAAGGAGAGTTATCTGACATAATTAAATGTGATTTAATTATCAAATACGCGAATAATGTGAATGTGATTCATATTATTTGGGCACATGAGAATAGAGATCCAAAATGATTAAATGTGATTTAATTATCATGGATGTGAATAATGTGGATAACACTATCCATATTATTCAAGTATATTATAAATGTGATTTGTAATATATTAAAGAGAGCATTTTGTAATTTATATTTGTTGATTAATTATTGGTGTGAATTGGATTAACATTGGATGATTAATTGAAAATATAATTTACATTTAGTTTTGTGCTGTGAATGAGATTCACATAATTTCAATGGCTTGATTGATATTTTCACAAGATAATTGTGAATTAATTTTGTGAAAAATATTTACAACAAGCGATTTTGTAAGTTAAAGGGATATCATGAGATCTCATGATAATTAAAGGAGATTGACCAATCCACTCAAGAAGAGTGGACGACCACTTATCTCCATGTGGAGATGAGTAGCCACCCCCCATTCTTAGGGGATTAGTTTGGTCTCCTCATTATCTCTTCTCTAGTCAAAGTGATTTATATTAGGATTAATTATGTTGATTTATCAATGTAAATTAATTAAAATTAAATCAATTATTGTTGTGTTTTTTACAACAACATCATGACCATTAAAAGAAACACAAATCAATCTCAACCATTAATTTTGTGTTGTCCATGGATTGAGATCTACAGATCCCAAAACCTTATGTAAGAAGAAGAACCCCTTGCTCTTCGAGACATATGTTTACAATGTAAATTAATGCTCTCTCCTTCTCTCTCTATATGCTAAGACTCTCTTCCTCTCTCTATCATGGCCATCCATCATGGAGCCTTAGAGAGAGTCGTCATCACTGCAACATCATCATTATGCTGCTAGAGTATTTTCTCGTGGATCTCTATTTCCTTCGATGTGCCTCGCTTGTGAAGAAGATGTCGGATCTCGTGTGACGAGATCAGGAGATTCACCACTAGGATCATCAACATGGATTGCGAGAAGGACGCGTCTCATCAACGTGCTCGCAAGCGTCTCCTCCATTGGATCGGACTTGAGATAGGAGGTCTCTTCGTTTAGAGGCTCAATCGCAACCATGCTTCAAGAGGTAATCTTAATACCGATTTGTGGTTTAGATGAAAAGATCCAAGAAGTGTTCTTGGATCATGTGGTTTCATCACATTAAAAATTTTAAATTCTGCTGCATCGAGCAATTAGTGCGACTAGTCGCTCTCGATCGCATATGATGTCATCATCACGCTTTCGTGATGCGCTTGAGGATCTCCCCATATCCTTCTAAAATATCATCAATATCTCCATCATACTTGGCATCAACCAAAAATGTGTCATTATTCTCAAACATCTTGTGAAATACATGAAGTTTTGTATCATTGGTAATGTCGATACGAAATGAGGTTGCAATCATCTCGGCCAATCCATTAAAATTCAAACCCATCACGATTCTTTTGGGTTTCACCCGACCTACCTTTTATCTGACTTCTTTGCCATCCCTAACTACTTTCCCACCAACATGGCACAAGCACATTACTTCCATGATTTCAACTCTCTTTATAAAAGGAGAGCAATTAACATTACACACGAAAAATACACTACTTCAAATACACCACACGTAACAATAGACACTAGCATGTGACATACAAACAAAAATAAAAAATTGCCGTTGCAAACAAATATGATTAGGATATACTCATATTGAAGAATCCTCCCACGAGAGCGACCGCATCAAAGGGCGACGATGGAGGAGATGGTCGGGACGATGGAGGTTACGGTTTTGGCAAATGGCTTTGAGGAGGTGGAGGAGCAAGAGCAGGAGCAAGAGCAACTGGCGACTTGGATGGGTTCTGTTTACGTGGGTCATGGAGGAGGGTTGCGGTTGGGGCTATATTGAAGCCCTAGACGCGACTTTAAATCACAGCTTTTACTTGATGAAAGCTGCGACCTCAAACCACGACTCCCTAGCAAAGGAGCCATGAGATGAGGTCATGACTTCCTCACGGTACTTAATAAAATATATGTTCGCCTGGAGGTAACGTGGAATAACTTTCCACGAAAATTGCCCAAATGATTATTTCTCATAATTTGACTCTATGGGTTTGCACACATATAGATTTAGAAAACATGTAGAACCAACAACTAGAGAGGGGTAACTTTGTTACCTCTGGGGACATTAATTTGGGACCTACTCCCCCGTTGAACGACCATTCCAACACGCTATACACAATGACAACGCACATACAGATGACCTCAGCGAGCTCTCTACAATGAAGGTCCAGTCTCGTTAATTGGAGAAATTTTTTGGCAACAGAACTTTAGCGAGGATTCTGGCAGTCAAGCGGTGCTTTGGCAATGGTCTACAGCGAAGTCCTCTTCTTAGTCAGACCATTCACACTTTTATAGGGTTGTGTTATGGCCTAATCAATTGTTGTTCGAATCTTGATCCGAACCCGCTAAGTTGAAATATCTACACCGAATTTATATTTTGATGTTTTTGGACTCGTTCGAAAGGTCTTGATGAGTATTATGCAGTGGAGTGGTCATTTGTCTGATTTGAATATCAGATCATTTCCAGATTTTAAAAACAGGGTTATAGTCGCGGTACTAAGGCGTGAGGTGAAGACTGAGGCACCACCTCACAATTTGTCTAACGTATAGTTTATATGTGGGGCTAAATGGGGCTGCTCCCATGGGGGGAGTTAACTTGGCTCCCTCTCCCCCATTTTTCCTATTTTATTTTTTTTGAAAATTTCTTCCGTGGATTTTCATAAATATATCCCTATATTATGTCAATAAAATTTCGTACGAAACAGAGATTGCTATAGCCTCCATCCAGGCGGGGTCGATTTTAGCAATTCTGTTACCGTTAAAAAATGTCTGTCTGGATGGAGGCCGTAGGAGTCTCTGTTTCGCACGGAATTTTAGTGACACAATATATGGATATAGTGATGAAATTCCACGGAAGAATTGTTCAAAAAAATAAAAAAATAGGAAAAATAGGGTGGAGGGAGCCAAACTAGCTCCCCTTAGGGGGCAGCTCCATTTAACCCATGTATGTGATATGAACTTAGGTTCCTCAAAACTCTAAATATTTGAGCCCTTGACATTTCTGGTTGTTACTCACTCATCACCTGCTACCTTGACAAGCTTCATGAATTGTGGTAGCACTTAATCACCTTTTGATGAATCTCGTATTCATCATGCTAAAAGCCGCTAATTAAAACCCCTGCTTAATCAATCCAATAAAAATACCCTCTAATTCCTTGTTTTTATCCTGTAGTATATTGCGTATAAATTACCATTAATTTATTGTATTTAATTTCCTCTATTTTTTGTAATTATTATATCCTCAAAAACCCCTAAAAATTAGGTATAATAATTGTCTATAATTTATTGACCATTAAAACCATTGAAAAAAATACAAAAACATCTCAAAACTACAAAATCGGTGTTTTTATTCACCTAAAAATACTCCCAAAAATATGTTTTGTACAGTTAACCTCTTTTGGCTTTTTGACCAACATGAAAGTTGTAGATCTCGTCGAGACGAGCAACTTTCATGTTTTGACTTTTTCCTAATTCGACCTTTAACTATTTCTTTTCTATTTATCTTTGTATTTTTATTTGAATTTTTCTCATTGGGCCACGTGGCGCTCTCTGGAGCGCCCACGTGGCCCGTCTCCCCTCTGGCCACCCGACGCACACCCTGACTATTAGATCACTCCATCCCCGCCTTAATCTCCACCATCCATTCTCGCCTCACTCCCAGCCCTCGGATCCTAACTCCAGATCTAATCCCTGCCGTTACCTAGAGCCTAATCCTCAGCCATTCGATCCCCGTCGCATCCTACGACTCCCATCGTGCCACGTCGCACCCAAACTCCAGCCATCCAATCTTCTTGCCATCTAACGCCTATCAACCTTCCACGTCTTCCCTTATCCACAACCACTTGATCGTATCCTATCCAACGTCTCCGGCAACGGCGCCATTTGATGAACGCGAAATTCACCTCTTTAATAATCGATAATTGTAGTATATGAGGCAAATTTCGGTCAATCAAAAACCACAATCTTTGAATGTTGTGGAATAATTTTTACTTGGCAAGTCTACCAAGGTCGAACACAGGGACACGACTGCCTAATATATTTATCGAATTTCGATTCATGATGGCACAATGTAAATTAATTCCAATTTTAGGTCCATATGAAGAATTGTGCAATTTACAAAGCGATGCTAAGATGGATGCATTTTTTATTTATTTTTACGCAATTTAAAATGATGCATGAGAGAGTATGCAAGAGAATATGTATGCTAAATAAAGCCTACAATTATATCCTAAAAATGCGAGCAAAAAATTATAATTTGAAGTCAGAGTCAATTTAATCCATCACTGAAAACGGTCAGCCAATCATAGCAAGCATGAGTAGAACATGGTCTGAATTACCACATAAAAATTTATTTTAAATAAAAAAGGAGAAAATGAGACAATTAAGCATGCTAAAATGTAGAGGACAAAACAAGGATCAAAACGACACTAAAATCATGCAATTTGGACCTACGATGCTCAAGTTATGCTAAAAACAGTGCAAGGGCATAATTGTAATAAAAATGCAATAAAAATAAAAAGATAAATTGCATTTAGGTCCCTAGAAGGACCTAAATGCAATTAATGAAAAATCACCTAGGCCCTTATACAATTTCACCATTTGCGCGTAGGGGCATTTTTACAATATCTGAAACCTTTGAGGGCCTCATTGTAAAATACCCAGGCACACATGTGAGGCACGTGCCTGGGGACCAAAATGTAATTCCATAAAATAGCCGGATCTGTCCTGCAATTTATCCAGCACCTCACGTGCAAGGCACGCGAGGGCTAGGCTCGGGTCAGCTCCTGTGGTTCGGGCGCACGTGGCTGCAACAGGGGGCTCGGGTCGAGGCTCGATAAAACCTGAGCCTGTAGCTTCAGTTGGAGCTTCGGTGGCCACGTGTCTTTATCGCGGCCGTCCGATCCATCTGACCGGACGACAACTGTACGTTGTCCTCTTCTGTAGGTCACCAGAGAAGGCGGGGCTCCGACGACCTGCGGTTCGCTCCACCGCCGTATCTATCAGCTTCTGAAGGTCGGGGAAGACAGCTGGGTGGCTGGCGAAGATCTGGGAAGCGCCGCAAGGCTCCGAGGTAGGTCGGAGGGGAAGATCGATGGAGCCTCACCGGCGGAGAAGGGCTCGAATCAGCTCCGACGCAAACTTCGGCAAATGAAGTAGTACCTACAAGCGTTAGTTCTAGCCGAATCTTGTGCATTTGCGTGCGAGGTGAGAGGTGTATGAACGGGGGCCGTGGGGCGAAGGAAGCGGTGGCCCAGAGCTTCTTCTCCGGCGGTGTTTGAGCAGAAGGGGGTCGGAGTGAGGGGAGGTTCTGGAGAAGAGAGAGAGAGTGTGTCGGCGAGGGTGTTTGATGGGTGGTGAAGGTCGTAGAGTGGTCAATGGTCGATGAGGATGGTGGAGTATGTCTAGGAACTTAGGAGAAAAAGAAAGAAAAAATAACCTCGCCGGAGCGAGGTGTTGATGAAGGTAGCAGCCTATGATTGAGCTCCGGTGGAGCTCTGGGTAGTCGCCCTGGCCTGCCCGGCCTTGGCAGGGAGCTCGGTGGTGCCCAGTGGTCACCGATACGCGGCAGAGGCACCGCGGGTCGACACCGAGCCAACCCCATGATCGCCTCGACGTTCTGCCCCTCCGCTGTCACCGGAGGGGCGGAGGAAGCTAGGAGATGGCCCAATAATGGTGGACTAGGTGCTACAGTGGCGGAGGCGGTGTTAAATAGGCGGAGGCACTAGGGGGTTATGTTGCTGGCGAGGCATTTTTGAGCGGGGGTTTAATGGTGATGGGGTAATGGCCGAGAGTTATGGAGGTCGTGCGAGAATGACGGGGGACAGGGCTGCGAGGGGAAGGGGTTATGAGCGAGAGTGATGGCCGGAGGTGGCGGCCAAAAAAGGAAGGGGGAGGTGGGGTCGCGAGTTGAAACGGCTGGGGAAGGGGGGGTTACGGAGGTTGACGATGGGCCATGGCCATCTAACGATCCAACGACTGGGAGTGTGGCGCGCGTGGAGGGCCACAATCATATCCTTAGGATCTGATCGTGTGGTGGAGGGATGGGCGCTAAAGAGCAGCCCTGATGGAGCGATGGGGTATATCAAGCGGCGAGGGTTAAAGGGGGACGTGGCACGTTGAGGGACGTTGGATATGATACGATCGAGTGGCTGTGGATGAGGGAAGACGTGGCAGGTTGATAGGCGTTAGATGGCAAGAAGATCGGATGGCTGGAGTTTGGGTGCGATGTGGCGCGATGGGAATCGTAGGATGCAATGGGGATCGAATGGCTGAGGATTAGGTGTTAGGTAACGACAGGGATTAGATCTGGAGTTAGGATCCGAGGGCTGGGAGTGAGGCGAGAATGGATGGTAGAGATTAAGGTGGGGATGGAGTGATCCAACGGTCAGGGTGTGCGCCGGGTGGCGAGAGGGGATATGGGCCACATGGGCGCTCCAGAGAGCGCCACGTGGTCCAATGAGAAAAATTCAAATAAAAATACAAAGATAAATAGAAAAGAAATAGTTAGAGACCGAATTAGGAAAAAGTCAAAACATGAAAGTTGCTCGTCTCGACGAGATCTACAACTTTCATGTTGGTCAAAAAGCCAAAAGAGGTCAACTGTACAAAATGTATTTTTAGGGGAATAAAAACACCGATTTTGTGGTTTTGAGATGTTTTTGTATTTTTTAATGGTTTTAATGGTCAGTAAATTATAGATAATTATTCTACCTAATGTTTAGGGGTTTTTGAGGATAAAATAATTACAAGAAAAATAGAGGAAATTAAATACAATAAATTAATGGTAATTTATACACAATATACTACAGGATAAAAACAAGGAATTAGTGAAGGATATGGTTAGATCCTCAAGCGCATCATGGAAGCGTGAGCGTCGTATCGAATACGACGCGGAGCGACTAGTCGCACTAGTTGCTCGATGCAACGGAATTTAAAAAAATTTCTTACGACGAAACCACATGATCCAAGAACACTTCTCAGATCGTTTTGTCTAAACCACAAACAAGTAATAAGATTACCTCTTGAAGCATGGTTGCGATCGAGTCTCTAAATGAAGAGACCTCCTCTCTCAAGTCTGATCCGACGGAGGAGACACTTGCGAGCGCAGTGATGAACCGCGTGCTTCTCGCAATCCATGTTGATGATCCAGGCGGCGGATCTCCTGATCTCGACACACGAGATCCGACGTCTTCTTCACGAGCGAGACGCACCGAAGGAGACGAAGATCCATGAGTAGAAGAACGTGCATCATAATGACGATGCCGCGACGATGGAGAACCTCTCTTAGGTCATCTATGGTGGATAACCACGTGAGAGGGAGAGAGAGGGCTATCGAGTAGAGAGAAGAGAGAGAGATGCTTCGCAAGCATTGTGTGTAAAGAGAGAGCATGAGTATGCCTCTCTATTTATAGGGTTTTGGAATCCATGGATCTCCATCCATGGGACATATAAAATCAATGGATGAGATTGATTTATGTCAATCCAATGGTCAAGATTGTTGTTGGTAAAACCAACAAATTTAGGTTAAAATATATTTGACAAAATCAAATATAAATTAGTCCAAAATCAAACCAATAAATAAGGAGAGAATGTACATGGAGATTTCATCTCCATGCACCTTCCATGTGGACGGCCACACATTCCTATTAGGAATGATGTGCCGCCCACTCTTTCCATGGGGAGAGCAATCTCATGATAATTCATGAGATTGCATATCTCCATGGAAATCTCTCTTTATTTATTTGCAACAAATTTGTTGTGTTTTATTCTTCAAAAATAATTCACAATTATATTTGAGAATATTGCAATCTTGCCATGGAAAAATTGTGAATCATATTCACAACCCAAAATAACATATAATTTACAATGTCAATTAATTTCACAATGTGTATCCAATACATATAATAATTAATCAGCACATATAAATTATAAATATCTCTCTCTAATACATTATAAATCACATTTATAATATATTATGAATAATTGGATATTTCTATCCACATTATTCTTTAATAACAATTAAATCACATTTAATTATATTGGATAACTTATTCTCATGTACTCAAATAATATGAATCACATTCACATTATTTACATCTTTGATAATCAAATCACATTTAGTTATCTAAGATAACTCTCCTTATAATATGAATCAAATTCATATTATTCATGATAATTAAATCACATTTAATTATCCATTTTCTCAATGCTCGGATACATATATCAACAACGGAATTATCCATGAACTCTTTCAAGGATAATGCGCTTTCTCCGTGAATACTTGGAGATATGGACAGGGCGATTGTATTGTTCCACGTATAGTGACATGGATATTGAGATCATATCTCAAATTCAGATCGCGGGCCTCCCATAGATGCTTGATTAAATCAAGATCGCAAATATAATCTTCTCATTGCATCTGAATCACATTCAGATCAATGTCCAACATTTGGACTAAGATCAGATTACTTCTCTACTGAGAGGAGTCACTAAATCCAGACACGTTTCATCACTCCCTAGGAATGGAAGCGTCATGGTTATACAATCGTTTATGATCACATCACCCTCAGGTATTCCTAATACCTGTATATCCTGCATACTGGAAGACTCATAATAAACCCGAAGTATTTAGATCAACTTTACACTGTCTACTTCAAGGTTCTATCAGTAAGTTTCTCATTCGATCATTGGGAGTCGGTATCGATCATATACTTTCCAAAAGCATATATCATACCTAGGTCTTGATCATATACTTTCTAAAAGTATATATCAAACCTACAAATTCAGTCAAGCTTCCAAAGCAAGACGACCATGCACATGGAATTTGATTCTTCCCAATATCTCATGAGTGAGCTCATGTCTTCCGGTTCATTAACTGAACCTGTATGATCCCTTTGAGAGATCGTATTACTCATATGCCCTTATATGCACACCAGCGCACCGGTGTATAGACCTTGATTAGGTCATCAACCTATTGGTCTGTCAAATGTACATACTCAAACATATAGTAACACATCTGTATCCGGTCAGAGGATGTGTGCATGTATCGTAATAGCATACGATATAGGACTTTGGTTATCTCGATCTCGTTAAGTCAACTCTTTGACCTAACTAATCTGACACCTCCGAATCTCTATTCCTATGCAGAGGACCTGCATCAAGAGGTCGGTCAGATATCAGCCTAACTGAGATAGGATTGCCATCTCCTACTCTGGCTGGAGATCATCTCTTAATAATCATTTGATAATGCTTGACTAGTCCTCAATCTAACTCATTAGATATTCATCTAAACACCAGCCTCTATGATTCAATAATTGAATCAACAGCTGTATGATCATTAAGATGGCCATGGTACATAACCCTAATTGTACTAAGGGACCTATTATGCAAATTATGTATTCTCCATTTCAGATCAGGGAATGATATTCACAATAATGTTTATTGCATAATGGCTCGCCGTGGGCTCGCATGTCCAACAATCTCCCACTAGCCCAAAGAGCCATTAATGGGCTAATCATTTTAAACTCGTACTTACGTGGCAATCATAGACTACTAAGAAAATAGCTAGGTAAGTTGATCAGTCACTCTGTTCCCACGAGACTACGCCAAGTCCTTTTACGACACTTGCATATCCCCAGTAACAGTGCTCGCATATAATGCGAATGTTGCATCTCATGCAACCAATACTCAATTTTGTTAAAGCTATTATAGGGTCCTTGACACTGTAGCTTAATAATTTGTTATAACAAGTATTTCCATAATCCTTATCAGAATACCTTTATCCTTGGAGATCACTATCACTAAAGGTATCCAAAGTTAAGACCTTTTAGATCATTATATATAAAGTCTTAGGTATTTGAAGATAATACTTTGAGATTACTATCTAAAAATCTTATCATCTATGAAGATTTTGTTATTACTGCAATCAAGTGTTTTATCTCCACAGTAGGATTAGTAACAGTTTACTACTCCCACTGTATGGCAGACATCTGGTATTCGTACACATCCAGCATACACTCAACTTCTCGTAACTGATGCACAAGTGCAAACAGTTCTAGCATTCACTTCCTCAACTTTTTGAGGTGCTATCCCTTTAAATAGGTCAGTACCATATCTTAAGGGATGGAAGCCTTTCTTGGAATTTCTAATAATAGAATATGTCCAAGGTGTACTACAAATGTGACAGTCCCAATATCCTCTTCTCTTTGCTTCTGAACATCTTCAGAACTAGGATCTAAGAGGTATCCTTGAGATCATATCTCAAGGTATGGAACAATCAAATTATAAAACACTTACTAGTATCATTCTTAGATCATTCCAAATGATTAGGATATTATCTACATTTAGCATGATGAACACAATGGCACTCCCACTAAGCTTCGCATGGTTCATCAAGATTTTATCTGAAATCATAACATTTATAATTTCATCAAATCTTATATTCCAACTAGGAAGCTTATTTGAGTCCAAAGATGGAGTTCTTTAGCTTGCACACCTTGCTTTCCTCAACCACGAAGCCCTGAGGCTACTTCATATGAATATCCTCAGAGAGGTATTCATAGAGGAATGCAATCTTGACTCATATCATGAAGATATCATAGTCAAGTTGTGTAGCTATAGTTAGCAATATTCTGATGGGTTAAAGCAAGGTCACTGGAGAGCAAGTATCATCACAAGCGATGTCTTCTCTTCGGTGTGTAGCTCATAGCTACGAACCGTGCTTTGAAGGTCTCTACCTTCTCATCAGGTTCCCTCTTTCTCTTGAAGATCCATTTAAACTTTAATGGGTCTTACCCATATAGGTTTATCCTCGAGGGTCCATATACAACACTTGTATATGAAGTCTACTTTAGACTTTATTGCTAACATCCATGTTTCCATGTTATGATCCTCAGGAATTTCATCACATGAAATCCGATCATTGTCAGATTTCTCTGACACATGGAATCCATCCTCAAACTCATTTGAAGAGGTATTAGTGGTTCATCTTTAATTGTCCTTTTAGTTTCCAATTTCAGGAGCCTCATTATCTTCTCAAGATTAAATGAGTTCATTTACTTCATTTTTATCTTGATTCTTAAGAGAGTCATCCTCTAAGAATCGCATTCTCAGAGATGAGATCCTTTAAGAATCTCAAGGTCATAAAGTAGGTATCCAATACCATCCTTTATTTTCCTAATGAAGTAGCACTCTCTAGTGCTAGATTCCAGCTTACATGCATGGAACCTTATTAATTATATAATGTAGTCTCTAATACATATATACCTTGGAAACTAAGAGATAATTATGCTAGGATTAATCATTGATTAAATCATGTCACACATGATCAATTGTATCTTCCTACAACTCCATTGAGTTAAGGTTTATTAGGAGGATTGAGATAGGAATGATATTCATATCTCCATAAGGTATTTCTTGAATTCATCTAATAGGTACAGGCTACCTTGGTTAGATCAAATTCATTTCATCTTCCTTCAAACTTTGGTTCTAAACTAAAATTGTGAAATCTTTGAACATTTCAAAGTTTTCTAAGTGAAGAGAAGAAATCTCATATCAAAAATAATCACTAATAGATATCACATATCCATAATGTTTATTCTGATATAGATGATTCACATACATTAATATGTATGAGATCTTGAATACCTTAATCTTACACCTTTCTCAAGGAAGGGTGTATTGGATATTTTACTTTGAATACAATATTCACAAGTATGTGAGATTTGAATCTTTAGACAATCTAAAGTTTCATGTCTTACTAGTCCATTGATTTCATCAACAGATATATGTCCAAAATTTGATGCCAGATCATTGTCAAATGATCTTTATCCTCATATTGATCTTTAAAGGTTTAATTTTCAGTATTAAAATCTTAATGAACCATTCAATAATTTTCTAATTTAATAGAGTCCACTAGTTTTTAGATTACTATCTGAAATATCTCCATCGTAACTCTTTATGATAGATTTATTACAGAATTCATGTTTATATCCAACAATTAGAAATAAACAATGAGTGTATTCTAATATCTAGGTCATAGAGACATTCTCTAAGACTAAGGGCTCCCACTGAAAATATGAAGTCTATTGATCTCATGGAATTTGTTGCAACACTTGCATCACTTTCAACATGGATGACCAACAAACCTTAAGATCAAATTTCTAATATTCTAATACATATGCAACCAATTGCAAGTGTCATTAGAAGATTGAGATACAATTAGTAGACTTTACCTTATCAAATCAGTAAGTCAATTTCAATGATTATATCTAGGTTATTCCGATGTGTTGTCTGATTCCTTCTCTAAGGATTCTAGATAGATTTGATAGTCATATTATCAACACATCAACATATTGCAGTATTGACATTCATCCAACTCCTTGGATGTTATATGGAAGTCACAGAAGTACAGCCAACTCTTTGATTATACTTCTTGCTTGGGTCCAACCCATGCTTCCACTGCGCTCCCTTTATCTATAAATAACCATTGCTTAAGACTAAGGATCTCTTATGTTAAATTCAAAAGCATTTCGACATTTATACATGCTTCACCCAATTCATACAATATGAACATTATGAAGCTTCATGAATGACTAGAGTATAGACATTAGAATGATGACACTCATCATCTACATCCATCTAAACTCTTAAAACATAGATTCAGGTAGGTAATCAAACAATTTGAATACATCCTCTCTTATAGAGCT
Source organism: Ottelia alismoides (assembly GCA_037367405.1). Lineage (NCBI taxonomy): Eukaryota > Viridiplantae > Streptophyta > Magnoliopsida > Alismatales > Hydrocharitaceae > Ottelia > Ottelia alismoides. Next base: position 461,239 of record JAZKJV010007621.1, read on the forward strand.
ACCATTCTACATGATGCAGAGAACCATGCCACTCATGATTAAATGTCAAGAGTACATATGTATGCCAGAATATCTTCATTGATTTTATAAGGATTATTTGACAATTGCGATCATCATCGACATGTTACTTCCAAAGTACATTCGATGAGAGATCAATACTATAGGGACATACAAACCCTAGGGTTGTAGTCCTATTATCCATTTAATTGTCATTCCTCATTATTATGAGGAGACTTGCACATTGCAATCACATACATTATGTGTCCAATTGCAAGTACAATATCTGGATCGTAGGTCCAATCCATGATATTCTACTGATTATTATTGAGTATAACATTGAGTGGGATTAATGAAGGATTATCTGAAATAAGAAATTTGTGTATATATATATATATATAAATATTTAATTTACTTTGATTTGAGAATTTTTATATCAAAGTTATCTTGCTATGTCAACAATGAAAGTTCATTCCCTTAATCACTTTCAATGTAAGAGATATACTTACCATTATATCTCAAGCAATATCTGAGATCTCCTTCCCTATCTTTGTTGCATCCCAATAATATGAGAACCTACAACTCGGATAAAAAGAAGCGGGAACACATTCCGTCTTGCAAGTCCAACTTGCATCTCCCAATTCGGTCTTTAACACCCGGGCCCACCACCCCTAAGGTGATGTTGACCCGTCATTAATTGAACCAACCGTCAACAGGAATACAACTCGCTATGCGCAATCTAATATCTCCCCAATAATATGAGGACCCGATATTGGGGTCACTACGCATACGTCCTTACTCTTTCGAGAAGCGACGAGCCCGATCCAAATGGATCATATGCAGGAGCTGTCATTTCGGACAGGCGTCTCCCACATATAATATCTGGCGACGACACCCTTCGTCTTGACGGGAGACCATGGATGTCACTTATGTGATCCTCCATATCTTATTCAAATTTAATTAATTACTATGAATCACATTCATATAATTAATTCTTCCAAGGGAATTATCAACTCTAATCATATTAGAGTATAATTGGACATAATCAATTCAATCATATTAAATTATTATCAATCCAATTCAATCAATCAAACTTGATTGTTATGCTTGAATATATATATAGTATTATTCTCAAAGTACGTATTAATTTGTATTTTAATAATTAGAAAAATACAATTGAATCCCTTGGACATTATCCCGGTCCTACCCGCTGTCATGGTCAGTACCGGCGGGAGTGGGAAGGACCGCATACGTTGCAACCCGCTACCCCATCGATCACCGACTAGACACCATATCCGCCTCGGGAAAGGATAATGGCAAATTGATTAATTTGTACTTGAGATGATCATCGGTTCTTCAACCGAAATTATACCATATAAATCAAAACAATTTTGATTATAAGGAAATTTGCTAGATAAATTCCCAATCCTATTCAAGCAAGGAGTTTGATGATTGTGTTTCCAATTATGATCTAGATCAAATCTAATCAATCAATTGATTGGGGCCAAGTCAATTAAGAAAATAATCATCTTCCAATATTTCTCAAATATTTTCCATAATTATTTTTCGAAATTAACAATTAATTTCATTAATTGACAATCACATGGTTCTTTATTAGGACTGTAATTTCAGCAGTGACCCCCTCTTACTAAAATTAGCATATCTCAATCATATTAAATCCAAATTAGACAAAATAAATTTTCATGGATTTCTAATTTGATTTAGGACAGAATACAAGTGATGTTTCACGCATTTCGAGGTAAGTCTAAACAGTAATTAACATTTTAATCACGTTCAGATCTACCGTTCCCGCAACAGTGCATACATGTTCATTAAAACAACCATATCTCAAGCATACGAAATCCGATTTATGCAAACTCAGATCCTATGGTTTCCTTATTTAATGGGGAACAAAATCCAAGTATTAAGTTCGTGTTTAAATAAATAAACAGTGCCAAATTTATTTACTAAACAGATCTGCAAAATCAAATGCGATAAAAACTTTCGCGACCTTAACGAACCCAAGTCGTCCTCGATTTGCGAATCATATTCGAAACCGTCGACCTAAGGCTCTGATACCACTTGAAGGATATGGTTAGATTCTCAAGCGCATCACGGAAGCGTGAGCGTCGTAACGAATACGACGAGGAGCGACTAATCGCACTAGTTGCTCGATGCAGCGGAATTTAAAAAATTTTCTTACGACGAAACCACATGATCCAAGAACACTTATCGGATCATTTCGTCTAAACCACAAACAAGTAATAGGATTACCTCTTGAAGCGTGGTTGCGATCGAGTCTCTAAATGAAGAGACCTCCTGTCTCAAGTCCGATCCGACAGAGGAGACGCTTGCGAGCGTGGGGATGAACCGCGTGCTTCTCGCAATCCATGTTGATGATCCAAGCGACGAATTTCCTGATCTCGACACACAAGATCCGACGTCTTCTTCACGAGCGAGGCACGCCGAAGGAGACGGAGATCCACGAGCAGAAGAACGTGCAGCATAACGACGATGCCGCGGCGATGGAGAACCTCTCTTAGGTCATCCATGGTGGACGGCCACATGAGAGGGAGAGAGAGGGTTGTCGAGTAGAGAGAAAAGAGAGAGAGAGAGAGAGATGCTTCTCAAGCATTGTGTGTAAAGAGAGAGCATGAGTATGCCTCTCTATTTATAGGGTTTTGGGATCCATGGATCTCAATCCATGGGGCAAATAAAATCAATGGATGAGATTGATTTATGTCAATCCAATGGTCAAGATTGTTGCTGGTAAAACCAACAAATTTAGGTTAAAATATATTTGACAAAATCAAATATAAATTAATCCTAAATTAAACCAATAAATAAGGAGAGAATGTGCATGGAGATTTCATCTCCATGCACCTTCCATGTGGACGGCCACACATTCCTATTAGGAATGATGTGCCGCCCACTCTTTCCATGGGGAGAGCAATCTTATCATGAGATTGTATATCTCAATGGAAATCTCTCTTTATTTATTTGCAACAAATTTGTTGGGTTTTATTCTTCAGAAATAATTCACAATTATATTTGAGAATGTTGCAATCTTGCCATGGAAAAATTGTGAATCATATTCACAACCCAAAACAACATATAATTTACATTGTCAACTAATTACACAATGTGTATCCAATACACATAATAATTAATCAACACATATAAATTATAATTAGCTCTCTCTAATACATTATAAATCACATTTATAATATATTATGAATAATTGGATATTTCTATCCACATTATTCTTATCCATAACAATTAAATCACATTTAATTATATTGGATAACTTATTCTCATGTACTCAAATAATATGAATCACGTTCACATTATTTACATATTTGATAATCAAATCACATTTAATTATCTAAGATAACTCTCCTTATAATATGAATCAAATTCATATTATTCATGATAATTAAATCACATTTAATTATCCATTTTCTCAATGCTCGGATACATATATCAACAACGGAATTATCCATGAACTCTTTCAAGAATAATGCGCTTTCTCCGCGAATACTTGGAGATAAGGACAGGGTGATTGTATTGTTCCACGTATGGTGACATGGATATTGAGATCATATCTCAAATCTAGATCGCGGGCCTCCCATAGATGCTTGATTAAATCAAGACCGCAAATCTAATCTTCTCATTGCATATGAATCACATTCAGATCAATGTCCAACATTTGGACTAAGATCAGATTACTTCTCTACTAAGAGGAGTCACTAAAATCCAGACCCGTTTCATTACTCCCTAGGAATGGAAGCGTCATGGTTATACAATCGTTTATGATCACATCACCCTCAGGTATTCCTAATACCTGTACATCCTGCATACTGGAAGACTCATAATAAACCCGAAGTATTTAGATCAACTTTACACTGTCTACTTCAAGGTTCTATCAGTAAGTTTCTCATTCGATCATTGGGAGTCGGTATCGATCATATACTTTCCAAAAGCATATATCATACCAAGGTATTGATCATATACTTTCCAAAAGTATATATCAAAACTACAAATTCAGTCAAGCTTCCAAAGCGAGACGACCATGCGCATGGAATTTGATTCTTACCAAGATCTCATGAGTGAGCTCATATCTTCCAGTTCATTAACTGAACCTGTATGATCCTTTTGAGAGATCGTATTACTCATATGCCCTTATATGCACACCAGCACGCCAGTGTATAGACCTTGATTAGGTCATCAACCTATTGGTCTGCCAAATGTACATACTCAAACATATAGTAACACATCTGTCTCCGGTCAGAGGATGTGTGCCTGTATCGTGACAGCATACGATATAGGACTTTGGTTATCTCGATCTTGTTAAGTCAACTCTTTGACCTAACTAATCTGACACCTCCGAATCTCTATTCATATGCAGAAGACCTGCATCAAAAGGTCGGTCAGATATCATCCTAACTGAGATAGGATTGCTATCTCCTACTCTGGCTAGAGATCATCTCTTAATAATCATTTGACGGTGCTTGATGAGTCCTCAATCTAACTCAGTAGATATTCATCTAAGCACCAGCCTCTATGATTCGATAATTGAATCAACAGTTGTATGATCATTAAGATAGTCATGGTACATAACACTAATTGTACTAAGGGACCTATTATGCAAATTATGTATTCTTCATTTCAGATCAGAGAATGATATTCACAATAATGTTTATTGCATAATGGCTCGTCGTGGACTCACATGTCCAACAATTAGATGGTATTTTTATTGGATTGATTAAGCAGGGGTTTTAAATAGCGGCTTTTAGCATGATGAATACGAGATTCATCACCCTTCACCACCCAATTTTTGTTCGCCTGCTGCCTTACCAATACCCTTTTCTATATCACTTGATTTGATCAAGATAGGGTACCCTTGATCATATTGGGTATGAAAACATCACAGTATTTTTTTACTTACTCAGGTGCCTTAAATAAGATGATATATCCTTAAGGGTTTGTTTGGTTGGTGGTGTGCTCCAGGTTACCCCGAAGTAACCGGTAAACCACTTCACAAACCTGGGTTGTGATTCCATCACAAATCAATGTGACATTACATCACATTCCTTATTACCCTCTACCAACCCTATAACCATCCAAACAACGACTATTCACAGGAGGCTACCCCAACCCAACCCAGTAACCAAACTAGCCCTAAATGTAGCTCTTTCCTTTCCCTTGTTTGTCATCAAAGCATATTTTTTTGGCATTTTGCACTAAGGGTAGAAAACAATACTTATCATGTCTTAGTTGCATCCTACACTAGATTTTGTCTAGAGATGACATTTTGCAAAATGATTCTATTAGTACAAAATAATTCTATTTTGATATGTGTCTTTTATTTAGATGTTCATCATCTATTCGCTGCTGTGCAAAATGCCAAATCTATATAGAAAGGGAAAAATGAGTATGCTCCCTGGGAGTAGCCAACGGGGCTGCTCTCACCCCTATTTTCCCCCCAGTTTTTATTTTTTTGGAAAATAAAAATTTGTATATTCATCACTATATCCCTCTAACATTCTATTAAAATTTCGTCAGAAACAGAGACTCCTAAGCCCTCCATCCAGGCGTCATTTTTTTAACGATCGTAGGATTTTTTAAATCGACCATGTTTGGATGGAGGCCGTAGGAGTCTCTGTTTCTGGCGAAATTTTAATAGAATGTTAGAGGGATATAGTGATGAATATACAATTTTTTATTTTCCAAAAAAATAAAAAATTTTGGGGGAAAATAGGGGTGGGAGCAACCCGTTGGCTACTCCCAGAGAGCAGCCTCCTTTACCTCATATAGAAAATAATTTATTGATGCACATTGGATTCTATTTAGATTTGTTTTGTTGTAATAAGAAAAACAGACAGAAAATATCAATTTAGATTAGCAAATTTACATAGCAAGTAATTTTATTAGATTTGACGGCAGCAATTCGATATAGAATACCTCTCATAGTGTGAACTCGGAAGTTGGAAACATGGAATTAGACTTGCAATGACAGAAATATGTGTTTCCAACAAAACTATCTCATTTTCGATATCTTACAAACATATATTCATGATTAGTCCTAGTTTTTATGATCGTTCTTCTTTATAGAGTGAGGCTTACACCTTGATCGCCTCGAGGATTGCACCTCGATCGCATAATTGAGAATACCTCGATAGGCCTCATGTTTCAAAATATTTGTTGAGGAATGGATTTTTATTTCATTTGCGGCATGTAATAATGCGTTGTGGAGAGTCTTATGAGCAGGCTGGGTTGTAATATATAAATGAATATGCGAGTATTTGGATGCGATAGAGGATCTATGGTTGTGGTTATATGGGTATACATAACTCAAGCATTATACATAGAATATGATTCAAATCTAGAATAGGTCATTTAAATTAGTCATGATTTAATAAGATTAAATTAATGATAATTACTCAAATGATTATGAATCCAATAAAGAAGATTCCCTTAAATGATTATTTATGAGAATTGGAATCACTTAATTAATGACTAATGCAAACAATTTATGGATAAAGTCAATGGATGACACATTCATGGTCTCCCATCATTGCAGAAGATACTGTCATCATGGTTTTGTGCAGTGCAAATAGAGCTTTGTTGTACAAGAACACATGAATCAGAATGGTTTATTGATCCTACTAGCGTTCCTCATAATAATTGAGGTGCTTTTGGACTACGCATGGTGTAGCATTGTGCTCATTGACAATTGATTAATTATAGTATGTTAACACGCTCTTTTAAGGTGGCGGACATGGGTATTAAAGATCAAAATAGTGGGAATACAAGTTTTTTTGAAAGAAAGAGGGTGAAATCCGAAGATGGGTTTCACCACAAAATTGTGTTAATAAGAAAATAATAATGCATTGTTGATAATTGACCAAGTCAAAAGAATGTCCTTGCGATGTTCAAGTACATTATCAGACTAGAAACATTGATTGCGAAAAATGAGCTCGTTCTTTGCTTACCAAATTGCCCAAAGGCGGGCTTAAGGTGCCATGCAGTCATTGTCAGAGTTGTCTCAGAAGTTCCTAATAGATTTATAGAAGGCATTTCAGTCATCCATCCTTAGCCAAGTAATGACAATGCCCTCCTAAACTTCGGCCGAAGATGTGCATTTAAAAAATAGATGGTCCATGTCCTCCACCTCATCGCCACACCTTGGGCATATCACATATGTGGTTCATAGGAGTTTATCCCTTCATGCTTTTATAAGTACAAGACCATGTCATGTAAGCCAAAGGAAGAATTTAATACGTTGGGGGATCCTCCTCGATATCATCAAGCAATCATGCCGCAAATGCTCATCCCCTGAAGTCGGTGAGCAAGATATGACCTTATACACCTTTGCCACTGAGAATGGTCCATCCATCCATCGTCAATGGTCCCGCGCGAGGAATGGCCATCAGTGTCTCGTATTTCTTTTAGCAAGGTTGTAAACTCATTCAAAATCTCTGTTCAGAAAAGTCCACCAAAAAGTTTGGCGCCCATGTCCCATTCGATAAAGCATGTGCCAGCGAAGTATCCTTGTCTCTAGCCAATGTAATCAACCTTGGATATCGCTCGCAAAGGGGGCCCAAACTAGACCAGTCTTCCAACCAGAAGAAGAACAAATCACCACTTCCAATTATTGACATGAGGAAGCTATTTATCTCTAAAGGTTCCCTACCACAATGAGAATGGAGTATGGAGATCGTACATGACCAGCCAATAAAGAGCCTCCAATATGGTAAATGTTTCCCCACCAAGCCTGTCTTGCCCCCACAAACTGATGACATATTTAGCCAACAATGCCTTATTCATAGTTTCAATATTTAGTGCACTAAACCCCCCCCTCCTTCGACGTAGTCACCATTGCCCAATCAATAAGGTGCAACCTTGCTCTATCTCGACTTGTATCAGCCTAGAAAGCGCGTTTCAGAATGGATCTGTTCTAATTCTGACAACCTTTTGGAGCAGTCGCAGAATATGAGAATGCTAGTTGGACTTGCAAAGTGCAAATAGTTCCTCCCCTTTATCTCTATTTTCTCAAATTATTGAGGTGCAACGAATGTGGAAAGGAGTTGCCAAGTCCTACACGAGGCATTTGATTGGCATGCCTCATGTTTTGAAAGATAGAAAGGGAATTAACTTTCTTAAATAAAGTATATAAAATGCAATTTTTTACATGTTAGATGTCATCGCTTAACCCACTCAATAAATATACGTGATATTAATTAGTTGAAACAACCAAATCACATGGATCGGATCCATGGTTTAGATATGATACTTGCATATGAGTTTACCCATGCAAGGTACCTAAAAATTAAGAATGATGATGATCGACAATTTAATAAGAAGTAGAACAATGAATATATGCATCTGTTGTTATTTTTTTTAAATCCCTAAATATTGTCCTTTGGATGCAACTTGTTGATATGGAATGGAAACTCTCTCTCTACTCTGAATGGGACGATCGGTGATGTGATTGTCTCTCAATACTTGAACAAAAGTAATTAGGTACTGAGATGAATGCATATTTGACGGTTGTTATCATTTTGATTTGACGGTTGTTATCATTTTGATGTCTCTGCCCAACGTCCTTCACGAACTTCATAGTTCCATTTCACATTAACAAGTTTAACTCTATGGGCCTGTTTGGTTGCAGGGTTGGGCAGGGTTGAGTTAGGCTGGGTTGGGATGGGTGAATAGTAATCTGTGAGGAGGAAGTACCCTTGTGAATAGTAACCATGGCTGGGCCAACCCTGCCCAACCCTGCAACCAAACAATATGAATGTTGACTTGCTCACCATGTTGAACTTGATTACAGACATCCTATCTAAAATATAGATAGTGGCATATCTATATTTTACTCCGACGGTATAATAGACTTGGGTTAATGCAACAATCAACATATCAAAATCTTTTGGACGAGAAGATAGTTGGATGGTGTACCCGAAGACTTGATCTAAAAGGAAGATAAACGTCCATATGGGATTCGATGTAAGTGTTGCAATGATCATCATTGGAATTTGTAGTCTATTACGTTCCAGGGGGAGAAGTTCCATTTGTTACAAGAAACTTGTATACGTTTCTAAGCTTGTTAGACATTGACATTCATTTCGAGAGAAACATATTATAAATAGTTATAATAATTTATTTTCCCTCATCCATGCGAGAATAGTTCGTTTATGGTCTCCTTCATCCTAGTATGAAAGGTACTAATAGGGGGCCAGTCTTTCGTATAGGACCATTCATGTCTCTAGTTCATCAGGGAAACCTGGAAAGAGCACCACTATCTATGAGAACTTTGAAAATCTTGAGGTTGGGAAAAAAAGTAACCGTGAATATTGCACTATTTGTAGAAATCTTAATTCAATTAAAAACCTTGACATGATTACTAGTCCTAATTTGATCAGTTGTAATTCTATTAGGAGTTCTAATGTGGTTAAGAGTTCCTTATTCTGGATATCTTCATTCGGAGAAATTGGGAGTCGAAGTAGTGGTATAGAAATATTGTCATATTGCTTACTAGATTATGCATGTGAATATGATTTCACATTTGATGTTGGATTTATGTGAATATGATTTACATATTTTTGTTAAATACGATTCATCTAATTCAATGTTTAAGTTCATATCAAGTTGATTGAATTAAAGTCCAAGTCATAAAGGATAATCTTGGTGGAGATTACATCTCCATTAGGATTACCAGATTTTTGGTGGAGATTGCATTTCCATCGAGATTAGGAGAATCTTGGCGTAGATTGCAATCCCCACCAAAGTAGAATATCCCCCTCCTATGTAAGGAGGGCATGTTGTCTACTCATTCCCCAGGATATCCTAACCACCCCATCTCTATAATAATTGAGTTGTATTATATGTGTAGTCCTGATGGGGCTATATATAGATAGGGGTGGGGGACATTGCCTCCGTATCATCACAACAATGTAACCCCTAGAGAAAGGGGGGAGAGAGAGAAAAGAGATTGTTAGGATTAGGTTCATGTTAGGAATAAGAATTTTCAAGGGATTGGACTCCAAATCCTAATTGAGTTGTATTTTATGTGTAGTCCTCATGGAAATAGGACTATGGATTTGTAATTGGGTTATATATAGAGGGGGATGGGGGCATGACCTTCACATCACACAAGAGAGAGAAGGTAGGAAGAGAGCGAGGGAACGGAAAGAGTTGTCCTCATTCTTCTTTTAGTAATCTTTCTTCTCCGGTGGTCGTGAGAGGTGACCCACCATCGTCTTATCCGGTTCTCTTTTCATCACGTGCTTCTGTGGTGATGGATGATTGTACATCCGTGTCTAGTACTTCATCACCACCAACCTGTATTCGAGTGGAGACGATACCAGGTCATGTCCCAACAATCAGTATCAGAGTGAAACGATACAAATTTGGCCCCAACATCTCTCCATATCCCTAGTGATACCTGCTTAACTCCCATTTTTTAACCTAAGATGTACCTTATCTTCATTTTTCCCATTTTCTATTAAGCTTTTTCTTAGCCGTGAGAAAATTCCTTGCCAATAATGCTGGTTGAGAGTCCGTAAGCCAGAGCCGAGAATGAGAGGTCAGCTCAGATACTCCACCATACTTCTCATCTTCTAAACAGATGCCAAGATTGATGTGCAGATGAAAGGAGGGAATTAAAGAAGTCTTGGGAACTCCCCTTCCGAAGAAAAAGGAGAAGTAGACTACCAGCCACCTGATGTCAACGTGTCATCTGTGTGACTGACGAAGAAAACACCATCTCTGGTATGAACTCGCCACATTCATTCTCGAAGGATAAACACAGCTGCTGCTTCCATGCAGTTTACATAGTGAAGTTGCTTCCATGCAGTCTATGTAGCGCAAGAAATGACCATCCTCTTGTATCTGAAAGAGAGTGATGTAGGCTTTGCATCACTCTTATGCAACTTATTCTTGATTTCTGTTTAATATTGGGTGCATACGATCATGTCATTTTTTTGCTCTTTTGACTACATGACAGATCACCGAACCTTCTCTTTCTAAATTGTAATTCCTCTATCAAGAATTTTCTTTCTAAGCTGAAACACGAATAATTACACAAAATATAGAAATCTATTGTTTATGGTAAAAGTGGATCTCGCTGACAGGTCTGCTGATAGTGCTAGATATGGTTTCTTCTGCTGCACTAAAAAATTTCCCGGCCTTATATAGAAAATGATAGATCTACTGTTTCAAAGCCTCCAAATGTAATGCTGGATCATCTATATATTAAAAAAAACCAAAAAATGGGTCAGCATTTTGTGCCTGTTGGGGAAACCAGTAGGTTTCGATCTAAGTATGTGACGTCGGTGCTATTCAAGTCTCTTCAGAGGCAATGATTTTTGCTCTTATTACTGGTTTTGAGAGAGAGAATTAGTCATGCAACTTCCTAATAGCAAGTGGGTATTTAAATGACAGCTGAATGCCGTGGTTTTGGATTAGACTTCCCTCTTAGTAATAATATAAAACTATAAAAGGACGCATTTCCAAGCAAAACTATAGCACTTCATTGATTTTCCGCCAATAAATGTCTGTTTACTTTGTCTTCCATATTATCTCGCATTTTATCATTCAGCTGCATTTCCCTTCATTTGATATCATTTGTGTTTTTACTGACATATTGCTAGGATTTTCGATATAAATGATGGAAATTGATGGTGTGCTGATGTCCAACACCTGATTATTTTTTTCGAAGCAACTTTTGACCCTGCAACTTAAAGACAGGGACATCTGCCAAACAAAATCAATGCTTGCAGTTCAAGTTTCTGTATCCGCTCCTGATTTTTTTCCTTGTATAAAAATAAGAAAAACATTACTAGGGCTGATACATGTCATTCTTGTCGATTCTATTACATAAGCACTTCTTTGTGGGCTTCGATGATGCATCATCTTTGTTTTGACCAGTATTTCGCTTTGTTAATTGAACTGTGCTGCTTCATTTGTCTCCACCAGTTGTCCATTCTTAACTTGTTTAATATAGCCTCATCTATATATAAGGAGGTGGAATAAAGCATCCAAGACCCATTTACTCTCCCTTTCAGCATACAGCATGGAAAGGGATCCAATCAAACAGGAGAAGCTCGAAGCTATGATCGAATTCAAGGTGCAGTCGGTGAAGAAAGCCATTCAGTTCTTCTTAGCCTCTGTGTCCATACTGTTTCTTCTCACTCAAGTTCATCAGTGGTTTCCTATTATCCTCCATTTTGTCTGCGAGTTCTCCTCGATGGCGTCTTCCTTCCTGGAAGAGTACTCCAAGTGGGTAGCCATACTTGGGTGCAATCTCATCTTCATCATCCTTCTCAAGGATTCTGGCTTCCTCGACTCATCTTCATGCCGACACGGCTCTTGTAAGCTTGGCGAGGAGTCCTCTTGTGGAATGGGGCATTGCTCGCATGCAAAAGGCATTAGCTTGGCATTAGAGTATTATGAAGCAATCGCTGTTGTGCATGTAGATAGTTTAGCGCCAGAAGATGATGCTGATGATGATTATTATGATGATGGTGATGAGGATGATGATGAGAATCTGCAGTTGGTTTTGGCAATTGGGGAGCTGAACAAAGAATGTGATGTTTTCATAGAGAAAATGAAAAGACAGATGAGGATGGAAAATCTGCAGCTTGTAATATTCAAGCAATAATAGATTGTTCGTCTTCGTTCGTTCGCTTCCATGTAAATACATCCTTTCCACCTTTCTTGTGTGCATGAAGACCTGAAAAGACGGATGAGGATGGAAAATCTGCAGGTTGTAATATTCAAGCAATAATAGATTGTCCGTCTTCGTTCGTTCGCGTCCATATAAATACATCCTTTCCATCTTTCTAGTGCAGTACCCAATTGTCCAAATTTCTTATGTTTCATGGGATTGTGCATCAGACGTCGTGTGCTTATACCTCCCAACAGAATGGGGTGGCTGAACGGAAGCATCGTCATTTGTTGGATATGACCAGAACCCTTTTGATTCAAAGCCGTGCCCCTCACTCCTATTGGGGGGATGCGGTTCTCACTGCTTGCTATCTTCTTAATCGTATGCCTTCGACAGTGTTAGGGGAAAAGATTCCGTTCTTGACTGCGTTTCCCGAGAAGGATCTTTTCTCCCTAACACCGCGTGTTTTTGGGTCTGTTGCATTTGTTCATTGTTTTTCTCCTGGTCTTGACAAGCTCTCTCCCAGAGCTGTCAAATGTGTTTTTGTGGGTTATTCCAAAACCCAGAAGGGATATCGGTGTTTTGATCCAGTTAAACGAAGGTACTACGTCAGTGCAGATGTCACCTTTTTTGAGTCCATTATGTATTTTTCTCCTACAGGTGACAGACTCACTCACTCAGAGGAAGGAGATGACATCTATGTGCCGCCTCCACCTCCATCTGTTCCATGCTCTAATCTACCACCACAGTCCACTCCACCACCACCACCGCCGCCACCACCACCACCACCGCCACCACCACCACCGCCGCCACCACCGACTACTGTTTATTATCCTCAGGTCTATCAGCGACGGCCCTCTGCTCATGTGCCTCCTCCATCATCCAGCACGCCCGAGGTATGTACTGATCATTTGAGTTCTACTGATGGCACAGGTGATTTGAATGCGCAGATGGATGTACAGGGTACTGATGGTACTGTCACTCCTCCAGTCGATGACCTACATATACCTATTGCTCATAGACGGCAGAAGCGTGCTAGGACGATGAATCCCAAATATGGGATGGATTTTTGCTCTCAGGCGTCGTTGGAGCGTTTGTCCCCGGACTTTCGCAAGTTTATTGTTGGGTTATCGGCAGTACACATCCCACAGTCTTATCAGGAGGCCCTACAGAGCAGCCCGTGGCGTTTAGCTATGGAAGAGGAAATGACGGCATTGTAGTCACGTGGTACGTGGAGTGTTGTGCATCCTCCACCAGGTGCGTCCATTGTCGGAAGCAAATGAGTTTTCACTGTTAAGCATCGGGCAGATGGTACGGTTGATAGATACAAAGCCAGGTTGGTTGCTCGTGGGTTCACCCAAACATATGGGGTGGACTATCAGGAGACGTTTTCTCCAGTAGCCCATCATTCTACCTTACGGATTCTTATTGCAGTTGCTGTTGTCCACGACTGGCCCCTATTTCAGCTTGATGTCACGAACGCCTTCTTGTATGGTGACTTACAGGAAGAGGTCTATATGCAGCAGCCGCCGGGGTTTGCTGCTGAGGGGGAGTCCAGTATGGTGTGCCGTCTTAATAAGGCCATATATGGCCTGAAGCAGAGTCCACGGGCTTGGTTTCAGAAGCTCTCGGAGTTGATTGAACAGAAGGGCTTCGTCAGATCCACAGCAGATCATACTCTCTTTGTAAAGAGAGACCAGCGAGGTACTGTGATCATCTTAGTGTATGTTGATGATATTGTTATTACAGGCAGCAATGAGCAGGGCATTCAAGCAGCCAAGGAGTTTCTTAGCGAGCAGTTCATTATGAAGGATTTGGGTACACTTCGCTACTTTTTGGGGCTGGAGTTTGCACGAAACAGGCAAGGTATGGTAATGACACAAAAGAAGTATGTTACAGATCTCTTATCTGAGACAGGTATGGCAGGATGTAGACCAGCGGCTACTCCTATGGATTCTAATATCAAACTATATGATGATGACTCTGAGGAGGTAGATAAGAGACGATATAGAGAGCTAGTGGGAAAGCTCTTGTATGTCACTATTACCTGACCGGATATAGCCTTTGCGGTTAATAGGGTAAGCCAATTCATGGAGCAACCCAGACAGGCTCACATGAATGCTGTTTTTATGATCTTGAGATATCTGAAGTCGTCTCCAGGCACTGGTCTTCTATTTAGAAGAGATACCTCGATATCCGTCACAGGTTATGCTGATGCAGACTATGCTGGGTGTCCTAATGATAGAAAGTCAACTTCAGGTTTTATTGTATTTGTTGGCAGCTCACCAGTAGCTTGGAAGAGTAAGAAGCAAACTGTAGTGGCTCGATCTAGTGCAGAGTCAGAATATAGGGCAATGGCCCAAGGTAGTACTGAGATGATGTGGGTTAAATCAGTTTTAACTGATTTAACTATTGATGTTCCTCTTCCCATGCATCTGAAATGTGATAACCAAGCAGCTTTGTTCATAGCCAATAATCCAGCCTTCCATGAGAGGACGAAGCACATTGAAGTAGATTGCCATTATTCAAGGGACTTAATTCAAAAGGGGCTTATTTCAACTTCTCATGTATCATCAGGAGAGCAGGTTGCAGACATGTTCACCAAGGCCCTTGCTAGGGGTCCATTTCATCTTTGTTGTTCCAAGCTGAGCATGTTGGATATATATGCTCCAGCTTGAGGGGGAGTGTTAGAGTAATTTTATCATGTTAGAGTAATTTTATCATTTAGTATTTGTTTGTCCTCTTTATGTAAATTACCCATAGAGCTTTTCTCCTATATAAGAGAGCTCTAGGATTAATGGAAATCATCTCGGTTTTTCCCTCTACAAAGACCTCGTGCATAGCTCCGAAGAAAAGGTTTGTATGCGCATAGCAGGCATCGTAAAAATGTGGATTAATATTTGAGAAAAAGAATATGTATTTATGCTCTTCGAATCTCCATATCATCCCCTTCCAAATATTGATAAATTTGAGATAGTGGAGAAATCATTATTTGGGTCTACTGAAAAAACCGAAGACTTGGTATGTTATAATTAAATAATATATGTATATCTTGTATATTTATTTAGAAAAAAAACGGATTGGTCTTTGGTGGGAGACAAAGACAACGCGGTTTGGCTCATTAGAAAAAGTAGAAAAAATTGTGGATGATCTCATCCGTCCGACGTCATGACCTTTCTCGTCCATTGACCGTTCCTTTGTCTCCAACAACACTTCAAACAGAATCATATGGATAAATACCCTTTATGTCCAAGAAATTGAAAATCTGCCCCAGAAGATTAACTTTCTTTGATCAGGCAAGTTTATCGTCATGACATGTTGTTTGGATATATATCTATAAGAAATTGAAAATCTGCCCCAGAAGATTAACTTTCTTTGATCAGGCAAGTTTATCGTCATGACATGTTGTTTGGATATATATCTATGTAGGGATGAAAACGGTCGGATACGGATACGAATATTGATATAATCATATCCTTATATCTTTTTTAAAATAGGAATACGAACGTGGATACTAATATTGATGGATGTGAAAAATATGTTACTATATCATAAAAAGCAAACACAAATGTAAAATGAATACAATTAATAATAGAAAATTTTAATAGATTAACTAAAATATGCATGTTTAGAATGGTTTACAAATAAAATAGATATGCCAAATATAGTAATTTCATAACAATTATATCAACAATGGTGAATGCAATCATAAAATATTGTTGCACAATTATAAATAAATCTATTACTATACTTATGTACGAAAACGAATATACGAATATGAATGTGAATATTAGTGAATGTCAGTGATATCCATGCATGCATCCATTTTAAAACGAATACGAATTCGAATATCAAAATAAGTATAAAACGAATATGATAGCGGATCGAATACAAATATATTCGCATTCATTTTCATCTATACATGCATGTGTTTATAATTTTATGCATCATTTTTCATGCGTGCTAAGATTATTTCAGACTATAATCACTTTGTTATATTAACACAAGAAACTCAAAGGAATTATGACCCAACTCATGTCAGATTGATTATGCCAGTAGAAGCTAGTGAATCTATTATTCATCTACATTGTTCTTTCATTTTGTCCAAAAATCCCTACCTGGAATATTAAACTATCAGATAATATCATATTCTTGTAAATATATTCTAATAAATAAGAGTAGGATACTAACACTAAAAATACATAAAAAGAAAAAATGAAATCAAAATCAAGTAAGGATTTATATATGTACAAGTAAACATTGTTAGAAGAAAAGAAAAATTACAAGTGTAGATATATTTATGAACATAACCCAAAGATTAAGAGTAAATAAGACTGACTTGGTTGACAAATTAATAGAGTGAGAAAAAATGAGAAATTTTAAAACAATGAAGTCAATAAAATCCAAGTTGAAACATGTATATACTATATTATAAAACCTCAAACAATTCTTATGATCTTATTATGAACTCCTTTTCAATAATATCCAACTTCTATTGTATAAAAATTGTTTAGAAATATAAAATTATATAACCAATATCATCATGAATAATCATGAAGAATCTAAAACTAATCCGTAAAACCAATTCTTGGGCTCATATCTATTTAAAGGAAACTTCGAAGGACTCAAAACATTAAACTTTATCTTATAGTAAATGATAATTTATAAAAATAGCTTAAAAGTTCCAAGGATTAAAAGATGAGATTTGAGTTTTTGACCAATAAAACAATTGTACTATGTGTATATATGTACACAATCTTCAAACCTAAATTATCAATATAACTACATACAAAATCTTATATTTTGAGCATATGAACTCTAACTTCAACCTACTCACTTTTAAATTTTGTCATTAAAATGGTTTAAATCTTAGAAACACCAGAGAAGAGAAATTAATATGCAAAAAAATTTGGGTTTGAGGTACTTATTATATATAATCTAAACTTGTTTTGACCTTCCATTTCATCGTAGAGAATTAATTTTCAGATCTTTTTATTTATTTGGAATTTCATTATATTTTCTTGAGGCGTGTATTTAGTAAAAAATACAAAATAAATAAAAACTTAAACAAAACTAAAAAATAAATTACTATATTTAGAAGTTGAACATGCAAATATAATAACTTGTTTAATTCATATGTACTATAATAAAATAAACATATAAATTTACTCAAATAACATAAATAATATATAAATAATAAGATTTAGTATTGTATCTCAACTCCCTTGCTAGCGGCAGGGTAAAAGATATAAACAAGATACTTAATATTAGTGGCAGATTATCAGGCTTTTCGAATCTGAGAAAGGGTAGGGACGTGGATTTGATATTCTAATTGGATTCTTTCTTTTGACTCGTTTATTCTTTTCCATTGGTTTGTTTATAATAGATACTAGTCAATCTTGATTTTGATGAGTCATATAAAATTTTTCCTTTCGCAAGACCGGACAAGTAAGTAAGCGAGGGTTTAATCTTTCTTTTGTCAGTCTTTGTTCCAGTTGTTTGCTTGAGTGATGAATTAGACTCATAATTCTGGCAAAGCTGAATACTAGAAGAGAGTGGCTACCGTGGGACTTGACACACATGTTTCCGCAAGATTTTCGTTGATAATGTCATAGAGTATAATTCTAAAGGAAGTAAATAAAATTTATTTACTACACATCATAGAAATGCGGAATATTTAGCAAACATTTTGCCAAAACAATCTTACTTCATCGTACGAATTAGAAAATAAAGGACAACAATTTGTGCATTCAGAAATTATAAATTCTAAGGAAACAATTTCCATAATAAGTTCTGTTATTCACAATGAATAAAAGAGATAGATTAGGGTTACCTCTTAAAGCGTGGGTTTCTAAACAAAGAAACCTCCCAAATAAAGTCCGATATGCAGAAGTCCCACTCATGGGTGAAGATGAATCGCTTTGCTTCCCAGGATCCGGACATTGACCAGAGCAACAAGAAGAGGCGTATGAGAGATGGAGACTCTCAAGACTCTTCTATATCTCAATGGGCATGAATTCTAAGAACTATTGCTCTCCAAAATTGTGTTGCAAAAGAGAGGGCCTTGCCCACCTTTTATACTTACACCACATGACCAACATGTGTGTTATAGTCCCTTGAATTTTAAATCAAGGGCTTAGATCAAGTCCTAATTCAATAAGGATTATCTTCTTTTTATCTCTAATTAGTATTTACTAAATTAACAATAAATAAAAAAACTTAGCTTAACTAAAATTAGTTAAGGTTGTTGCTTTTTTATCTATTAATTAATTAACTTGGTAATCTCATTATCAAAATTCAAGAAATTATGCAATTAATCCTCAAAGCTTATGAATCATATCATGAGTTCAAAATTAAATGTAAAACCAATTTACATATACAAAAAATTAATGTGAATGAAATTCACAAAATTTCATGCCTTGGAAATAATATGTAAATCATATTTACAAAAATATTTATATGAATAATATCTCCATAAATATTAATTATTAAGAATCACTATTCACATTAATTAATGAGATATATTTGTGAATCTTATTCACAATCTTCCCTTATGCAATAATAACGATTATTTTTACAATATTGACATCAATAAGTATGAGTTCTAATCCAATTAAGACTCATGAGATACAAATGCAGATACTTGGAGATAATGTCGGGGAGAGCATACTATCCATGTATAATGACTTGAAATATGGATAACTATCAATTTGATTATTTATACCATTTTTGCAAAAATTCATCACCTACGAATGTTGAGCCCGAGCTGTAACATTTTACACACTTAGTGAGCTCAATGAAACACATCACACTCTCCATGAACTGAACAAAGTGTCAGTGAGCTGAGTCCGACTTCCTTGATAATTTCTAATCATAGTCCAAACCATTTGAAGCTAAGAAATCAACTCAAGGAGCTTTTATATTTTCATTTCCATAATCATTTCTTTTTCTAACATTTGGATATTGAAATCAAAATTGGAATTGGACATTTGATTCAAATGTATAGTGATTTAATAAAATTAAATCACAAATCATATAGCTAAATGGAGCCATTAAAATTCATCATGTTTCATCACTCCCTCGGAATCATGGTAGATGATCCATTACAACAGATGTGACCCTGAGTAGTCCCCATACTCATCCATCCTTCACACTGGAAGACTTTGATAAATGTGAAGTTCAAACCCTGCTTTGACCGTCTTCTCCAAAATATATCAATAGATTTCTCATTTGATAATTATGCGATAATATTAATCATATACTTTCTAAAATCATATGTTAACATGTCGAATTCATGTCTTATTTCATAAACAAGACGACCATGCATGGAATTCATTTTGACCCCAAAATATCTCATGAGTGAGCTCTGACTCTCAGCCCATCAACTATGAACTTGTATGACTCCTTCAAGAGATCATACATCTGATATGACTGCATATGCACACCAACACACAGGTATATTGACCTTGGCTAGGTCACCAACCTATTGGTCTGTCAAATCTGCGAACTTAGGCATATAGATGCATATCCATCTAAGGTCAAAAGATGTGTGCCTAATTGTGATAGTTATGATTCAGTTCTTAGTTTATCTCAACATCATCAAAGTCAACTCTTTGACTTGATTATTCAAATACTTCTGAATCTCTATTCCTATACAGAGGACCTACATCACGAAGTCGATTGGAAATCAAACTTTAAAGAAAGTTTGTCATCTCTTTCTCAGACTGGAGATCTTTATTGAATATCACATGTCTGAAGTCAGCTATATCCTCCCAGTTGCATGTTATTCAATATGCCCATTATACATAACCATAATTGTACAAAGAGACATCAATAGTAAAGTGCATTCACATTCATTCATTTCATTTCAAATGGACATGATGAAACAATAACTGTTATTGCATTAATGGGTCACCAATGGCTTCTAAGTCCAACAGTCTCCCACTAGCCCTTAAAGTCAATCATGTACAAATCTCAACCCATGATGAACGTAAAATTCGCCTCGATAATAATGACGAATTAAGTCGTAGTACAGGAGGCGAATTTTGTTCAGCAAAAACCACAGTCTTTGAATGCTGTGGAATATTTATACTTGGTAAGTGTACCAAGGTCGAACACAAGGATACAGCTGCTTAATTATGGCTTTTGAATTTTGATTCTTGAAGTTCAATGTCAATTAATCTCCATTTCAGGTCCATATGCAATTTATGAAGCACTAAGCTAAGTGATGCTATGATGCATGTATTTTTATCGGTTTTTATGCAAATTAAAGGGATGCATGGGCAATTAATGCAAGGGAACATGCATGATGATTCAAATGCTACAATTATACCCTAAAATATGAGCAACACAATATATAAAGAAGTTAGAGCCATTTTGAACACATAATTAAAAATCGGTCATGAAATCAAGCAAAACAAGTAGAGCTAGGTCCCATTTTTGACATAAAAATTCACTTAATTTAAAACAGTATCAAATGAGACAAATAAGTATGCTAGATTGTAGAGGACAAAATAAGGATCAAAACGACACTAAAATCATGCAATTTGGACCTACGATGCTCAAGTTATGCTAAAAACAGTGCAAGGTCATAAATGTAATAAAAATGCAAGAAAAATAAAGGATAAATATTGCATTTAGGTCCCTGGGGGGACCTAAATGCAAATAAAGAAAACCGCCTGGGCCCAGTTGTAATTTTCCCAATGCGAGCAGGGGCATATTTGTAAATCTTCAAACTTTGGAGGGCTTCCCTGTAAAATACCCAGGCACGCACGTGAGGCACGTGCCTGGGGACCAAATTGTAATTCCATGAACTTCCGGGTCTTTCTATGCAATTTACCCAGGCCTCACGTGCGGTGCACGTGAGGGCTCAGGCTCGGGAGGCGGATCAGGCTTGGGGCCACGTGGCAGCCTTCTGTGGTTCGTCTTGAGGCTCGGATGACCCGAGCCTATTGGTCTGGAGGGGAGGCTCGGGCTGCCACGCGTCTATATCTCGACCGTCCGATCAGGAGGATCGGACGGAGGCTGTACCACCTTCTTCCTCCGCGACCCACCGGAGTAGGCGGGGCTCCGGCGAGGTCGATAGAGCTCCGCCGCCTGCCGCAGACACACCTGATGGTCGGAAAAGTTAGCTGGGGGTGCTGCGAAGATGGTGGAACTCCGACGATGCTCCAGGCGTGGTCAGAACTTGGAGTCGATGAAGCTTCGCCGGAGGAGAAGATCGTGAAGATGCTCCGGTCTGATCTCCGGCCAATGAACCTGCAAATCGTTAAAGGCATAGCCGAAGCGTGTTGTGAGTGTAACGTGAGTGAAATGGAGTCCCAGGGAGGTGGTCGGAGCGGGGGACCAGGGCTCCTTCCCCGCCGGAGCAGAGGAGGAGGTGGCGGAAGATGGACATGGTTGTGGAGAAGGGAAGGGTGAGTCGGAGGAGGTTGGCGAGGATGATGGCGTTGCTGCGAAGCTGATGAGCGGTTTAAATGGAGGATGAGTGAAGGGTAGATGGGGGGGAAAATTTGGAGAAAACAAGGGAAAAACACCTCGCCGGAGCGAGGTGTTGGTGGAGGCTGTGATCTATGCTGAGGCCTTCATCGGACCTCGGGGGGATCTTCGCACGACGGGGGCGATCATCCCCGGTGCTCGGTGGTGCCAGGAGGTCACCCATACGCGGCGGAGCCACCGCGGGTCAACACCGGCGAGTACCCATCGTCGCCTCGACGTTCCGCCCCTCCGCTATCACCGGAGGGGCGGAGGAGGCTAGGGTAAAGGCCAATAATGGTGGACAGGTGCTCCGGTAGCGGGGAAGGGGGTTATATAGGTGAAGGTGGTCGGAGGTTACAGAGTCGGCGAGGCGTTTTCGAGCGAGGAATAAATGGAGTGGGAGTGATGGTGAGGGGACTTGATGAAGGCGCGAGGATGGCGGAGGTACGGGCTTCGAGGAAGAGGCGTTATGAGAGGGAGAGGTAGCCGGAGATGGCGGCCAAAAAAGGAAGGGGGCGGTGGGCTCGGTTATCGTAACGTCTGGAGAGGGACTCGGTCGGAGGTGGACGATGAACCACAGCCGTTGGATCGTGAGATCCAACGGCTGTGAGTAGAGCGCGGACAGATGGCTGTGATCAGATCCTTAGGATCTGATCGCACGGTTGGCGTTGAGGCGGTAATGAACGGTTCAGATGAGGAGCCGGGTCCATCCAAGGGCAAGGGCGAAGAGGGTGACGTGGAGTATTGGGGAACGTTGGATGATGGATATGATCAAACGGTCGAGGTACAAGGGAGACGTGGCGCAATGAGGGGTGTCGGATGGAGGGTAGGATCGGAGGGCTGAGAAATAGGCGGGAGCGGATGGTTGGGATTGGATCTCAGGAGAGATCTAACGGCTGTGAGATAAAGCGTGGGTGGACGGTTGAAATGGGGGCGATTGGAAGGGGATCTGACGGCCCAGATGGGGCGCCAGATGGCGGGAAGGAGAGCGGGCCACGTGGGCGGCCCAGGGGGCGCCACGTGGCCCAATCAGAATAATTCAGAAATAAAAACAAAGAAAAATATAAAAGAAATAGTTAGAGGCCGAATTTGGAAAAAGTCAAAACATGAAAGTTGTTAGTCTCGACGAGATCTACAACTTTCATGTTGGGCAAAAAGCCAAAAGAGGTCATCTGTACAAAAGCTATTTTTGGGGGCATTTTTAAGGGGATAAAAACACCGGTTTTGTGGTTTTGAGTTGTTTTTGTATTTTTTTATCTTTTTAAGGGTCAGTGAAATATGGACAACTTATCTACCTAATTTTTAGGGGCTTTTGAATTATAAAATAATTACAGAAAAATAAGGACAATTAAATACAAATAATTAAAGGCTAATTATACACAATATAGTACATGATAAAAATAGAGTTTTAAAGGATATTTTTATTGGCTTGTTTAAGCAGGGATTTTAATACGGAGTTCTTAGCAGGATGAATACGAGATTCATCATACCCCTATACTTAAACCATGCTCGTCCTCGAGCATCTAAAGAATGAAGGAGTCGGATTAATTCCTGACAGTGCATGTGAAAGATTCAAGGCTTGATCTTTCGAAGACCCTTGACCTGAGTGATCCTAAAATTCTGGGTTTATCCAAGCCCTAGTCAGAAGGAATCCAACTTCTCTGATTATCAGACTCTCTTTTTGTACATATAATATAAGGATATGACATTTAGTGTACTGCATTTCATGAGAGCCGAGTCGATGCATCACCCAAAGTTCCAGTCCCAAAGATTCTCCTCTAGACCTAATCCTCAATACTAGGGAATAAGTATGTTCTTGCTCCAGTCCACCGTCTCATTAGTTTGTCAGACTTTGAAATGTAGATGGACGGCCAGATGATGGAGGGACATGGGATTGTGTATATTTTTCTCACCCTCACATTGGAACAAGGGGCCTCTCGAGTGCCTTTTACTCAACACATGTAAATTATTAATTTGTTGATCAATGTGTCCGTCAAGAGAGATTGGAGTCGTCTGCACTTGTTTTTCTGGGAATACACCGGGGTGTGTCTTTTCTGAGTATCTAAGATACCTTCGACACCCAGACTTGTATCGCTTACGATGCAGGGCCCTTTTTGTGGTGTCAGCCCGACTCCTTAGTCCTAATTAGCGCTTGGTCCAAGTGGACACTTGAAAATGTTTGGGAGCGCTCGCCTTTGGTGGAAGCTCATTTGGAATTTTTGACTTTGGATTTAGAGCTTTTCTTTGACATTTCATTTCTTTTGTTGGCTAGCTCCACTGCTTTTACCAAGAGATTGGCGCACACTGATCAACAAGTTTCTTTAAGTTTCATCACACCCTGGCACTTTTAGGTAAATATCAAGAGATAGCATATGAATCTTGTTCACATACTGGCTAGGGTTTTGCTGACACTCAGGTTTTCTGAAGCCTTCATTAACTTTATCCCATCCTCGAATATCCTTAGATCAGGTCTAAACTTAAATCCATGGTCCTAGTTCCTCAAGTGATATCTCATCTCAGCTCATCAATCATGCAGTTGTGGAAGTGACTGTGCTGATCATATTTTCTTGAAAGTAGAGATTAAGAGTGCAATATAGCACTCAAATCTTTCAAACCAGAGGAGTGTGGATATTTAAGTCATGAAAACCCTAATGACTAAGGTATGTTAACTCAGACTCTCTAGATCCCAGAAATCCAGTGTCCTCAAATTCCTCAAGCCTTGCGTTAGTGTGAATGTGTCAGGAATACACCAACTCCTTGGGTTAGTGAATTTTTGTGTGATTTTTGATTTTTGCAGATTTTTATGGGTTTTATAGTTTTTTTTTTGTCGGAGAGACAATGACTGACCCAGGCTCAAATAAATAAAAGTATCCACTCTCAGCCAGTATGGGTGTAAGTGCGGGTCGAGACCCGTGATCCTTAAGGACGGTGCCATATGCGGTGTCCTTTAAACCACCCACTCTGCTAAGGGAGACCGAGGTTCCCTCACTGAAAATGTTTACTAAGCCTAGTAGTCAGAGCCAAATTCCGAAAAACATTTTTAATTTTTCATTTTTTTTTTGAAAAAGGGTTATTTACAAAGATTAATCCCTCAAAATTTTAATTTTTACAGGATTTTACTCAGTTCACTAGTTTACCAAAACCCAGCCCGAAAATTAAAAAGTTTTAAAAACGCGAGCTAAGGCTAAAGTAATATACAATAATATACGGTATACCCCCCTATACTTAAAATTTGCTATGTCCTCATAGCACAAGTGCCATGAAGCCAAGGCTCGGTTCAAGTACAGGGAGATATACCGGAACTGAGGAGGAGAGTCCCCCTATACTTAGGCCAAAATTGGCCTAAGTACAAGAAGACGGGACGAGGGAAGGAAGAGCAGGCAGGTCCCCCCTATACTTAGGCTACAAATAGCCTAAGTAAGGTCTGTGTTAGGGGGGGGGGTTTATGAAGAATATATATACACACACAGAGAGAGAGAGAGAGATAGAAATATACAGGGGGTGGGTGGGGTGAGTATGTGCAGTGTAGGTGTGAGTGTGTGTGGGGGGGGGATTTTTTTTTTTTTACAAAATGCAATTCTGAAAATAAATATGCAGATGCAAGTTTTTTTTTTTTTACAGAATGCAATGCAATTTAACTGCTATAATCTCCCAAATCCTTCTCAGGTTCTTTCGCGGCCTCTTCAGCGGAAGTATTTGACTTCTCGCCTCCATGAGGATCAAGCGTCCTCGATCACCATGGGCCCTGCCACAAAAGATAAACGTTAGAAATCCAGAGAAATTAAATCAGCAAATAATATGCAACTAAATGATGCATGGAATGAGGACCTAGAAATCATTGAATTAATTTAAAAAAATCAAAATTCAAAAATTAAGCAAAGCCGTATCCCCGGCAACGACGCCATTTGATGAACGTAAAATTCGCCTCGATAATAATGACGAATTAAGTCGTAGTACAGGAGGCGAATTTTGTTCAGCAAAAACCACAGTCTTTGAATGCTGTGGAATATTTATACTTGGTAAGTGTACCAAGGTCGAACACAAGGATACAGCTGCTTAATTATGGCTTTTGAATTTTGATTCTTGAAGTTCAATGTCAATTAATCTCCATTTCAGGTCCATATGCAATTTATGAAGCACTAAGCTAAGTGATGCTATGATGCATGTATTTTTATCGGTTTTTATGCAAATTAAAGGGATGCATGGGCAATTAATGCAAGGGAACATGCATGATGATTCAAATGCTACAATTATACCCTAAAATATGAGCAACACAATATATAAAGAAGTTAGAGCCATTTTGAACACATAATTAAAAATCGGTCATGAAATCAAGCAAAACAAGTAGAGCTAGGTCCCATTTTTGACATAAAAATTCACTTAATTTAAAACAGTATCAAATGAGACAAATAAGTATGCTAGATTGTAGAGGACAAAATAAGGATCAAAACGACACTAAAATCATGCAATTTGGACCTACGATGCTCAAGTTATGCTAAAAACAGTGCAAGGTCATAAATGTAATAAAAATGCAAGAAAAATAAAGGATAAATATTGCATTTAGGTCCCTGGGGGGACCTAAATGCAAATAAAGAAAACCGCCTGGGCCCAGTTGTAATTTTCCCAATGCGAGCAGGGGCATATTTGTAAATCTTCAAACTTTGGAGGGCTTCCCTGTAAAATACCCAGGCACGCACGTGAGGCACGTGCCTGGGGACCAAATTGTAATTCCATGAACTTCCGGGTCTTTCTATGCAATTTACCCAGGCCTCACGTGCGGTGCACGTGAGGGCTCAGGCTCGGGAGGCGGATCAGGCTTGGGGCCACGTGGCAGCCTTCTGTGGTTCGTCTTGAGGCTCGGATGACCCGAGCCTATTGGTCTGGAGGGGAGGCTCGGGCTGCCACGCGTCTATATCTCGACCGTCCGATCAGGAGGATCGGACGGAGGCTGTACCACCTTCTTCCTCCGCGACCCACCGGAGTAGGCGGGGCTCCGGCGAGGTCGATAGAGCTCCGCCGCCTGCCGCAGACACGCCTGATGGTCGGAAAAGTTAGCTGGGGGTGCTGCGAAGACGGTGGAACTCCGACGATGCTCCAGGCGTGGTCAGAACTTGGAGTCGATGAAGCTTCGCCGGAGGAGAAGATCGTGAAGATGCTCCGGTCTGATCTCCGGCCAATGAACCTGCAAATCGTTAAAGGCATAGCCGAAGCGTGTTGTGAGTGTAACGTGAGTGAAATGGAGTCCCAGGGAGGTGGTCGGAGCGGGGGACCAGGGCTCCTTCCCCGCCGGAGCAGAGGAGGAGGTGGCGGAAGATGGACATGGTTGTGGAGAAGGGAAGGGTGAGTCGGAGGAGGTTGGCGAGGATGATGGCGTTGCTGCGAAGCTGATGAGCGGTTTAAATGGAGGATGAGTGAAGGGTAGATGGGGGGGGAAATTTGGAGAAAACAAGGGAAAAACACCTCGCCGGAGCGAGGTGTTGGTGGAGGCTGTGATCTATGCTGAGGCCTTCATCGGACCTCGGGGGGATCTTCGCACGACGGGGGCGATCATCCCCGGTGCTCGGTGGTGCCAGGAGGTCACCCATACGCGGCGGAGCCACCGCGGGTCAACACCGGCGAGTACCCATCGTCGCCTCGACGTTCCGCCCCTCCGCTGTCACCGGAGGGACGGAGGAGGCTAGGGTAAAGGCCAATAATGGTGGACAGGTGCTCCGGTAGCGGGGAAGGGGGTTATATAGGTGAAGGTGGTCGGAGGTTACAGAGTCGGCGAGGCGTTTTCGAGCGAGGAATAAATGGAGTGGGAGTGATGGCGAGGGGACTTGATGAAGGCGCGAGGATGGCGGAGGTACGGGCTTCGAGGAAGAGGCGTTATGAGAGGGAGAGGTAGCCGGAGATGGCGGCCAAAAAAGGAAGGGGGCGGTGGGCTCGGTTATCGTAACGTCTGGAGAGGGACTCGGTCGGAGGTGGACGATGAACCACAGCCGTTGGATCGTGAGATCCAACGGCTGTGAGTAGAGCACGGACAGATGGCTGTGATCAGATCCTTAGGATCTGATCGCACGGTTGGCGTTGAGGCGGTAATGAACGGTTCAGATGAGGAGCCGGGTCCATCCAAGGGCAAGGGCGAAGAGGGTGACGTGGAGTATTGGGGAACGTTGGATGATGGATATGATCAAACGGTCGAGGTACAAGGGAGACGTGGCGCAATGAGGGGTGTCGGATGGAGGGTAGGATCGGAGGGCTGAGAAATAGGCGGGAGCGGATGGTTGGGATTGGATCTCAGGAGAGATCTAACGGCTGTGAGATAAAGCGTGGGTGGACGGTTGAAATGGGGGCGATTGGAAGGGGATCTGACGGCCCAGATGGGGCGCCAGATGGCGGGAAGGAGAGCGGGCCACGTGGGCGGCCCAGGGGGCGCCACGTGGCCCAATCAGAATAATTCAGAAATAAAAACAAAGAAAAATATAAAAGAAATAGTTAGAGGCCGAATTTGGAAAAAGTCAAAACATGAAAGTTGTTAGTCTCGACGAGATCTACAACTTTCATGTTGGGCAAAAAGCCAAAAGAGGTCATCTGTACAAAAGCTATTTTTGGGGGCATTTTTAAGGGGATAAAAACACCGATTTTGTGGTTTTGAGTTGTTTTTGTATTTTTTTATCTTTTTAAGGGTCAGTGAAATATGGACAACTTATCTACCTAATTTTTAGGGGCTTTTGAATTATAAAATAATTACAGAAAAATAAGGACAATTAAATACAAATAATTAAAGGCTAATTATACACAATATAGTACATGATAAAAATAGAGTTTTAAAGGATATTTTTATTGGCTTGTTTAAGCAGGGATTTTAATACGGAGTTCTTAGCAGGATGAATACGAGATTCATCAACCCATTGTGTTAATCGCCGAATATTTGTCAAATAGCAGGGTAAGCTGATTAGTCATTTTGTCACCGGTGACTATGCCAAGTTCTACTACAAACTTACATACCCCAAGTGAACATTAACTACATCCAATGTAGTTGCCACATCTTACGCCACCAATACTTTGTCGAAATAGCCATATTGTCCTGCTTCTTGATACAGTTAGCTCACAGAGCACTAATGTCCAACAAGAATAAGAATCCTGAGGTTGACTTCCTATCATCCAAATCTTATTGAAAATCTGAATCAGTGTACCCTAAGACTTAGAAATCATTATATTCATAAATCAAGCTGCAGTCTTGAGTTCTATTAGGTACTTAAAGATGCTCTTCATTGCAGTCCAATGTTTCTCTCCATAGCAGGATTGGTAACGGCTTACCACTCCCACTGCATGGCAGATATCTGGTCTAATACACATCATGGCATACATCAAGCTTCCCACAACCAATGTATAAGGGCATATGTCCATGGCTTTCCTTTTCCTCAACATTTTGAGGAGCCATCCTGTTAATATTACTTGAATCCTAACTACTTGTTGGGTTGCTAATGTGGCTGATCTACGTCCTGCTTCTAATTGATTGAGAGCAGTTAGGCTAAGATTGTTGACATATCTGATCAGCATCCTGCCTTCTGATTGGTTGAGAGCTACTGGGCTAGGATTGCTGAAATATTTGATCCACCTCCTGAAACCTGATTAGCTGAGAGCTGCATGGATGGATTACTGAATACAAATGATATTCTTCTGTTGTAGTATAAAAGGGGCCCTAGGGCCACCAGATACTACAATCCTCATTCTGATCCTGATCTCATCCCATACATGTACTTTCTCAGTATCCTCTATAATTCTTTATCTCCACATAGTGAAATTGATCGCCGCATCCCAAGGATGTAGCCTATTTATGTGTGAATATTATAAATCTTTGTGTTTGTGTCTTGCTTCTTTGATCGTGTTTGTGTGTGTTTGCTTCAGTGATTCACAACAAACTGGTATTAGAGCTTCCATTTTCGTCAAAATCATCCATCAAGATGGCATCACACAATCTGAAGATCGAGAAGTTTACAAGGAAGAACGGATTCATTCTATGGCAGATCAAGCTATGTGCCTTTCTAAAGCAGCAAGGCATCTGGGTACCTCAGACCAGGAGTGGGCGAAGGTACTCAAACCCTCCGAGTTGATGGTACAGGAAGAGAAGGCGCACTCGACGATCATGTTGTGTTTGGCAGATGAGATTATCGAGGAGTTTACCGATAAGGATTCCATGACCGATCTGTGGTTGAGACTAGAAAGTCTCTACATGATAAAGTCTCTGACCAACAAGTTTCTCTTCAAGCAACGTATGTTCTCTCTCCTCATGCAGGAAGGTGGATCTCTTAAAGAACATCTAGATCGCTTTAATATATTATTGATGGATTTAAGAAACGTAGATGTTAAGAATGAAGATGAGGATGTTGTCTTGATTTTATTAATTTCTCTTTCATTATTGTTTGATAATTTCATTATCATTTATTGTGGGAAAAGAATCGATAACCCTAGAGGAAGTTCGCACGAGTCTGCATATGCGTGAACTTCGACATATGGCTACCGGGAAGTAGAACTCTAATGCTGCAGGTTTGGTTATGACTAATGAGAAGAGTCATGCCGGTTCTGGCTACACAAAGAAGGGAAAGTAGAAGTCCAAGTTAAAGAATCACAATGCTAGGGACGTCTGCAATTACTTAAGGAACCTGGACATTGGAAGGACTTCCCGAAGAAGAAAGGGAAAGACATGGTTTCTATCGTGGCTCATGGAGGCGTAGATTCTGAAGATGATATGGTTCTCACCATCATGGATTAGAAGATGATGGATAGCACATGGGTTCTTGATTCAAATTGTTCTTACCATATGACTCCCACTGAAGATTAATTCTGCACCTATGAGAAGATAGATGGCGGAAACATCGTCATGGGGAATGATGCAGCGCGGCCAGTGATTGATCCAGTGCTTTCCTGGCATGCAAGATTCTAGGGATTGGCTCTGTAAAGAACAAGATGCATGATGGAGTTGTGAGGATAGTGACAGAAGTACACCATGTTCCTGATATGAGGAAGAACATGATATCCCTTGGAGTCTTGGACTCTAAAGGATACATGTACAATGCTGAAGGTGGAGTCATGCAAGTTGCCAAAGTTGGGGTCGTTTTCATCAACAACAAGCAAAAGACTCTATACATCATGCAGGGGTCCACAGTTACAGGTTTTGTTGCAGTGGCATCCCAAGGTATGAGATCAGAGTCAGAATTGTGGCATATGCAGTTGGGACACATGAGTCAGATGGGGATGAATATCCTCAGTCGGAAAGGTCTTATCGAGGATCTCAAGGGATCCAAGCTGAAGTTCTGTGAGCATTGCATGTTGGAAAAATAACACAGGAAAAAATTCAGCAAAGGCGTTCACATGACGAAGGAGACGCTCGACTACATCCATGTCGATTGTTGGGGTACTTTACAGATCCCATCTTTAGGAGGTGCCAGGTATTTTCTATCTATTATTAATGATTACTCCATGATGGTGTGGGTGTACATGATGAAGCACAAGAGTAAGGCATTTCAGATCTTCAAGCAGTAGAGGACATTGGTGGAGAACTAGACTTCTAAGAAGATAAAGCATCTTCATACAGATGTGCGTGATATTCTTGGGGTCTCTTCTAAAAAGTGGATTGGAAGAGAGAGATATCCTCTTATAAATAGATATGATTACAATTAGGGACTTTTTTTAGATATCTCTATTTATTATTTTTAATGTGTTCACCACTTAGATATCATAGTTGTCTTGCATAGTTAGAGAGAACGTCTTCTCCTTTCAACTAGATTTAATATTATGTCAATGGTGAGACTAGGTGGGGGTCGTTGGTTGTTCATTTCTAATTCAGGAAGCCTTGGGGGTGAGGGGGAGGGTGCGTCAGGAGAGCCCACTCCTTCCTTTCCCAGAAAGCCTTCCATGGGAAGTCCCTAGTTGTTGGTCGAATGTCTATGTTTTTTATGAATAACTAGAAGTCATTCGGGAGAAGCTCGAATCTTATATTGTTATCCTTTTAGTTACTTATAGAATGAGATTTTGCACTAGAAACTATTTTGGTAGGTTGATTTCGGCCAAAAAGAGGGTTGGGATGTAGGACTAGGGATATAGGACTTTCCATTTCAAGAGTTGTGAATAGTATTTTTCTAGGTTTTTTAAGAATGATATGAACTACTAGATATTGTTTAACTATTTCAAGTTATTGGCGTGGATAACTCAAATATTTACAAAGTTCTTAGATCATATACCAAAATGCTTACAACTTGGGATCGCACATCAAAGTCAACACTAACAGATCACATTGTTGGTGATGTCGGTGATTGTCTAGAGTCAGAGTATATTTGGCCTTCTTGGATTAGACAGATAGTGAGGGTCCAAGAAACAACCTATATACTTGGATATGGCACCAAGATTTCTTGCAGAAAGGGTTATCTCGAAAAGCAAAATAATAATATTTTATATCACTAGTAGAGGTATACTACTAAGCAATAATTTCATATATATATATATATGCATAAGCAAATATCAATAAGATTGACAAATAAAGGACATGTGAATATTATAATATCACTTGGAAAATTATCACAAATAGTATTGGCGCATACAAAAAGGTCTTTGACTAGCTACAAAGAAACTTGAAAAACTAGAGGCGATCAAACATTGTTGTTGAGAGCTCTTGCGAATCAGAATAATCATAATAACTCTCAAAAGATTAAAATCTGCCCAATAATGCTATATATCTTGTAGAACACACACACAGATAGATAGAGAGAAGATCAACTCTATATTGCTTTGTAGTTGTGAGTAGTGGCATGTCTTCCAACAATGAGTATGTGTTCCTTTATACATTGGTATGGTTGAACATTTGAAAATATGACCATTGAGAACAAATATGGTAATCAATAATCATGAAGATTCTACTCAATCGATCGATCAGTTCATATCAGTTTATCGATCATGCGAGGTTGATCGGTCATGTCAATGTAAGTTGATTAGTCAAAACTAGTCATTAAAGAACAATTGAGTTGATTTCAAAAGTGATCGATCAAGGCTCTCAAATGGTTGATCATAAGATAATTGATCAGGTACAAACTGCTAGTCGGTCAATTTCGTAATATAAGCAAGCATCAAATGGTCGACCAGATATCAAAGTTGCCTGATCTGGGTCTTTATAATCAGATTTTAAAGTTGGTTGATCATGGTATAGTTGATCAGATGTTGAAGGTGATCGTTTAGGTCAAGTTCTGAGTTGTTCTCAATTTGCCAAGTTTTGTTGATATACTTGAGCTTACAACTTGATATAAGAAATACAATATAATAACTTCATAATCAAATTACATCAAGGTATAACAACAATAAAACTTCTTGAATCGACACTTGATCCTTTGATAGTGCTTCTAACAACCAATATGCCTGCAAGTCAAATATACAAAATATGCTAAGGACTTGCTATATGTATGCGCCATCATACAAACCAATGCACAAAAGAGAATAAGCACAAGTTCTGCAAATAGAGAAACAAAGAACTAATAGATAAATCAAACTAAAACCAAGAAGATTCCATTATAGTATGTGCATAAGACTTGCTAGCATTCTCAAGGGAGATGAAGAAGATTCAAGATTGCTTCTGGACTAAGCATATTCAGATCAGATGTGCTCATCTAGGGAACATTTCAGAACATATCATAGATGTGATGAAGACATGGCTAAAATGATAGGTAGAGAGGTTCACTATGCCAAGAAGTCATATTAGTGCAATTTTGTGTTTTTTTGGAGAAGTGTAAACTTTGACAGGTGTCAAACATGTTCTTTCAAAAAATCAAATTTGACTAGGAATGATCAAGCCACAAAGATGTCAAGTCATCATTGGAGGAGTCCTTTGATACATCATTGGAGAAGCGTGTGACAACAAGGAGAAGCGAATGTGATTCGCTTCGTCAAAGGACGATAACACATTCTCTAGCCATGAGAGATGTGCCATGTCGTGTTAGAAAGCACTACTCCAAATTGTATGAACATGCCCAAGAGGAGGGACGCCAAAGGCACCTAGTAGATTTTAAAAGACGACGAATTCTTGCAAGTGACGAGGATAGACTACTGCGAACTCAAGAAGATGCGAAGATCATGATGCAATTGAACTCAACAGAGAGATTGCTAGATTTATGAGTAATATTGGGTTTGAAAATCCTAAAGAAAATTGGCTCCAAATCCTAATAAAAACTGAATTTTATTCTATATAGATCTTGTACTTAGACTATGTCTTGAGGTGAGGACATTATCTACATACCACATCATAAGGCAACAATACGAGAGGAAGAGAAGAGAAGAGATTAAGTGAACATAGAACGTTATACTTGTTTTTTTTTCTCCGTGAATTTTCTTCTCCGGTGACCGTGACAGGAGACCAACCATTATATTTATCGTGTTATCTTTTTCATATGCTTTCCACGGTGATAGTTAATTGCGCATCATGTTTATGTCTCAACAGATACACTATAGAATAATGATTAAGAGTAATTTTTTTAAAACGAAGATTTGGAAATATTATAACCAAATTGGATACTTATATCACCTTCATCAAGAAGGATCAGTTTTCGCTTTAGTCTGTTGAAAACTTGCTTAAAGATTACAAGTGTTGAGCCGATCTAAATTTGATATATAACATTCTCTTGAGGCACGGTCCCAATTTTCAAAGCCTCTTTTGAATACAATACTAATAGGTATATCGACATGAACTTGTTATCAATAAGTTAGATGAGACCAACTTTTCTAAACATAAGTGCATGGATAATCCATACTTTCACATAGGCATAAAAACACATTGTAACAAAAGGGAGTTTCGACCAACAAAGTCTTTGAATCAATATATAGTGCACCTGCTACCTATAATTATAGCAAAATTTACATATTTCCAAATTTTGCAGAAATTTTCTACTACTAAATACGGTGAGTTAAAAAGCTAGATATAGAAAGTAGATGGTGATGTTATGCTTTGACGCAGTATTTAAACATCTTTGATCGCCATAAAGACCAGCAACCATTTTCATCCTAGCAGCATACATAGGGATACATGCATTCTTCTATACATATTAATCTGCACAAATGCTACTTTTTTAACAAAAAAAACTGCAAAAGGGATGGAGAGATATAGGGAGAAGACAATCCAAAACCTGTTATACTTTTTTTTTTGAAAGAAAAAGGATAACTACACTGCAGTAGCTATTTTGAGTACCGGAATGGCGAAAAATAATAGGAATGCACATACATGTAGGTCAACAAAACTTCCACGAAAATGTAACATGCAAAAGAAGACCAGCATAACATTTTCCTTACCCATGTCCCCACCCACATCGACTTATCCCACTCGCTGGCCTGACCATTGACCACAGAGAGCAGCAGACCCAAGCGGGGGTCAGGGTCCCAGTCCATTCCAACATGTTGCCGTCTTTCATATCATCCCTCTTCTCACCAACTCCTCTGTGGCATCCACCACTGAGGACTCAAATCTGGCTCTTTTTTAAGTCATTCCAGACACCATGCATCACCTCCAGAAGAGCTTCCCATATGTCATCATAGTGTAATTGCTTTCATGAGTTAGCATTTTCAGGTACTTGATGGGTTCATGTGGTTCTTTAAGCTTATCAGTGATTTTGGCTATGCTGGGTATTTTCTTGAAGGAATCTCTCATGCTGTATTCCCATTGAGATATATTACTACCCTAAATAGCAAAATCGCTACTATGCACTAACAAAGATGTAGCTATCGAGTGCGTAGTAACCAAAAAAAACATAGCAGTCATCCACAAGGCCTTTTTTCCATTCGTGAAAAAAAAACCGATTTATCTGTCAAATAAACCTCATAAGCCAGTGTCTTTTTTACAGAAAGATGCAAACAAGATAGAAACAACAACAACAACAACAACAACAACAACAACAACAAAGCCTTTTCCCACAATTAAGTAGGGTCGGCTAACAAACAAGATAGAAAGTTGAATAAAAAATGCATTAATACACTGAAAGGGATTCACTGTTGAGAATAAAGTTCAGAATCCCAATGTGACTTTAAGAGGGATAGCACATAAATCTACTAAGAAGAACCAAAGAAAGAGTTCTGAAGGATTATCAGCTGCTTTATCAGTGGTATCCTCAACAGCTTTTCACTACGGAAAATCTAAACATATTAAATTTCCAGCCAAGAGATAAAAGGTTAAAAATTTGCAAAATAACATATGAAGATCAATGCATCCTATTGGCTGTGCAGTAATTTTTCAGATATCCTTCTGTTTTAAACGTTCCAGCATCTAGACAAACGAACTTTTACGGAAAGCAACAACCAAAGAAGATTGTTTCAACTTGTGTTTCTCAAGAAAGATTGTACCAGGCAATAACAATGCAAGAAAAATGAGACCAAGAAGTCGGACTGGCGGCAAGAGAAATCATGTACGGAACATTTTTATATAAGGCACCAGTCTTCAGGTAGCACTGCATTTCATGTTCTTGTGGGTTGCCAAGAGAAAAGCCTTGGTTTGTTTTTATTGGAAATGGATATACAAGTGGAATTAGTATCCGGAGTTCAGAACTTCAAATAGCTAAAACTGCAAAAATTTGACATGATTGCAACGTGAAATATATAAAAAAAGGACACAAAATACTGCATCCTATAAACTCTCAAAATCCACAAACCATATACACTCAGAGGTCATATTAGCATAACTGGCTGAATAAAGAGCATTTGACACCAACAAAGCAATGTATACAATCAGAAATAAATCAAGACAACTGGCGGGTTTACAGCACATCCGAAGTAAAATAATTAGAGAAAATAAGATGCAAAATGCCGTATATCAAGTTGAAATGCCAATGTGGATGCACACAAACATAACTAATTTTAACCACAGAACAAACGTTCAAGTGACTTATTTCTGATCGGGGAATAATATGCTTTGGGTGGACAACCACCGAGGGTGGTCACGCTATACGTTTTCAGAAAAAAAAACAATCAATCAAATGAATGGTAGAACACTAGAAGCCAATTTTAAATAAACAAACTGCTAACTTGAATTAAATTATCACAAGCTTAAATACAACAAGAGGCTTAGCTCTGGTGGAAGATGTCAATTATATTCAGGATATAGCACAATAAAAAGGCTACAACAGACACAAAAACGAGTGTCAAAAAACAGACACAAAAACACTAACAGGTCTCTTACCTCTACTATCTGACAAATGCATTAGTTGCATATGTGCACCGTGGGATAACATGTTAGGGCTGAATTTTCTTGAGATGCTGAACTACTTGTTTCATGGTAGGCCTATTAGTGAGAGAATCCACAGTACATTTCAGGGCCAGATGCAGAGTATCAATCAAGTCGTCAGAAGGACCGGCACCCCACAAACCGTCTATGAAAAACTCACGCGCCCGGCCTTTCTTGAGCAACATAGCTGCCCAATTAACAATGTTAAAACCATTCCCATATGGAGAGAATGAAGGATCCAATGCTTTCTTATCTGAAAGCAACTCCAGTAGCACCACACCATAACTATAGACATCTGCTTTATCAGAAACACGACAAGTCATAGCATATTCAGGAGCAACATATCCAAAAGTTCCTGCAACACCTGTGGTGGCATGAGTCTCTGAGTTGCCAAGAAGCCTGGCCAGTCCAAAATCGGACAAATAAGCATTAAAATCATTGTCCAGCAATATATTGCTTGGTTTTACATCCCGATGAAGGATACGGGGGACACATTGGTCATGCAGATAGGCAAGTGCACAAGCAACATTTAGTGCAATTTTGTGAAGGACCCTCCAATCCACAGGTCTTCTGTTCCTGGTGCTTATAAACTTTTCTAAGTTACCTCCGGGGAGATAATTATATATTAGAAACATTTCTACTTCACTTACATGAAAGCCTATCAGGGTAACAAGATTGGGATGACGCCATCTTCCAAGTGTCTTTATTTCAGCATGGAACTGCTGTACTCCCTGAATTTTCCCCACAAACAATCTCTTTATCGCAACAATTACACCTGGGGCAATCTCGGCTTTGTAAGTAGCTCCAAATCCTCCACTCCCAATACAGTTGCTTGCACTAAAATTTCCAGTCGCACGGACAACATTCTCATAAGTCAGTGGGGCCCCGACATTCACAAAAACAGTAACATCCTTTTTCCCTGCTGACTGAACTTTGGCCTTTGGAACACACTTTCTTGTGTATATGTAGATAACAACCAGAGCAAAAAGAACTGAAACAATGGCTGCAGCAGACGATATAGAGGCAATTTCAATAGAGCTGAACCCACTACCCTTCCCTGATGGAGGAAGTTCTTCTGTGGATTCCAAACTGCGGCCTCGGAAATTTCCAGATGGAATGAATGCAGATAATACCAGAGAGGGCTTAAGCATCACTCTGCCAAGAATGGTACCAGAACTCACTTTGGTGGCACTAGAGGGTGCAAGCTCAGAAATATTATTTGGCTCACTAAACATAGAGATTGAAGTTTTTTTTGCTCCGGACATGGGAATCTTAGTCAAGAGCTTATTATGATTAAGGACAGTGAGATTACCCAATGCAACAATTTCACTGGGAGCTCCACCAAAAGGAGAATTTGACGAATGATCTAACACATCAGGTGATAGCAGCCGATGAAGACTTGTGGGAATACTGCCGGTTATATTATTGCCGGCCAAGGAAAAATGTTTCAAGTTTTTAAGGAGACTAAGGCTTTCAGGAATCCGTCCCTGCAATTGGTTTCTGCTAAAATCGAGATGCTTGAGAGCATTACAAAGACCCAGATGGAAAGGGAGAGTCCCACTGAGCTGATTCCCAGAAGCATCAAGAACCATAAGAGAACCACAGACCGAACCAATTCCCGCAGAAATTGAACCTGACAAAAGATTGTCACTGATATCAAGAACCAACCCACCCATGTACTCGCCTCCGCG
This sequence comes from Ottelia alismoides, assembly GCA_037367405.1. NCBI lineage: Eukaryota > Viridiplantae > Streptophyta > Magnoliopsida > Alismatales > Hydrocharitaceae > Ottelia > Ottelia alismoides. Next base: position 500,306 of record JAZKJV010007621.1, read on the forward strand.
AAGTAGGTGCTGCGGAAATGGTCCAGAGAGTTTGTTGCCATTCAGAAGCAATGCGTAAACAGTCTGCCTGTGCAATCTTTCCTTTGCAACGGGCAAATATGGAATACCACCACTGAAATTGTTTCTTCCAAAATCATGAAGGATTGCAACTTCAGACCCCATTCCAAACCGACGCAATGATTCTTCTACGTGCAACTTCCTGCTGAAGAATGACTCATATGCAGAAGAAGAATCATCAGTTGGAACATTCAAAGGACGGCATCCATTAAAAGTGAAGTTGGGTATGGCTCCTGAAAGTTGATTGCCACTAACATCGAATACATCCAAACAGGGCACGGGAAGCATCGGATCAAGCTCACCCGTCAGCTTGTTCCGACTCAGATTAAGATGCTTAAGCTGTCTACAACTGACAAAAGCCCGTGGCAGTTCTCCACTGAGCTGATTACCCCCTAAATTAACCACTTCCAAGCTCCCGCAAGATTCCCAATCTGCAGGGATCATCCCCGACAACGAAGCCCCTGGCGCCCAAAGCACTCTAAGCTTCGGAAGACCAGTAATCCTCCCATCTATCCCACCTTCGAAGCGATTAAGCTCGCCACTCCGACGACTATGCACAACACCATCCATATCTGATAGGACAATTACAGCCAAATGCAAGCAATTACCAAGCTCAGGGGGGAGAGGACCATCCAACTGGTTCCTCGACACATCCAGGCTCTGAAGCTTCCGCAACTGGCCTATCTCCCCAGGGATCCTACCGATTAATCCATTCCCAGCAAGCTCCAAATGCTCCAAACTATTGCAGCGCTCCCCGATCTCCGGCGGTATCCGTCCCCCGAACCTATTGAATGACAAGCGCAGCAATCTCAGCTTACACATCCCCCCCAACCACCGCGGGATGCCCCCGCCGAGCCGGTTGTGCGACAGATCCAGCAGCTCTAGCTCCGAGCACTCCCGCAAGCCCAACGGGATCACTCCATGGAACCTATTGAATCCCAACTTCAAAATCCGGAGCCTCCGGCCGAACCTCGCGGGGAGCGGCCCTTGGAGGGAATTCCCACGGAGATCGAGAACCTCGAGGCTCTCCATCTCGGCAACCTCAGGGGGGAGCACGCCGCGGAGGCCAAGGAACGGGAGCGCGAGGAAGCGAAGAGCATCGAGCCGTCCGATGGAGGGGGAGAGCTTTCCGCGGAATCGGACGGAGGAGGAGGGGAGACGGATGGAGGTGACTCTGGATCTGGAGTCGCAGGAGACACCGCGCCACGAGCAGTGGTGGTTTGGGTTCCACGATGAGGGCTCGGAGGAGGCGAGGAACTCGAGGCGGAGGAGGACGTCAAGGTCGGAGGGGAGGGCGAGGAAGGAGGGAAGGGAGAGGAGGAGGAGAAACAGAGGGAGGGGGAGGTCTGACGTCATCTCAGGTCAACAACAAGGGTGGGAGGATTATGGTGTGATGGTGGTGGTTTGAAGGTGTTGTTGAGTGGTCATCTGAGGGCGGAGGCGGTCTCCTCCTCCTTCTCAAGCAAGGTCTTTGCTTGCCTTGGTCTCTGTTTGCAGGGATGGTCTTTGCGGGAGGAGTGAGACGGGAGGTCTGTGGTCGTCCGCGTCGTCGGATATTATTACTTTTTTTATTTATTAGTTTTGGGATTTTTTGGTAAATTGTGTAGTGATCCTCTATGGAAGGGGCGGGGCCAGATATGATTAAAGGGTAAATTACAATTTGGGTTTCCATGTATGGGTCCGATCTTAGAATGGGCCCCGATCTTTAAATTGTAACAATTCGGATCCCAAGACCATTTAGGAAATGGGAATTTTAGGGTTCGCATCGACTACTCGAATATCACTCTGCTCTATCCGAACTCTGCTCTTTCCCTGATCGCAATTAATAGTAGTTGTGTGGTTTGCTGCCTCTCTCGGCTTCGCAAAGCCACGCCTCTGAGGTTTCATGACGAATATGCCCTTGTGGGAAGGGAACGAGGGTTGGGTTCTAACTTTTAAACAAGGGCATACTCATCATTAGCCCCAAAAGGTTCCTTACATTAATGGCACTAGGACCCGAATCGTTACAATTCAAAGATCGGGACCCATTCTGAGATCAGAACCATATATGGGGACCCAAATTGTAATTTACCCTATGATTAAATGGTCTAATTTGTCCCTCGGTGTCACGAAAGTTGGGACAACTCAACTCGATAAAAGCTCGTGAGCCGTCAAGTACGAAAAGTTATTGAATCTATAACTGAATCGGCTACTAAATTACTCATTGAAGTTATCGAGACATGTTCGAGTTGAGGCGTGCTCAACTCGCTAACTCGAATCGATAACTCATTTTTTTTATTTGTTAATTTTTTATAGGGTTTCCATTCTATATGTGCATACATGATGTATGAAGATGAGGAGGAAATGGTGCAGGGCTAACATAATACTTGGAATCGTATGATGTTAACACATTCCCTCTCTTAATTCCCAACTTCTCTGTAGTTCTCAATTCCATATGTATGATTATGAATATGATTTAAAATGTAACAGAAGTTACAAAACCCGCACTGGCCATACCCATCCTTCTCCCCACGTGCAACATCGCAGCTCCTCCTCTTTCATCTCCTCCATCATCTCCAACTAGACTTCTCTTATGTGCACAAGCAACAACCACTCCCAACAACCAGCATTTCTACAAATCATGGCTTCTTCTTCATGCACAAGCAACAAAAGCCGCCATACTAGTCCCTCTCCCATGCGCAATGTTACGGCTCCTCCTCTCCCATCTCTTCCATTATCTCCCACTGGGTTTCTCCTTTATGCACAAGCAACACAATCACCCCTAGCGGCGAGTACGGCTCTACAACTTCCAATTTCTCCTTTGTGCACTAGCAACACAACCATGGGAGACATATATATCCCGTATCTTTCATCACTTTTTTGTTATTCTACTTATATTATATATCAAATTATTATAGTTTTATCAAATACACATGAATAATTACATTTTGTATATACTCTCAAACATTGTTATTATTAATAAGATTAATAGTGAGTTCAATTATTTCTCCACTGAAAGTTCCCAGACAAGAAATAATGAATCGACCTACTAGAAAAACTCGTTCAGAGGCTCTCGAACCAACTCAAACTGCAACTCAACGAGTTCGAGTTTGAGTCAGCATTCATGAGCTTGAAGCTTATTGAGTTCGAGTTTTGTTATCTAGTTTGTGTCCAAGTAGGATCTGATGTGACTTGTTCTAACTTGATAATTCCCCCTTACCCATGAGAGAGGGATTTTTACATAAAAACCTATAAAGCTTCTCCAACTACACCATAACCTCTGGTTACATCAAAATTTACATCACAATCAACTAACCTTTGATCTTTTTTACAACATTGATCTTTGTCATTCATTTTTATTCGTCAAATTACATAACAATCCAAACGATTCAGTTCGGATGAGGGTTAAGGAATTAAATGGGATAAGGGTTAAGGGAGACTTATTTGTCATTTTTGTTTGGGTGGTTTGAGAGATTGAAAGATATAAATATTGTATTAAGATATAATGGACAATATCATTATGGTGCCGCTATTATCTTTGAATTGTATATCTTGAGATAAAATACTTTTATCCTAGAATAAAGAGTTATTCTGTCATATCCAAACAAGAACAGTAATAGTGAGAAAAACTACAAAAAAATCCCTTAATTTTTCCACATGTCTCTCCCTCCTTCCTTCTCCTCTTCCTCCTCTTCATCTTCCTCCAGCTACACTTCACTTTCATCCTTTCCCCCAATGGTACACTTACCTCCTTCCTATGTCTCAGACAACCCCATGCTCAGTTATAGCCTCCCTCTTATTAACATTAAGTCTCTCCACATATAGGTCTCACACCTTCTCCACCACCTACATGAATTCAAAAGCCAATACGAACATCTTGGCAAAGTTTGGGACATTTTCCTAATGGCATCCAAGGCTTCCATGGACATCTAGAGCATAATACGACATATCACGAGGACAAAAAAAGAGCCCAACTACTGAAGGCCTTGCAAGATGAAGAGCCCAACCCTATTCTCACTCTATAATGCCTCATATATCACCTAGTTCTCCTAAAAGGGTGAGAACTTCATGAAGGGGTTGATGTTATTGAACACCTAAAAGCTCGTTTTTAAACATGTAAGACCTGGACGAGCTATTATGCAATATTTGTCGTTGCACTTATATCTCAATTCGTATAATCAAATATATTTGACTCGATGAGATAGATCAAATGATTAAATATCTTCCAATTTAGATCTAGTCTAATATCAAGTTACTATATGTGGTAACACAATCTTCTTGAAATTACTTTCAAGTATCCCCAAATGAAGCACAAAATACCCTAATTGGATTAGGAGTCATATTAAAGTATTTGGGATCAGCAATGTGCGTTTGATTTACACTTTTGAACACTAATATATGTGAATATGATCCACATTCATTATAATTAATGTAAATATGATTCATACTTAATATTGATAAATAATATTAATATGATTTATACTTAATATTGATAAATAATATGAATATGATATACATTATTGGAATTACTAGAAATATATTTGCATTTAATTTGAGGAACAATGTGAATATTATCCATATTTAGTAATTGAGAATAATGTGAATGAAATTCACATTTGTTGAAGTTAACGTGAATATGTTTCACATTTAATATTAAGGACTATATGAATATTTCAAATATCAATTATTTGTAATGTGAATTGAATTCACATTCACAATTAATTCAATCTAAATATTATTTCTATTTTTTGTGTTGGCATAAAATGAACTGGATTCATATTTTTGGGAGAGAATATGCAACTTTTTTAAAGATAATTGATTCTCTTTTCCATAAGAGATAATTGAATTAAATAAATTATCTCTACTAACTCCTAATACAAGTTTGAAAGAGATAAATCTCTCTACCTCTTTCTATATTGACACCCTCTATGCCCCCTATAAAAGAAGGGTGGTATCCTCCTTATGAGAGCACAAGTCTAATAGAAGAGAAATCACCACAACACTCTTGCTTGCTCCCCTCTCCCACTCCATATCCATCAACATGACTCTCCCCTTCCTCTACCCCATGGCAATGCCCCTATGCTACTCTACTTCCCTATTTGTGTGCCCAATAAAATAAGAGAACTCGCCTTCCCTATGCTCCTTGCATGCGAGGAAGAAGAATACTTCATGAGATAAAAACTAAGTCAAGGAGAGACCATGGCCGTGCGATTCATCCTCGTATTTGTGTGTGCATCATTGTCAAATTTGACCCAATTCAAGAGGTCTCTTCTATTAGAGACTGTACAAATCGATGATACTAATTCCTTAATCATATGGTTTGTGAAACATGGAAAATTTATGCATCCATGCAATTTCGCATTGAAAAACACATTTTTTATTACTATATCAATCATATGATGAGTTCTTGTTTCTATTTAGATACAATCTGATTATTCTGCATTGTTCCATGATGTGCAAGGTAAAACCTTCCTTCGAAATGGTATAAGGATAGGCAATGAGATTCAGATTCACATTTGAGATCGAAGAACAAAGGTCCAATTGTTGAATATTTTAGTAGTATTTTTGAGTTATATAACACATTAAAATCGCTAAATAAAAGCCATTGTTCAACTCTCCTAAAATCATACCTTTATTTTATGTGGTTCTGACCAGGTTGATGACCATGTCAACCTGAGAAATTAGATTTCTCAATGGTCGGAGTCAGAAGAGGATTCAATAAAAGTAATGACTTACTTATCATTATTTCTGGACTCAAAATATATGTGAAAATATGTGATATGTAAATATCCAGATTTAGGCCTTATTCAAAGTCCACGTATGGTGCCTTCTAACTTGAAGTCCGATGGTCACATCTTGGAACTTTGGAACTAAAATCTTTTGGATTTCTATTATTTGTCTTTATGTGATAAAGCATAATGTTTAGTTCTAATTCGAAGTGCTTTTTTTTATTTCATATACATGATATGATTGTGTACATACATGATTAGTTTTAGTAACACTTAAAGACATTGTACTATTAAACAACTAGTGGTGGACTAGTTTACTCAATAATGTTAATTAGGAGCTAAAATAACGTTGTATCCCCTACTGAGTATCCTATTACATGATGATGTGAAAGATGTGAATGATTGTAATTTTTATCATTATGGAAAGTAATATTATGTTATGGAGCATTACGCTAGAGGGTTGCATTGTAATTCTAAATGGAAATGGTAAATGTGTGCACTATGATACATGATGAATGTGCATGATATATGTTTTCGGTTTCTATATGAAACAAACCTAATATATTAAACTTTCAACTTTAGGATACATCATTTATAGTAAATTTAATTTAATAAGATTAAATTAATGATGATAAATTAAATGGCTTATTAATCACAATAATGACTATATACCTTTAAATTGATTAATTATTAGAATTGATTCAAGTTAGCCACCAATTTAAGCAAGTAGTGGATAAAATCATTGGATGACATCTACAGCCTCCTACCATTGCAAATTGTATTGTTACCTTTGATTCTACTTTGGAGATGCTTCTACGAAGTCAAAACTGCAGAGTACAAGAACATTTGGATCGGAGTGCTTCGTTTCTCGGAACAAACGTGTTGTATGAGAAACGACCTGATTAATTCGATATGCCCTTGATTAATTTTTGTGAATTAAGCGTTCAAAATAGTTGTGCTTGTCGTTTCATTGTAGACAGGTAATCGGAATCAATCAAGAAATAATCACTTAATTATTTAATTCAATTAATTCGTGTGATTTTATGTTTGTTTTACTTGGGCAAGTCCCAAGGTCAAACTCGAGGAGACAAAGGAACAACTAGTCTATCAAATTTCATGCGCGATTTTCGAGGCGGTATTTTTTTGGTATTTTTAATGCAATTTTTGGATGCAAATGAAAATGCATGCCAATTTTAAGGGCTAGAAAATCAATGTCAATCAAATGATGTCTAAAAATTACAAAACATGGCCAATATGTTAATTATGGTGAAATAAATGCAGTATATTTTTTTGGAATTTTCTGATGCAATATGAATATTTTATAAATTAATGAATGCAGACAATGATATTTTCAATAATTAATTATAATAAATATTAAATTTACTTATTTTCAGGAAATAAAATTATCTAAGATATATCACTAGGTGATCTATCTCAAAAAAATCCTAACCCCTAAAAATGTTGAATTTAATACCTATTAAAAAATAATCACTGAAATACACAAAATATTTTTCATAAAGTAAAATATGCATGCAAATGCAATTTTTTTGGGCACAATGTAACTTAATTCTATTACCAACGATTTTTTGGTAATTTTTTGGAGATAGGGTTAATTAACTATGAATTTTAAAGTGCTAATTGGGCAAAATATGTAATTTTCCATACAAATATTAATTATTAATTAACCATAGAGTATAAAAATATCACACACATGCCATAATGTATAGAATTAGTTGAAGACCACAATGTTATTTTTGAAATAATAAAATAACACAAAAATCTGACTTGAATAAAGGATAGAAGTCATGGGTCTGTCTACAATATTACAATAATTACATAAAACAAAAATTTAGCAGACGGATTGGCTTGTGAATTGGTTTGATCTCCGGGGGTCTTCTGCAAAAATTCCCAGTGGTCACATGCCACACACGTGACCCTGGAGTGGTTGGACTTCCATGTTGATTTGGCAGAGTCTGGATCATCTTTTGCAAACCGTCCCCTCCTGCATGTGCGCATCACGTGGGAGGGTCTCGGGATTCGTGCACGTGATGGCTAGCGGTGGTGGCTCAACGTGGGGCGAAGTGTGGTGGCCTTGGAGCGCTGGAGTCCCCATGTGCAGTGGTGGTTCACAAGGGATCCTTGATGCAAGCGGCCAGAGTCTATGGAGAAGATGAAGCTCTCTGGCGATCATTGGTTGGAGGAGGAGGCCCAGCAGCTGGAGCAGGCATTAGCGTTGAGGCGGTTGTGGTGTATGCAGTTGTTGATGAAGAATACATTGTTGGCTCAACAACCATGGGGTTAGAGCTATGGCAGTCACAAAGGAGGGTGATACTCGGAGGCGGAGTCGAACTGAGGGTGAATGAGATGAGGAGGCGAGCGGAGGTGGATGATCGAGCGGAGGTGGATGATTGGGTGAAGGTGGATGACATAGGTGAAGGGGTGACAAAGTTGAGATGAAGAAGGGCAGAGGAGATTGAAGAGTACCTAGAGGTACAGGGAGCTTGACGGTGATGCAATGGTTGGAGCGAGAATCACGGTGGCACGTTGAAATGAGGGATGCCATTGGACTCATCGAGCGTGAAGGGGAACGGGTGATGTCACCACCTTGGCCAAAGTAGAAGCACACCTTTGAAGCTTGGAATCTGCGGATGACTCTATCGAGGTGCGACGATGACTCTTAAATAGCGGAGAGAGCGACATCAGATATGGAAGGTCGACGTAGTGATTGATACGATGAGATTCAATGGGTTGATGATGGGCATCAAAGACTTGATGGGGATTCAGATGTAGATCGAGGGATATGGCGGCGACGAGCGGTTAATTGGGGTCTAGATTGGGGATGAGATATGGGGTGGCGACGTAAATTGGGAAAGGGGAAGAAGATGAGGTGATTTGGTTGATTGGGGTGAATATGGAAGGCGGTGATCGATCGTAGATGGAAGGAGAGGCAAAGATCAGAGGCTGTAGAGGGAGCGACGCGACCAAAGAGGAAAGGGTTAGAGAACTGCAGAGGAAGAAGAGTGGCAGGCCGTTTGATCAGCCGAGATCAGACAACCTTGATTATACCACATGTCACATTATTTATTTATTTTATTTAATAATTTTTTGAATAATCGAATATATAAAAGGCTTAAAAATTGGTGACACGTGGCGGCTCCAGGAGCAACCACACTCCCAGAAAATTTAAAATTAAAATATAAAGATAAATAGAAAATAAAGAGCAAATAACCTCGGATCAAGAAACTTTCTTCATTAAAGTTGTTCGTCTCGATGATATCTACAACTTTCACGAAGAGACCAAAATCAAAATAGGTCAATTACATAAAGTGATTTTTTTGGGTACTCTATGTACATAGAATACCTTGAATTTCAGTTTTGTATTTTTTTTTATCATTTTTACATAAGATAAAAATCGTGAAAAATTACAATAAAATCAAATACATATATTTACATGTTACTCTATTTTTTGGATTTTTATTAATTAAGAAAATGAAGAAATAAAATAATATAAGAAAAAGATGACTTTTGTACAGACTATCGGTGAACACTTAGACTTAGTTAGTATCTTTGATTTTGGTCTTATGTTAGAACTATATTTTTGCATGTTTTAATAAAACTTTTGTCAAAGAAAATAAATAAAAATAAATAAAAAGAGTTAAATATGTACATAAAATAATAGGTCAAAATCGGGTAAAATACACAATGTACAAAAGAGGCCCCAAACCTAACTTTCACATATGAGCTCTGATTCACTTGGAGCCTTGTTTTGAAGGTAATTGAATATACATTAGTTCAAAAGTGAGTAGGATTAAATCAGACACGTTATGAGGAAGATATCAATGTTTTAATACGATCATCCTGAAATTAGGGTTTGGCTTTATTTCTTTATTATTTAAGTTAATAATTTTTTTGTGTTTTCCCTTTATTCTTGTTAGTCATATGTGCACAATGGAAGTTGTTTAGGTGATTTGGAGTTAGTACGAATTAATTAAAAATTGAGGGAGTTAGATTATTTTACAAGTCAATTGGGCTGGAATTCTTTGCTCCTTATTTTATACAACATGCATGCTAAAATGCAATTATTACTTACATATGAATGAATGTTAATTATGAAATGTAGATAAAGAAATGCCAATGAATTATGGAGATCTAAAATTAATTAATCTTTTTTAGAGTGTTGAATCATGGATTCATCACGACCCAATATTATTCATTACTAAATTGAGGCAGTATATGACTGTGCATAGTAGAATTATGCTCATTGATAGTTGGATTAATTTATGAAATGTCAACATTCTCTTCTGAGATGACAACATGAGCATTACGATCAAAATTTATGAATGCAAGTTGGGCTTGCAAAGCGGAAATAGTTTCCACTTTTGTCACTAAGAGTTGCATTTTCTCATATTATTGAGGTGCAACAAAAGCAGATTGGCGTTCCTACGTCTCACTTTAGGTATTTTGATTCATTCCTCATGTTTTGAAAGTTGGAAGCGAATGAACTTTCAAAATACATAATGTGGTACTTTTGATTTAAAATAATTTCTCTTCAATCAAAGTATAATAAATGCAAAGTGTTTTAATTTCAAATGATCCTTACTAAACTCAACAAACTGCTCGAAGTAAATTAGTTTATTGGACCAAATTACTCAGATTGTATTGAGTTTGGACATCATACTTGCAGTAGAGTGAACATGGTATGTACTCTCCAGTGTCAAGTATGAAGACCCTTAGATTGAGGATGTCATTATTTAGATAAGTAGTGGGAGGATTATTTGCTTGCTCTTGCTATATTCTGGATCATTATCAAATGTGTTTCAAAATAAATATATAGATATTGCATCTGCTTATGATAGATGGATTTCTTTGTGTAGATGACATCCTAATCATTGCAAATGATATTGGGATGATGACTGATGAATATGCATTTCATCATCTTTATTCATTTATTTTAGCTTAAAATCCCTTATAAAACACATGTAGAAATAAATCATTTTTTGCACTAACCCTAATTCTTGTGTAAATATTGTATATTTATCACTATTGTAACCTAAAATAAAGAAATAAAGAAATAGAGGAAAAATAAAGAAAATAGAAGATGGTACATATGTAATAGATACATGATGACTCTGACCCCAAGAAGGTCAATACTTGACCTGATCGACAAGGAATAAAGTAGGGGAGATAATGCCTAAAAATACCAAAAAATTATGAAAACCATCTATCACTTATATATTCATGATCTGTACATGATTGTCTATAATACACATGCTTTTCCTTATTTTTTATCACCAAATGCTTTGTAAATAAAAATAATTTCTTCTTAAAAATTGTGAATAAAAGTCTTTTGTAAATAATAAAAATAATTGCAATAAAAATATGTGTATATTGTGTAAATAGCATCACTATCAAAAAGCCACAAAGCTCAATTTGCATGATCAATATCTTCTTCAAAAAAATTCCAAATCACAAAAATTCAAAACTCATCAAACTCACTTTCATTGTACTCCAAATTAAATAATCTTTAAAATGGAGGTGATTTCATAAAAATCAGAGTTAAGTTGTGAAATGCGGCCATATGGGGTACTATTGTATGTTATACCTATGTATACTATGTATATTATTTAATTATTTATTTTCTTGTGCATATTTGTGAATATTGTATTTTTAATTAATTTTGAATATTATATTTAACTTATATAAAATACAAATAAAAATCACAAGATCAAAAATCAATAAAAAAAATAAAATCATTTGTATATTGTACAAGTATAACATGTATATATTATACATATACCTATTTATTTAACCTAATAAATTAATTCCTAAAAATCAAATAAAAATTTCATTAAAATCCTTGTAAAATATTGTAAATAAATAAAATATTAAATTATGCATATATTTGTACACACACTTGTAAATAACACTGTATGTTTATTTTAACCCTTGTATATACCATATTTAATTAATTAAAAATACTAAAATTAACTTTATTTTATTCTTAACCTTTTTTATTTACATTATTTATGTTTTTAAATTCATTTTATATTTTTAATTGATTTATTTAATTATTTATTGGATTTTTATCTTTATCCCTAATTTATCTTTTCCTCCGCATGCTCCCATTGGTTGGCCCGGGTCTGTTGACCTGGGTCAACTCTCCAGTCCACCCGCTAACGTTGCACCTCCATTCGGCAACCACGTCTTCTCCCATTTTTTCGGCACACGCCACTCATTAACCCTTTTCGCTTCCTTCTTCATTAATCTAGCCCATTTACTCCTCACCCTCGCCAGCTCTCCAGATCCACCATCCTCACCTCTGATCAGACTCATTTTCGAATTCAAAACTCGTCAGAGTTTGCTATATAAATAATTCCGCTTCTGCTCTACCGCGAGTTTGATCCGAATTTATCCCATTTTTGCTCGAGATTAAGTGACAAGGCCCGTGCTCTAGTGACATAGGAACTGTACCCCAATTTGGAGTGCAATTTTGGTGCCCTAGGTTCGCGATCCAGCCACACGCTGGCGCTCTCCGTCGCATGTTCCACCACATTGCCATACTTGCAGATCGAGGTGATTTTCCTCCTCCTTTCTTCACCATAAGGTAAGTGATGAATCACTAAATGCATAAGTTAAAATGTATCCGATGTAGCACGTGCACTTAGCGTGTCATATATAACCGAATGAATGATCTCCACGAGGAGGATTCGGCTTGAATTTATATCCTGGGAAGTCCAAGGTCAAATACAAGGACACGAGCAATTAAGTGATGAAATTTAAACATCAAATATTTTAAGTAGCAATTTGTAAGGTGATTATGTTGAGAGAATGCACAATTCACAAAAGTGATGATTTTCAACACATTTTATGCACTTTAATTATATGAAAACAATAATGCACAAACGATGAGATAAATATACTCACAATATAATTAGAAACATAATAAACAATTGAGGTTAATCACAAAAAATTCCCTGAGTTTATTAAATATCAATTATGGTATAGAAATAGATCTAATGATAGCTTTAAGCAACAATTAATCTCGAAAGCAATTTCAACACAAGTATAACTTCTAATTTCACTTTAATGCTCAAATAATTTCAGCACGCAATTAAACTATTTTTAACTTAATGAAAATAATAAAAAATAACTAATAATTGATCATTAAGATACAAGAGGAAGATCAGGTTCAATTGTTCACAAAGATGGTATTTTCAACTTCATGTAAGATATTAAACTTGCACTTAGAAGATGAAATAATTAGTGTGTGATTTTTACTCAAAAACATCAATAAAGTACGCCAATGGAAAAAGCAACAAATTAGCTTTAAAATGAGATTAAAATAACTTTATTTGGATTTATAAATAAAAAAGATATTCAACATTTACTCTAGGGTATTTTTGCAAGAAAACATATAAGTTTTATTACAAAATAGGACAAAATAGGACTAAATTGCAATTAAAATATTCGAGGGGCTTTTATGAAATTTTTATACAGACAAACCTTATCTACAAATATGGAAAATATGAAGGGTTGATGTTGCAAAACACCCAGTAACATGCACGTTGTACGTAACCTAACTAGGCTCGGATATGAGGCTCGAGACACGTGGCCTTCTTTGCTTCTTCATGTGAGGTTCAGAGGCAAGCTCGACACAAGCCTGAGGTGTGAATCGCTACTTCAGACGGGTGAGGTGGCTTGATTGCCACCATTAGATCATGCCCAATTTAGGTGATCCACGACAATTGCTCCTCGCGCGTTCTTCAACTCCTTCTAGTCGGTGGCGCTCAGGAGTGCTCGGGCGAGGGCTAAAATGCTCTGCCTTGCTCCTCTGCCTTGGCTGAAGGTCAGATGACCTTTGTGGAGGTCTCACGGATATCATTTAAAGCAAAGGAAGAAGGAGATTGCCTCGTATTGCTTTTTTGATGAGGTATTTCCGCCAAGGAAACTGGAGATCTGAGCTCGATATCAGCTTCTAATCATTGAAGCCACATGTCTTGCAATGTTAGTGCAAACCACAAATGAAGTCCAGGAGGATGATTTGAAGTGGGCATGAGATGAATGAAGGGATCATGCGTGAGTGGAGAATGGATCCCTAAATGAGTTCTAGGTAGAGGAAGAACCTAGAATGGGTCGAAATGAAACAATTATGGAGAAATTGATTGTATCGCTTGAGAGAACAACATGAATAATGGATGAAATACTAAGGTTTCCAATGATTCATATCAGATATTAACCATCATACTTGCCTTAGAAAAATTGGAGCATGATGGAAAGAAACTTGAAATAAAATTTATCAGTGTTACCTGAACGATGGAGTGATAAATCAAGGGAATTGAAGAAGCTTCTGACCTTAGATGAAGCTCAAACTCTTTGTCATTCTTCGCTGCAAGACCTGGGTTGAAGATCTGCGCTTGAGCAGCTACACGAGGTGCTGCAACTTGGCTGCAGTGCCAAGGATCTCGTCGAAGGTTTTGTCTTCATCTTTGCTCTCTATCTCGCCTACTCTCTATCACAGAGCAGTGGAAGGTCTAGGAGGTCCCTCGTGTGAAGACATGATACATGGGAAGTTGCTCGACAATGGGGTTTTCAGGGATAGGAAGTTAGGGAGTTGGTGACTAAAAGTGGTGGTTTCAACCACCACCGTTGAATACACAAAGAGGAGTTGGTCAGATCTGGAGGGTTGGTGTGAATTAAGATCGAAGGGTGAAGACATTGGCGGTGATGATTGGAAGGGAAGTTGGTGGATGAAGTTGCGAAAATGGTGAAAAGTTGTGTAGGGACGAAGAGGTGCAACTGTTGAAAGAAGAGAATCAAGAGGTTTATGATGGTCGTAGGTCGTTGTATTAAAATCCTATGATCCAGAATAAAGGCACAAGGCGCGATGTGAAGCGACCACGTGGCCGGACGTGTAGGGGCCTTGTGGCCCAATAGAATTTGAGATAAATGGCAAAAATAGGAGATATTCAATAATAAATAATTAAATTTAGATCTGGAAAAAAATAATGAATATAAAAGTTATAGATCTCGATGAGATCTACAACTTTCATGTAGAAGTCAAAGAGTTCAGAGGTTATCTATATATAGATAAAAATTAAATACTAATTAAAACTATATAAAACAATTTTCTTTTATTTTCCTTTTTATTATTTCTATGTGTTTTTATTTTATTTTATGGTATTTTATTTACATACAATATTATTCTAATTTTTATTTGATTTTTAATGAAGAATAATAGAATAAATTATTGGCACAATAATTGGGTTATATTAATATATGTTAAATAGTGTCAATTATATACAACACACCAAATAATAGTTTGTGTGAATTAGTCAATGAATCTCGTAAATTAACTTAAGCAAGAGAGATAATACTGATGATTAATGATGATAAATATGGAATTTATCACCCCATATACTTAAGCTAAGCTTGTCCTCGAGCTAATAAATAAAGAATTAATTAGAGAATTAGTTTAGTTAGTGAGATCCCTGACATGTGCAAGTGAATATACAAGGTTTGATTTAACCTAGAACACTAGGTTTTAGGATCCAAAAAACTCTAAGTTGATCCAAGTATTAATAAAAAAGGAATTCAACTCCTTTAATTATCAGACTCTCAATGTATACATATATATATAAGGAGTAGGATTTAGTGTAGACTGCAACCATGAGAGTAGAGTCAAAACTTCACAAAAAATTCCAATCTCAGAAGCTCTCCTAAGTACCCAACCCTCAACACTAGGGAATAAATATAGTCTTGCTTCAATCCACCGTCTCTTTAGTTTGTCATACTTCAAAGGGATAAATGGAAGGCCAGATTATGGAGGATATATGATTGTGTACTTATTTTCACTTCCTCTCGTTGGACAAGATTCTATCGAGTGCCAATACTCAACACATTTTTTATTTTGCCAGTCAGTGTGTCCATCGAGGAGAAATTTGAGTCGTTTGTACTTGTTTCCTGGGAATACACCATGGTATGTTTTCTTTACGCATCTAATATACTTATACCCAGACTTGTAGCGCTAATGACGCATAACCCTTTTTGAGGTACTTTCCCGACTCATAAAAGTCAAATGATTTGGTCCAAGTGGACATTTAAAGGTTGGGAGCGCTCGCTTTGAATGTAATAGCTCATGTGATGTAACTTTGTAATGTGATGAGCTTTTCTTTTCATTTCATCTTTCCATTTTTTTCTTTGAGGGAACTTCCCTTCTTTTTGTCTAGCTCCACTGCTTTTATCAAGGATTAGCACACACTGATCAACTTATTAAGTTACTATCACTCCCCAACACTTTAGGTCAAACTCAAGAGATAGCATGAGAATATGTCTCATACTGGCTAATTTGTTGACACTCAGGTTTCATGAAGCTGATTTATCCCATCCTCGAGCATCATATAGTTCAAGTCCAAACTCATGCTTCAAATCCCAGTCTCCTTAGTGATATCTTAACTCATCTCAATCATGAATACAATCATGCGTGTGAGTGATAGTCAAATTCTTTCAAGGGATATTAAGCATGCAATATAGCATGCATATCTTTTAACTAGAGAACTATGAATTTTTAAGTCAAAGACCCTAATGACTAAGATGTGATAGCTCTAAGTCTATAGACTCCTTAAACCAAGTGTTAAAGATCATCTTAATCCTTGAGTGCAATTCGAAAATGTCAGGGAAAGACACCAACTAATAAGTTGGCAAGTTAATTATTTACAACATAATTAATGAATCATTAGTTTTATTAAAACAGAAACAACAGAATGGATACCCTTGTCAAAACAATGGAGAAAACACACAGACACACTAACATACCCAACACAACACTACAAACTTCAGCTCCTTACAAATCAAGATTGACTCTTCGAGGTTTAAAATCACAGACTGCCTTATGTTTCAATTGATTCCTTCTAACATAGAACACTTCGGAATTTGAATAAGAAAAATCCTCATTGACTTGGAATTTCAACCTTCTAGCATGATGTCATTCTTCCTCAAAAGTAATATTGATATCGATATGGGAAGCCTCAAAATTCTTCATAATCACGGGAAGACAAATCAAACCTTGAAATCCTGCAGCAGACTTTTGGGTTTTCCTTAGCAATACGTAAGGATGACCCAACTTATAAGAAAGATAAGAGTCCAAGAACTGAACATCCTCAAGAAAAGGTAAGGGCACCTCCATATCTAATTCTTTTATTAATAAATCCTCCTCCTTAATTGGCATCACTCTTTTCAGTGAACTATTTATCAACTTGATTTCCAAATATAGAGTTGAAATCCAAACTTTCCTTCATGTATGACTCTGAAAGACTCTAAGGCAAGACAACCTTATAAAGAATAAAGAGAAGACAATTCAATGAATCATCGCAGCCTCTAAGAACCCTAAAACACTAAAGGATACTGAAGAGACACAACAAAATTAATGATTTTTTATTTTTTGCACACATTTTTAAAAAACTTCTTTAGAGAAATAATGACAGGCACAAACTCACATGATTAGTTGCATCTACTTTCAGCTAGTATGGGTGTAAGTACAGACAGTTAAACGACTACCCGTATTACTTAAAGACGGTACCTTACACGTTGTCTTTTAACTACCCACTTTGCTAAGGGAGTAATTCCCTCACAGAAAAGTAGCTAATTATTTTTAAGTCTAGTAGTCAGAATTAATACCAAAGAATTTGTTTTAATTTTCTGATTTTATTGAATTTTTGAATAAAGTCTTAATTAATTAAACTCATTTACACCCTTAGCTTTGAAAATAATTTTGAAAATCTTTTTGCAAACTATGTTACATAAATATACAAATTTTCCAAATATTTTACAAAGATTTTTAAAACAAGCAAAACCCCATTTTTCAAACCTAGGTAAAATGTTTTTTCAAAACAATGTCACATAGATATAGGTTTTTCAAATATTTTACAAATGATTTTCCAAAACATGTCAATCTGTATTTTCACAAACCATGTAAAAAAATCCGAAAATCATGTCAAATATATATATATATATATATATACTTTTCAAAATCATTTTCAAAACATTTTTACCAAAACCAGTTCCAAAAATGTAATATGGTACCCATAGCTTTAATAGTTTGAAATTTTAAAAATATGAGCTATGGCTAATGTATATATGTAATATATACGGCACACCCCCTATACTTATCTTTTGATATGTCCTCATATTACAAAGTGATAAAAAGCCATTGCTCAACTAAGTATAAAATAATCTACAAGAACTAAGTTGAGTATAAGTCAAGTGTAAGAATGAGAAAGAATAAGTAATAATGAATATAGGTTGATCCCCCCTATACTTAGGTTTTGAACAACCTAAGTAGAAAGATAGAGATAAATACATAGAAGAGACCTGAGTAATGGAGAAGGTATGGACAAATTCCTTCCTATATTAAGCTGAGAATAGCCTAAGTGTAGGTAGGAAAAAGACTAAACAAAGGAAATCTACAAGAATAGAATAAGAATGAATATGAATTATTAGATACTTAATCTTTTGATGTGAATATATCATGATAATCATGCCCTCTCTGAGAAATCTGAAACTGAATCAATAGGCATGAAGTCGATCATCTCAATGGGAGTTAACATTTCCTTTGATTCTACAAAATGCTTAAGTAACTGTTCGTTAACCAGAAAGGAAGGTGCATTCTCTGAAAGCTCTGAAATCTCTACACTACCATTCTCATGGATTTCCTTAAGAATGAAAGTACCCGCCCACTTTGACTTGAGCTTCCCGTGGAAAATCTTGAATTTCACATTAAACAACTATACATTTTGTCCCGAGACAAAGTTCTTGCATCTAATATGCCGATCATTCTACTTTTTAACTTTGTTCTTATCGATCATGATGTTGTTCTATGCTCGATTGCAGATTTCCACTAATTCATTTAGGTTAAGGTCTCTACACAATTTCCCTAAGTGATAGATCCAGTTTATCTTCTTTATTGCCCATTCAGATTTGTGCACTAACTCAACGGGTAAATGACATGGTTTGCCATAAATCATCCTGAAAGGTGAAGTGCCAAGAGGTGTATTGTAGGTTGTTCTGTAAGCCCACGGAACTTGATCCAACAACTGAGACCAGTTCTTCTTATCTGGACAGACTAACTTTTCAAGAATACTCTTCACCTCTCTATTTGAAACCTCCACCACGCCGTTTGATTGTGGGTGGTAAGGACTAGTTATTCTATGCTCAAATCCATAGTCCTTAGATAAAGATTTCATCATTTCATTCACAAAATATCTACCCCCATTACATATCAGAACTCTAGGCATCCCGAACTGTAAATTATATGATCCTTTATGAACTTATAGAAAACCCTACAATCTATGGCTCGGGTTTGAATAGCCTCCACCCATCTTGATAAATAATCAATCACTAACAAGATGTACTCAAAACCTTATCCATTAGGGAAGGGACCCATGAAATCTATGCCCCAAGCATCAAAAACATCGCAAAAAATAACAGGCTACATGGGCATCTCATCTCTAGAACAACCAGTCCCTCCCGTCCTCTGGTAAACAAGGCATGACCATACAAAATTAGTGGCATCTCTAAACAAGGTCGTTCTTTGAAGACAAGGAAGTTCACCATATTGGCATACCATGGAAGTGAGTCTACAATACAAATAGTCTTCTTTGAAAAGGTCTTTCTAATTGGCTCAGTATTAGGGGAATCCTTTAGTTCAATCCTCTAAAGATGATCAACCACTACATTTTTGACCCCAGATTTATCCTTAATCTCCAAATCAAACTCCCGGAGTAACAATATCCATCTAAGAAGGCATGCCTTTGCATCCTTCTTTTCCATGAGATACCTAATTGCTGAATGATTAGTATAAATTGTCACTTTTGAGCCAAGAATCACAGACCTAAACTTCTTTAAAGCCCAAACTACGGCAAGCATCTCTTTCTCGATCATTGTATAGTTCCTCTTTGCTAGATACAAAACTTTGCTTGCTTAGTGAATAACGATGGAATATGATCTCGCCTTTGCCCCAATATAGATCCTTTATCAAAATCCAAAGAATCAGTCATGATCTCAAAGGGAAGAGACCAATCAGGAGCCTGCAAGATAGATGAGTCACAAATCTTCTTCTTAAGGAGCTCAAAGGCCTCAAGATACTTGTGATCTACAAAGAACTCGATGTCCTTCCCTAAGAGCTCAGTATGGGTCAGACAATCTTAGAAAAATCCTGAATAAATTATCTATAAAATCCAACATGGCCCAGAAATGACCTCACTGACTTGATGTTGGTTGGTGGATCAAGTTTCTTGATTACATCTACCTTGGCAGGGTCAACCTTCATTCCTTTCTTGGAGATGACATGCCCCAACACAATACCCTTTGTAACCATAAAATGAAATTTTTCCCAAGAGAGTAACAGATTCACCTCTCTACACCTCTAAAGGACTCGTTACAAATGCAATAAATAGGATTCAAAAGAAACACCATGGACCGATAAGTCGTCCATGAAGACCTCTAGGAAATCCCCAATCTTCTCGGTAAACACGGCAATCATGCACCACTGAAAAATACCCGGGGTGTTGCATAGCCCAAAAGGCATGTGCTTGAATGCGTATGTGCAGAAAGGGTATGTAAAAGTGGTCTTTTCCTGGTCCTTGAGAGCGATGGCTACTTGATTGTAGCCGGAGTACCCATCAAGGGAATAGAAGAACTCTTTCCTCGCTAATATATCCAAGATTTGATCGATAAAAGGTAAGGGAAAGTGACCTTTCTTGGTCACAACATTCAGGCGCATGTAGTCGACACATACACGCCACAATATGGGTACTCGTGTCGCAATCTCAACTTCCTCCTCATTGGTGACCATCTGAATTCCCAACTTCTTCAGGATAACATGTAAAGGTGCCCCCCATTTGGAGTCAGATATCGGGTAAATAAAACCCGTTCCACACAATTTCTCTATCTCTTTCTTAGTTACTTCTTGTAGATTTGGATTAAGTCTCCTTTGGAACTCACAGGAAGGTCTAACATTATCCTCAATAAAAATGTGGTGTGAACAGAGTGTGGGGTTTATACCCATGAGATCCGACACCGTCCATCCTTTGGCATTACGATTCTTTTCTAATACCTCTAACAACCTAGTCTCCTGATCTACAATCAGTCTAGAACTAATGATGAAAGGAAGCTTATTCTGTGGTCCCGTAAGTAAGAAATACTTGAGTGTAGGAGGTAGTAGCTTCAACTTCGGCAAGGATGAATCATCAGATACATCAGGCTGAACAACCACTGAATCTGGAGCTATACTGCATAGTGGAGATGAATCATCTGTAATGTTGTCCGCCAACTGAATTGAAGAATAGGGAGTCCGATCACCAAAGAAACACAGTAATTTGGCCAAAGCTGCATCTGACTCATCATCTAATTCCCTTGATTGTTCTAAGGTAGAAGGAACTGATAGGTCCAAAGGATCCTCTAAGTCATGAAGGGGATAGGGAGATGCATAACTCAAGAACTTTGGCAATGTATCAACAACTGCTCTGTGTACACTGTCCTCTCTAGATAAGAGTGTCTCGCTCTGTACTATTGGGTTCTGTGCCCAAATCCCAACAATGCTAACTACATAGCAGTTTGCCTATGAAAAAGAAGAGAAATCTATGCTAGACTTTAAATCAGGTTGTTGCCATTTTGTTTGCTTCATCTATAGTTCTACTTCTCCGCCCAGAGAACGGAACTTCATCATCCCTATCTAATAATCGAGTAAAGCTCCAATAGTCTTAAGGAAGGACCGCCCAAGTATAATATGTGATTCTCTCCAATGATTGGGGATATCAATGTCAAAGGCAGTGAAGTCTACCCTATAGTCTTGTCCCTCAATCGAAATAATGACATTCTTGACCTCCCCCTTAGACTTTTTCATTGATTTATCAACAAACTGAAGTAACTCTCTAGATTGATGTAAAGGCCCAACTTCAGTTTCTCATATAAGGCAAAGGGTAACAAGTTGATTGAAGAACCATTATCTAGGAGAGTGTGTGCAAACGTTATGTCATCGATGTGACTCGCCACATAATGTGCACCTAAATCTCTCTTCTTCTGTGGCAACTTCTGGTTCTTGAGACAAAATGTAGTGGCAATCGAGAGAACATGGGTCTTTATGTAGTTGTTCAGTTTCTTCCTGCTAACTCTGCTAGGTGTGCATCTCACCTTCAAGCACTTATGGAATGCAAGATGACTGGCCACATGCTCATCAAATGACACCTTTACCATGATGTTATCTCTACAAAATTGTTCCAGTTCAGAATCATTTTTTTAAATCTTATTAGTGATGTGCTTTCCTACCATAAGAGTACATGGGAAAGGGATAGGCAAAGAAGGGTGTGAAGACTCAGAATCATAAACAGAAACATGCACTTTATTATCCATAGAAACTGAGTTCTTCTCACATGAATCTTTTACAACTAGAATAGCAACTGAATCATCTACTATAGGATGAGGAATGCTTGCTGAATATGCATTCTCCTCATCTGAAGGTGCAAGGTCCTCCGTAGACTCCGAATCTGATGTGTGCTTCTCCGCTCTCGTATTCCTCCTCGATCTCCTCTTGGAAGCCTCCGCTCTCTGGTGATCTCTCTAAAGATGTCTGGCATCATTCATCCTCTAAAGTCTCCTCAGGTTGACCTTCAGAGTCGGCCCTCTCCATGTCCTTAGCTCGATCAGGTATGACCACAGTCCGTCTGCTCTTGAGACACATTTAACACAATCAAACAGAAAGATGTTGTGCCCAGATAGGTTAGAATCTGAGTAGTATACCTGACCTAACTACCGTTGATGAGATCTGTTCAGGCTATTGGGATTGCTTGAACCTGGGCGGGAATGGATGTAGTAGGGGCAGTATGCTCATCATGTAAACAAGATAGATGGTTGAGGTCAACTCTCGAATCCTACACTTCGTTCCTGTAGGAACGCAACTCCCCCAAAGTCTATCACTGAAAATCCATGGGACCTGAAGATGAATGATGCGGATGTGAAGAAGTAGAAGGTAAAAAAGAACATGAAGAATGGCCCTGATGGCCATAGGAATGTTGCTGTTGTTGGGTATGATGTTGAACATGCGGGCCCTGCTGGCCCGACTGGTATATCTGCTAATGCCTGTACTGCTGGTGATGTTGCCTCAATGCTTGGTAAGGAATGGCTCCAGAGCTCTGTGGTGCTGGAAGAGGTGTATGAGTAAATGATGTGTTGTAAAAGGTCTGGGGATGCCGGTAGGAGAAACGATCCCCAGAACTCCCCTTCGTTGTAGGGTCATGTGTGTACCTCACAGCATTTACCTCCCACACCTGGGAAGGATCCTCGGGAACTGTCTCCATAGATGGTGGATGCTGCTGGCATGAATGGGCTAGAGGCTGGTCCTTTACCCACGACTAGGGTGGCCATAACATCTACTGCTCCTGAATATGGTGAACACGGTAAACTGGAGCAGCAAATGCAGTCACGGCAAGTACCCTCATCTTGGATACCCTCTCAGAAAGCTCTGCCATCGGCTTAGGCAATTTGGATAAGCAGATGTCCAACTCATCCATCCGCCTATCGATCCTCTCAACCACTGTGAGTTTGTTTTCTATAAGTCCCATGTCAAAGGGATCCACTATAGACTTCACTCCCTCTCTAGATAAGAATGAGATGGGGGCTGAGCTCTACTCGCGATCTGTGCTCTACTCATCTCGGTCAATCAATTGAACACCTTCCAGATGGTGTCCACTCCTCGTGAAGTATAGTTTCCTCCACAAGCAGTAGTAACCAAACCCTACACCTCAGGGTGTAGACCGCAATATATACAGACTGAACTAGGATGGTTGGCTCTAAACCATGACATGGACGCTTCTGTAAGAGATCCTTGAATCTCTCCTATGAATCAGAGAAGGCTTCATTAGGAAGTTGGAAGAAACTCGTGATGCGTGAACCATCAAGTTAGTTCTACTCAAAGGATAGAACTTCTTCAGGAAGAAGTCATTGAACTGCACAAAGGCAGTTACAACTACCACCAAGTTCTTCATCCATTAATCTGCCTTATCCTTTAAGGAAAAAGGAATGTCTTTGTGCCTAATGTGGTCTTAGCTAACCCTAGGATGCCTAAGGTTAGTACATACCAGCTAAAACTCCCTAAAGGAATGCATATGGCTCCTCGTGTGTATTCCCATGAAAATGTGGTAGCAAGCTAAGGAACTACGGCTTCAACTCGTATTCGACTTCAAGTTTTACTGGGCTCAACCAATTGGTCATCTGAAACTGTCCAGGGTAGTATGTTGCATCCATTGGTGCATATCTACCCAAGTGTCATTGGCCAAGTTACGCTCTCATAAGTGCTTAATTCTGTTCAGATTCTGCCAACCTAGCCAACACCGCATGCATTTGATCCTCTCGTTCTTCCTCCTCTCCATTATGCTTTTTGGGAGGCATCTCTAATGAAGTGAGATCTAGATTGAAGTGATTGAAGTGAGATCTAGATGAAGATAATAAAACCGAATCGATCTCACCAAGGCAATGATCTTCCTCAATGAGTAAAGAAGAAAAAGGGGTTGGTTGAGATGTAACCACCCCCAAGGAGGGAATCATGATACACCGGTTAGGAAAAGGGTTATTTCCAAATCGGGATGGTCCAGTTAAAGAAGAAGAAGTATGGGACTGGACAGATGAAGACATGATATTTGGGCAGTTTAATGAAAAGCTCGCAAAATTCTGACGAATTATCTATCTTCGATTTCAAGAGATAGTAAAATTGAGCATGCTCGATACAAAAAAGGTCTAGTACTACTGGGCACGTGAATGTGCAGAGTTAGTCACACAAAACAATCAATGCAAACCCCTTTGAATTAATTCACCAACTCAACATTGAAGACCACGGATGATGGAGTTATTATCTTATCAATTTTAGTTTAGTGAATCAAGCAATCTTATACAATCTCATAGGTGTAGTCCCTTAAGGTAACTCAAGTTCAAGCCGTCAGAACACACCAACGTGAACAAGGTTACTTCTTCTAATGGTCTGAGGCAAGTTCTTACAGCAATAACAGAACCTTAAAAGCAAGTCCAAGCGCTTAGGGCACAAGTCCATGGATTTTGGCTCTATTCCTTAGGGGTTACGTCCTTACCCACTTTGTCTGGAGGTAAGTACCTACAAGTAATGAGGGTTTTACTGCCAGTAATACAAGGTTGCTTTTATTACAATTTTATTTGGCTAACTTGCATTAATTCAGTCCTGATTTTAAGAGTTTTGGTTATTGCTTGAATTAAATGACCACAAACATCGTCTAATGTACAATCCCTTTTTTCCTTTTTCCTTAAGTTGGTAAAAACTGAGGGAGAAGGCAAAAAAACAGAATGCAATCAGAAATCAATGATGCATGCAGTCGTTTAGAGATACTTACAGCGCTTCCCAACACTCTCCATGTGGGTTCATAGACTGAATATATAAATCTAGCTATATGATGCAAGTCGAAAAGCCGCACCTAAGCAGAAGTTATATTACCGATGAAGAAATCGATTTATTTTACTAAAAAGAATGTATGCTACGTGTGTCTATGAATCTCGTAAGATTTTTGAAATTGTGAATCTTATGAGATTGTGGTGTGTCCTAGTTTACAAAATAGATCAAGCAAAATGACCTACGATATGTCTAATTTGGCATAGTGCTTGCGTCTAAAATGTCACTCCAGTCGAGAACCACTCTCGACACAACCACCACATAAAAAATAATAAAGTCCATAGGCCTTCATTACACACGTGAGATCTCAATCGAGAACCGCTGTAAATAGGCAATTTTGTTTACAATTAATTACAACATGACAAAATGGGCTAAATTAATCTAAATAATCTCTCTACTAAATAAATTGCTTCCGGGGCTCTCCAGCAAGTAACTCCAACTCCTCGCCTCAACAGTCCTTTGAGAGTCGTCGGTTCCATGGGCCTTCTACAAAACAAGAAATTTATTTGAAAAATTATAGAGAGTTAAAATTATTAAGTAGAAATCACAAATAGACATAAGACACAAACAATCAAAACAAGCTCAAAAATAATGAACCTAAAAACCACTAAAAATATTTGACCCTAATAATGATCACAAAATGTGCCACATCCCCACAACGTCACCATCTGATGAATCGCTAAATGCATAAGTTAAAATGTATCCGATGTAGCACAGGAACTTAGCGTGTCATACAGAATTGAATGAATGATCTCCGCGACGAGGATTTAGCTTGAGTTTATATATTGGGAAGTCCAGGGTCGAACACAAGGATGCAGGCAACTAAGTGATGAAATTAAATGTCAAATATTTTAAGTAGCACTTTGTAAGGTGATTGTGTTGAGCGAATGCACAATTCACAAAAGTGATGATTTTCAACACATTTTGTATGCACTTTAATTATATGAATGCAATAATGCACAAATGATGAGATAAAGATACTCGCAATATAATTAGAAACACAATAACAACTGAGGTTAATCACAAAATATTCCCTAAGTTGATTAAATATCAATTATGGTATAGAAACAGATCCAATGATAGCTTTAACTAACAATTGATCTCGAAAGCAATTTCAACATAACTATAACTTCCAATTTCACTTTAACGCTGAAATCATTTCAGCACACAATTAAACCATTTTTAACTTAATGAAAATAATTAAAAAATAACTAATAATTGATCATTAAGATACAGGAGGAAGATCTCGTTCAATTGTTCACAAAGATGGCATTTTCAACTTCATGTAAGATATTAAACTTGTACTTAGAAGATGAAATAATTAGTGCATGATTTTTAATTTAAAAACATCACAAATCATGCCAATGGACAGAGAAAGAAATTAGTTTTCAAACAAGACTAAAATCACTTTATTTAGATTTATAAAAAAAGATATTCAACATTTACTCCAGGGGCATTTTTGCAAGAAAAACTTATAAGTTTTATTACAAAACTAGACAAAATAGGATTAAGTTACAATTAAAATATCTCGCATTGGATTTTGTGCAATTTTGACATAGGCAGGAGGACTTATCTGTGAATATGGAAAATATAAAGGGTCGATGCTACAAAATACCCAGTCACATGCATGTTGCACGTGACCTAACTAGGCTCGGATATGAGGCTCGGGACACGTTGCCTTCTTTGATGCTCCGTGCGAGGTTCGAAGGCAGGCTCAACACACAAGCCTGAGGTGTGAATCGTTGCTTCCGCCTTGCTCCTCTGCCTCGGCTGAAGGTTAAATGACCATTGTGAAGCTCCCACGAATGTGATCGAAAGCTAAGGAAGATGGAGATCACCTCGTATTGTTATGTTGATGAGGTATTGCCACCGAGGAAACTGGAGATCGGAGCTCGATCTCAGTTTCTGACTATTGAAGCCATATGTTCTGCAGTGTTACTGCAAACCACAAACGAAGTCCAAGCGAATGATTTGAAATGGGTATGAGATGAATGAAGGCATCATGCGTGAGCGGAGGAATGGATCCCTAGATGAGTTCCAGGTAGAGGACCACTTGGAATGGGTCGAAATGAAACAATTGTGGAGAAATTGATTGTATCGCTTGAGAGTACAACATGGATAATGGATGAAATACTAAGGTGCCCAATTATTCATATCAGAGAGTAATCATCATATTTGCCTTAGAAAAATTGGAGCACAATGTAAAAACTTGAAATAAAATTTATCAGTGTTACCTGAACAATGGAGTGATAATTCAAGGGAATTGAAGAAGCTTCTGACCTTAGATAAAGCTCAAACTCTTTGTCGTTCTTCGCTGCAAGACCTGGACCGAAGATATGCACTCGAACAGCAACATGAGGTGCTACAACTTTGCTGCAGTGCCAAGGATCTCGCTGGAGGTTTTGTCCCCGTCTTTGCTCTATATATCACCTACTCTCTGTCACAGGGCAGTGGAAGGACTAGGAGGTTCCTCGTGTGAAGACAGGATACCTGGAAGTTGCCCGGTGATGGGGTTTTGAGGGATAGGAAGTTAGAGAGTTGGTGACTAAAGGTGGTGGTTTCAACCACCACTTCTGAATACACAAAGAGGAGTTGGCCAGATCTAGAGGGTTGGTGTGAATTAATATCAAAGGCCGAAGAGGTTGGCGGTGATGATTGGAAGGGAAGTTGGTGGATGAAGTTGCGAAAATGGTGAGAAGTTGTGTAGGGACGAAGAGGTGCAACTGTTGAAAGAAGAGAATCAGGAGGTTGACGATGGTCGTAGGCCGTTGTATTAAAATCCTACGGTCCAGACTAAAGGCAGAAGGTGCGATGTGAAGCGGCCACGTGGCCAGACGTGTAGGCGCCTCGTGGCCCAATAGAATTCGAGATAAATGACAAAAATAGGAGAAATTCAATAATAAATAATTAAATTTAGATCTGGAAAAATGATGAACATCAAAGAGTTCATAGGTCATCTATACATAGATAAAAATTAAATACAAATTTAAACTATATAAAACAAATTTCTTTTATTTTCCTTTTTGTTATTTTTATGGGGTTTTATTTTATTTTATGGTATTTTCTTTATATACAATATTATTTTAATTTTTATTTTATTTTTAATGAAGAATAAAAACATAAAATATTAGCACAATAATAGGGTTATATTAATATATGTTAAATAGTGTCAATTATTACAACATACCAAATAATAATTAGTGTGAATTAGTAAATGAATCTTGTAAATTAACTTAAGCAAGAGAGATAATACTGGTGATTAATGATGATAAATATGGGATTTATTAGTACGTAGGTATTTTATCTTCGATTTGGCATCTAATTTTTGTCGTGATTTCATTTGAATCACTTGGATTAGCCATTCATTTTCAACCTCCGATCTCCAAGATAAGAGGAGTTCCAGTCCCTCACACTGATCTCTGACCATGCCAACACGTTCTCCATATCTTTCTCTAGCTCTTCCACCCTCTGCCCACCTTCAGATCCTTACGGATCTGAAGATCAGCTGCTCCTCCGATCACCTCTACCGGAGCTTCCACCCATTCACCATTCCTCATTTTTTACGCATCAAAAAGACAGTCTGAGCTTCATCTCCGAGCAAGTAGTCATTTGCATGTCGAAGGAGATCTAGAGATAGCACAAAGAGGAAAAATCAAGACTAGAGTAGGTTCCTGGAGCAACAAATTTCAGTTCCTTCTAGATCAATGATCTGGTGATTTCACGACGATTCAAGGTGCACATCAGGTGCGGAATCCATATAGAGATTTCATCTGAGACCAACTTGACATGGAGTAGAGCCAAGATGAGGGAGATCCAATCCGATCAAGCTTGACGGAGCTCAGGCGCTTCCCAGTTCTTCCATGTCATCTCATAGACCTTCGATCAAGAACAAGGCACCCGGAATTAATCTCGGTCGTCGATTGAGCCCCAAAAATCAACCATGGATTGAAGTCCTCAGATCAATCTTATCCATCCAGGCATGCTTCAACCTCAACCATCAGATCCAAGCTTCATCACCATCCAATCGTCCATAGTGTTGCGTCAATAAAGGGCATAATTGCGCACATACCCTCTGTATTTATTTTATTTTCAAATAAGTCTGCTTGGACACGTGTTTGCATGTAATAAATTGAGCAATTGCATTTTAAGTCATGTAATTTATTTTAATTGCATTCATGTCCTGTTTGAACTGCAAGCATGCTTAGCACATGATTTCTTAGGTAAATTGCAATAAAAAGTCTGCAATTTTGTGTTATTGATTGGTCCCTAGTTGTATTTAATTTAAACCTAAATCTAATCGAGCAGGGTGCACGTGCTTGAGCACACGTTATCTTGGGAATTTTTCACATTTCACATGCAGTTTTCATATTTATTATCATTTAGTATAAAAATTTAAATATTTGCATTTAGGCCCCTATGTATTTGCATATATTTCACATATTAAAAATCCAATAACAATTAACAAATCACCTCTGAAATTTCCATAAAAATTATTTTAGTTTCCTATTACATAGATCTTTCATCCATAATTTTTGTTTTACATTTTTATTATTTTTAGTATTTATAAAAAATCAAAAACATTACAAAAATTCCCTGTTTGCATCCTAAAATAAATAAAAAATATAAAACTTTTCTAAAAATTGCATAAAAATTCCGGGTTGCTTTTTCTTCTTCATTTTAATTTTTGAGCCATTTGTATTATTTATTCCTCATAAAAATCATAAAACACTTAAAAACATTTAAAATTCATAAATATTCATAGAAAATATGAAAAAAATATAAAATACCTTTCTAGAAATACACAAATTTATCTTTTATGCTATATGTATTTCATTAATTTTTTATTTTATTTGTTTTTAAATTCAAAAACCTTCATTTTGTTTTTCTATTTGCTTTATTTGTTGTTTTTGATTTATCTAAAGGCTTTAAAAATTTTGAAAAAATATGGAAAAAAAATATTAAAATTTTGTAAGAAACTAAAAAACTAATTTTGTTTAAATTTGTGTGCATTTACGCCACTTTTTAAAATCCAATTAGTTATCTTTCTATCTTTTTCATTTAATTCTTTTATTCATTTTTATTTCCTTTTGTTTTATAAAATTTAAAACATTTGCAAAAGTTAAAAATTCATAAAAATATCAAAATTAGGAAATAAAATAAAAATTCATAAAAATATACGAAATCAGGAAATCAGATAAAAAATATGAAATTAAAATCAAATAAGAAATACCAAATTCAATAATTCAAAAACCAAGCATCGTATTCATAGATCTTCCTTGTTTATTTTCATTGATTTTTCCCTGAATCGAATAACCCTCGGGATTTTTGTAACCTCCTTGAGTTCAACCCTGTACACTTTACATGTAAATTAAATAGCCAATTTCTCTTGCTACATTTTCTTCATTTATTTTGGCTTGAGAATTGAATAATTTTTTGTTGAAGGATTTTTAGGGTTGCAACGACACTGCACATTAATTCCATTAATTAAAAACCCGGATTTCCCTACTCAACAATGACCCATATTAATATTAGGTTGTCTCATTCCTTCAAGATGAAAGATCTCGAAGAAGCATCTTACATCTTATATCTGAAACAATTTAGAAAAAGAGAGAAGATTATATTAGGACTATCACGATAAGAATACATAAGAAAGACGTTTGAAAAATTAAAAAGGTGTAATTTCAAGAAAAGCTTCATTCCCTTAAGACATTGTACTAACCTATCAAATGGGATGGCTTCTTAAACTGTTGAGGAAAAGAAAGCTATGGCTAGATGCCCTTATGCATCGACTGTTACCAGATCAGATATCTGCCATGCAATGAGAGTGGTAATCCATTACCAATCCTACTATAGAGAGAAACATTAGACTGCACTGAAAAGCATATTCAAGTAACTGAGAAGAACTAAAGACTGCATCTTGATTTATGTAGATAATGGACACCAAGTCTCAGCGTACACATATTCAAACTTCTTATCCACTGTACACGATCAGAAATTAACCTCAAGGTTCATATTCTTGTTGGATGGTAGTGCTGTGAGTTAAGTGTATAGAGAAGCATTACACTACGGTTACTTCGACAAAGTCGAGTATTGGCTACATGAGATGCAACAATTGCATTGGATGCAATTAATATTTGCTTGGGTTTAACAATTGCATCAGATTCCATCTGGATGGCTATCTTCCCTTCCTCAAGCTTGCTAGTTATTTGAAACATATGCAACAAATTGCATATATGAACAGAAGCATTAGAATCAACAATCTAACTACCTTCGTGTCCTATGAGTAAGTTGGTTTCAACGATGAAAGTAGATTAGTTACCTGCATGAGTTATACATTTTCCCTTCTCAAGGGTCTTCATTATTCTGGATAATTATGCTTCCAATGTCCTGGCTTTTTGTAGTGGTAGCAGACAACCATCTTCTTACATGTCAGACATGTTGAAGCTTTTGAAGAATGGTCAATAGCTTGATCTTTCTTCTTTTTCTTATGAATTGGATCCTTCTGAGATACATGCTTCTTGCATCACTTCTCTTTAACTGTGCAACCATTACACTACTAAACAGATTCTCTTTCTTCATTGTGTCTTTAGCGAACTTTAATGTAGAAAGTGTGTGGTTCACATTTCCAAGCATCTCCTTCAAATTTAGGAGGATGTCCCAAGCAGATGCAATGTCTATAAGTTGATTTTCAAGCACATTAGATAATGATCCAAGAATGCAGCAACGAGTGATCAAATGATCATCATTATACTTCTTGTTGAATTCTCAGGCATCCTCTGTCTAAGGGTTCTCATACTTAGCAAACGTGAGCACATATTATGTGTTCTACTGCAAGTACTATTTTCAAATTATAGATCCAATCCGAATAATTTGGATTGGCCAACTGATTGACGTTGAGTAGCTTGTTGAGTGGGTGGAGGACTTTCTTCTAAAATTAAAGGTTTACACTTTTAGTTAATCGCTATTAAGGTGAGAAAAAAATTTAAATCAAGATTCTCTCGCATTTTTGTACTTTGAAGGTCTTTCCCTAATAACTTTCAAATCCTGGGGCATGCTTTATCAAATGCCTCAGGCGAGATAGGTCTCATTTTCACTTTCATTGCACCACAATAATATAAGAAAATGCAACCATAGTGAAAGAAGAAGAACTCTTTCTGCCTTGCATGTCCAACTTGCATTCCCCGTTATCACTTCAACACCCATGCCCCCACATATATGGAGTTAGCATGTTATTGAGTAAACCAACCATCAATGAGCAAATTTAAATTCTATTCTATGTGCAATCCAATACTGCCTCAATAACATGGGGAACAATTGTGGGGTCTCTATGCATACGGCTCATCTCTTTCGAGAAATAAGGAATCCAATCCATGTGAATTGATATTTGGGAGTCATGACTACGCATGAGTGTCTCCAAAAATACTACCCATGGAGACAGAGTTCTTCATAATGATGAGAGACCACAGACAACATTATATGACTTTCCATATCATGTTTAGATTGATGATTAATCATTTTGAATCATATTCTCATGATTGATCTTATAATGGAAATTTAAACATAGATTCTTGAATATTATTTTAACTTAATCTAAGTAAAACTACAATAATAAATCAATAAATCCAAGTAACAAACAATTGTCTCAACATACAATCAATTTAATTCATTGCACACATGCATAATCTTCCTTTTCTTTAAAATATTACAATATCGCTTACTCATATTTAATATTTCTCAAGAGCTCTTCATCCAGGTCACATGAAATGAAGGATGGGAGCATTTCCTTAACTTACAAAGTATTAACTAGTTAACCACCACCACAAGCATGGCCTAGTCACCAAATTGATCTTTATTTCAACTTAATGAACGCTTTCAATTGTAATCGAGCAACTAAGTCAACTACTAGCGCTATTGATTCACGATCAAGTAATTACATGAAAAATAAATAAAATATGAAATAAGTAGATATTTTAATATATTCCATACATCCAAAGCAAACAACCAATGATTTTAGATTCTAATTTGTAACCTGCAACCATCGTATTTCAAATTAGAAGGTATCACATGACATGAGCTTAAAATTTGTTGTGATCCCAACCATTTTCAAAATATTAGGTCCAATTCCTGATGTAAATATATCAAATATATTCTCATCATTTTGAGTTCGAAAAGAGGAAAAACAATTAATCTCACTAATCGAGTCCTCTTCAAACTCGGTCTATAGAGAAATCCAATTTCTCGACGTCACATGTTCGGAATCACACAAAACTTTTTTACACTGATTGAGGACTTGATTAGTGGCTTAGTAATCAGTATCTTAAATGTTATATGACTCAAAAATAGTAGTTTGATAAGATCTTTGATCAAAATAGGATTCTGCAGGCGCTTTCGACACTTGAATCATCTCCCAAATACCACCAACTTTTGGCACATTTTTTGTATATGATTCCATACCTTCTATACATCATATATCCAAAAATAATGTTCTAAATTTGGGAGGGCAACAACAACACCATATGTTTTTGAATGAATCTCCTGAAATACGAAAATAATAGAATAAACAATGTACCCATCAATCAAGACAATATATCATTTTGTTCATCGAATCGAGATGCAATGGAAATATTTTAAATGATGGCTATGATACCACTTGAAGGAGTTCGTAACTAGTGTATCACACAATCGTGGAAAATGCAAATTAAATTCACATAAAAAAGGTGTTCATTGTATGAATTTTAAATGCCGACTAAAAAATTAATACGAAGTCTCATGATTTAGAAACTAATTTTCAATACCGTTTCACATATCTACAAGAGTATTAGGAATTATCTTTGAAGTATGAATCTCTAAATCAAGAGATCTCCTGAATCAAGTCTAATCCGATGAAGCTTCTCTTATGGACGCGACGATGACTCGTGTTGCTTCCCGTGAACTGTATATCTTCTTCTCCTCAAAGTTGTCCATGCAAAATAAAGGCCATGTGGATCTATCTATCATGGTTTCATCACACAAAATTGAGCCCTTATTCACTTGTTCGAAGCACAAAGAAGAAGGCATCTTCTCTCACGATTTGTCAAGCCAATGTAGTAGTAGAAGAAGAGATAGCTACGGTTTATTGGAGGAGATGGGGTGGATGACCAAAAGAGAGATAGAGTCTTAAACTCTCTTTTCTCTTTTATTTCGCAAGGCCATTTTATGTCTCTCTCTTGGAGATGAATGAATTGAATGATACAAGAGAAAAGAAGTCAAATGCCTCTTTTTATACCATGGTGGACATCCGTTTAGGCATCCTACTCCTAATGGAGACATCCACCTCATTAGCTCTTTGATTTGATTTGAATGGTCATGATTGATTCCTAATCCTTCATGTAATTAAGAACTAATTTGTCAACATTATTAACATTATCATTCAAAATAGGTAAAGCATCGAGAGGTAACACATTTATGTTCATTATTGAAACTAACGTACTCGTAGTACTAGAAGGTAGTTGGATTATTGATTTTGATGCTTATGTACATACTTTTAATTTGTTGCATCTATTTCAGAAAATCATGTCATTTCATCTAGGGGAGATAGTCATCCATATGGGATCTGATGAAACTATTACAACAATCATTGTGGGAACTTGCATGCTATTATTATATACTAGAAGAGTCCTAATTATTATAGAATGTCTCTATGTTTTATATGGTAGAAGTAACTTATTATCTATATTAAAGCTACTTAGTCATGGATAGTCTTTTTTATTCTATGAGAAACTTACCACAAGTCATTGTGGTAAATTTATATCGGATAGTTTTCTAATACTTGGTGGACTCTATGAATTAGACATTAATAAATTTGTCATGAATTTAATAACACTAGTAATTAGACCCCTAAAAGATCAAAGGAGGATGTTGATCATTTAACTATGGTCTAGAATCAAAGATTTGAACATGTTAATAAACTTGTAAAAGATGGATCTTTAGTTTTTTTAAAGCCCTAGCTTTACCTACTAATGAGTTTTGAATTCAAGGAAAAATGTTGACGATTCACTAACCGGCAGTGTTATTAATGACTTATTGTAGTATGGCCTATTAGCAACCTATCAGAACCAAGTTGAATATCTACATGAAGAGGACTTAGTTTTAATTTATATCTAGGAAAGTACAGGGTCGAATACAATGACACAAGCCAATTAATTTAATTTAGGACTTAAATATTTAATTGAGCAATTTAATAGTGATTGAGGTCAAGTAACAACAAAATAAATGCAATACATGATTTCAAAACATTTTATGAATTTATATTACATGATCAAATAATGATGAAAATGCAATATACAATAAAGGTACAAATACACAATAATGCTTTGGATTAATTGATTAAATGACTTGTGAAATTAATAAAAACTTAGTAAAACTCAGGTCAATTAATGATGCTATTCAACCACAAAGCAAATCAATTCTTAGATTAATTTTGGGTTGAATGATTAAGTTAAGCTCTCTAAATATAAGTGCATGAAGTAGACATCAAAACTGTAAATACATCAAAGTTAAAGCATGAAAAGAGATTTCAAACGACACGAATTTCATTCAATTTGGATAAAAGGTTCACAGGTTATTCAATAAACATCACATGGACATAATTACAATAAAAGCATTTTATTTTATTATAAAAAGGTCCTTACATGGATTAATTGCAAATATTATAAACTGCTTGGATATCAATGCAATTTAGCTGAAATGGGGACTTATCTGAAATTTCAATAAAGCTCCAAGATATCTTTGTAATTTTTCCACGTCACGTGAGGCAATTCACGTGTGTCGGCTTTGGTTCGTGGTTAGGCTCAGGAACACGTGGCTAGAACTGATGGCTCGGATCTGGTTTGGACATCTCGAGGCTGAGGCGTGAACCGTCACTTTGGTACTAGGATCAGAAAGGAATCCAAGCTGTTGGATCTGATCTGAAGAATCTGATCCTACGACAATTGTACTTTGTTCATTCTTCCCTCTCCTCCAAGTGCGTCGAAGATCGGGCAGAGCTCCGGTAGCGTGCTGCTAATCTTCCTGTGTTTTTGTGTGAAGTCTAATGGTTGGAGAAGACTCCTTTACCCCTCGTGAAGATGCTGGAAGGTTGATCTGGGTCAGAGGAAGGCTGGAGGTCCTTAGCAATGCACCATCATTAGTAAATAAAGTCTTGATCGGAATCTTGTCGAAATTCCAATCATTGAAGGTCTCCTACGTTCTTGCAGTAGTTAGCAACTAGCCAAAGCTTCCTAGAATTTTTTGGGAAGTGAATGCGGAATGAA
Source organism: Ottelia alismoides (assembly GCA_037367405.1). Classification (NCBI taxonomy): domain Eukaryota; kingdom Viridiplantae; phylum Streptophyta; class Magnoliopsida; order Alismatales; family Hydrocharitaceae; genus Ottelia; species Ottelia alismoides. The sequence goes on from JAZKJV010007621.1 coordinate 536,824, forward strand.
GGCTCATCAAGGTGGAGGATTTGAGTCGTACTTGGATTCTTTGAGATTTGCGAGCATGGAGAAGGATCAAGGTGGAGTTATGGAGAAGCAAAAATATGAAGATGATTGTGTAGCGAAGATGACAGTGCCACAGAGAAGATGGAATGGTGATCAGATAGAATCAATACTGAGAGATACGATGAGTAGAAAATAGAGGAAATGTGAAATAACATAGATTAAAGAAACTAACCTTAACATATAATGATCGGGAGTGGAATTTGACTTGAAACTTATCCTGATTCGAAGCGTAAATAGCTTTTTTGGTCTTTGTTTGACAAGTCCAGCATGGACTTGAAGCCTCAGCACCACCAACAGTAGGCTACAACTTGGCTTATGCACCAAGGATGTCGTCGGAAGAATGGATCTTCTTCGCTCACTAATTGGGCCTCTAATTGTCACTCAGAGGCTAATGGGGCTCGGATCATCTTCACTAGAATGGTGGATGACAGTTGCGACATCGGAGAGAAGGTATGTAAATAAGAAATAGTTGGTGGAAGTTGGGCCTAGGCGATGGTTTCAACCACCAACTGTTGGAGAAGGAGTTGGGGTTAATGAATGTTAAATAGTTGGCATGCAAGAGGAAGGTTAGAGAAAAAGGTTGGCTAAGGAGGTTGATAGAGATGGCCACTGGAAGCGATGGGAAAATATGGGGAGGTTAAACGATTCATCGGGATGTGCACCTCTTCGTAGAGTTGCTGGAGGTTGACAAAATACACAGGCCATTGGATCTTGACGTCAAATGTTCCAAGTTTGGATGTGGTTATGCAAGCGAGATACGATTGATGGAGCGCATTAGACATAGGGGATGAGGAAGATCAGAGTCGTTTGATCGAACTGGTCATATAACCCTAATTAAAGGCGAATAACTAAATGGGAGCAGGCCACGTCGCTCACTTAGAATGAGCCATGTGGTCCAAAGAAATGAGATAATTAAGAAATACAATGCAATATAAAAAATAATTAGCTAGAGTTAAAATTAGGAAAATGGTTGACCTGAAAGTTGTAGATCAAGATGAGATCTACAAGTTTCATAAGAAATCAAGATCTAAATGCATCATATAAACGTAGTAACTTTTTTGCAAGTATTTTTAATTTATGTCTTTTTTTTATTTTTTAAAATTTTAATTAATAATTAATGTTAGATTAATTATGTACGATGTTACTATAATTTTTATTTTATTTTTAATAAATAAGAAACACATACAATATAGAACCAATAATATTTATTTATACACAATAATTAATGTTACTTATTTATGACATGGTAATTGTTAATTAATGTTAGTTATTAATTATAATTAGTAAACTACTTATGAATGAGAGATAATAATACTAAATAATGTTGATAAATTAGGGATTCATCCCCCCTATACTTAATCTAAGCTTGTCCTTGAGCTAATAAATAGATAAAGAATGAATTAGTTAGATAGTGAATTAGTGAATTCGCTGACATGCGCATGTGAAGAAACACAGCTTATTCAATCCAGAGCACTTGGTTTTAGAGATCCTTAACTCCGAGTTGAACCAAATCTTATTTTATTATCTTACTCTCTGATAATACATATATATATATATATAAGATGTATTACTTTATGTGTTGAATGCATTCACAAGAGTAGAGTCAAGATGTCACATAAAGTTCTAGTCCAAGAGATTCTACTAGAGACCCAATCCTCAACACTATAGACTAAATCTTTTCTTGCCTCAATTCACCATCTCATTAGTTTGCCAGACTTAAAGGATGTAGATGGCGGTCCAGATAATGGAGGGTACAAGATTGTGTCGCTTCTTCTCTCCCTCCCATTGGAACAAGGGTTCTCTCAAGTGCCTTATTACTCAACACATATATTTTTGTTGCTAATCAGTGTATCCATCAAAAGAGATTGAGTCGTCTATACTTGTTTTCTTGGGAGTACACCGGGGTGAGTCTTATTTTAGCATCTAATATGCTGACACTCAGACTTGTATCGCTTACCATGGAGAACCCTTTTTGAGGTACTAGCTCGACTCAGAAAAGCATAATGCTTTGGTCCATGTGGGTACTTAAAAGGGTGGGAGCACTCACAACTGGTGTAAGCTCTTTGATTTTTACTTTGTAACGCTTGAGCTTTTCTCTATATTATTTTTCTTTTCTTTTCTTTTTCTTTTCTTTTTGTCTAGATCCACTACATTTACCAAGCATTGATGCACACTGATCAACTCATCACACCCTGGGATTAGGTCAATATCAAGAGAATAACATAAGAAACCATGTTCTCATACTAGCTAAGATTGCTGATACTCAGGTTTCATGAAGCCTTCATTAATTTTATCCCATCCTCGGCATCATAAGATCAAGTTCAAACTTGAATCTCAAATCCCAATCCCTCAAGTGAAACCTCATCTCATCTCATCATGAATGCAGTTGTGCGTGTGAGTGTTGGTCATATTCTTAAAGGATAAGATTAAGCATGCAATATAGCACACAAATCTTTCTGACTAGGGAAGTATGAATTATTAAGTTTAAGTCCCCAATGATTAAGATAGGTTGACTCTGAATTTCTGAACCTCATAAACCAAGTATTAAGAATCTCAACAAGCCTTGTTGTGAAAAGTGAAAGTTTCAGGGAGAACACCAACTTATGAGTTAGCGGGTTAATGAGTTGGAAAATTTAATTTGAGAATTTTTAATAATAAAAAAAAGAACATGTACCCTTCACACTATAGAAGGGACACAACACAAAAGTAGACAAAACACCCCATAAAGGGAATGACAAACACTAAAAGACATCACAAGGGTACCAACACAATAATACCACACTTTAGCTTCTCAACCTCAAACATCAGACTTGAAGCCATGGGAATTAAAATCACATACAACCTTATACTTCACTTGCTTCCTCCTTACAGAGTAAAGCTCATAATCATAATAGGAAAGATCTTTATTGACTTGGAAAATGAAGCGCTTCGAATGATGCCATTCTTCCTCAAAGGTAATATCCATATCAACATGGGAAGACTCAAAATGTTCTAAAGTATGACGAAGATGAATCAAATACTTACTTTTTGCAATAGATCTATGGGTTTGCCTAAAAAGTGAAAAGCTGGACATATGAGGATGACCTAACCTACAATAAAAATGATCTCCAGGCTTTTTGATATGCTCAAGAAAAGGTGCAGACTCTTCCATATCCAATTCCTCCAATAAAAAATTATCTTCCTCAATAGACATCACTCTTTTTAACGAACTCTTTATCAACTCGATCTTTAAAAATATAGAGTTGATATTTAAACTCTCTTCCATGCTTCACTCTGTAAAAGGCTAAGACTAGACCTCCTTTTATAACCTAAAGACTCCAACAATTCAAAAAGTAATTATTACACTAAAGGCACCCCTTCGTAAAATTGAAATTCTCTTGAGAAATTGAAGTAAGGTATATTTTACTGTGATTATTTATTTATTTATTTAAGAATTTGTAAATAAATATATAAATATATATAGAAAAAAGAATGTGTTAAAGTATCAAAATAATTTGTACTCTTTTCAAAAAAATCTGTAAAACATTTTTGTAAACCATGTGAAATATATATATATATATATATATAATTTTCTAAATATTTTACAAACTATTTTTACAAATATCAAATCCCCATACCCATAGCCCATAATAAATATACAAAACATGTGAAAGTACGGGCCATGAATAGAAGTATATGTGCAATATACACACACCCATATACTTAGCTTGTGATATGTCCTCATGGCACACAGTGAAATGAAAGACATAGCTCATATCAAGCATAAAAAGGAAAGACAAGACATAGACAAGAAAACTAGTCAGACCCCCTATATTCAGACTTTAAATAGCCTAAGTGTAAGGCTGGAAGACACAGAAATTGGGTACAAAAAAAGTATAGAAACAAATCAACTAAAAAGACCAAGGAATTGCCCCCCTATACTTAGGCTGAAAATAACCTAAATATAAAGAATGAATGAAGTATAGAAGGACCGATGAAATAATGAAAGAAAACCTAGAAATATATACATAAATAGGGTTGGACTCCCCCTATACTTAGGCTATAAATAATCTAAGTTAGGAGTAAGAAAGTAAAAGGAGAAGAGCCCAAATCCTAAAAAGAATAGAGTCAGTGTTAGTAAAGAATAACTGATTCTGTAAAATGTTGAATCTATCAGATCTGAATCTTCAAGTTGTGGCTTCATGCTACATCTGAAATATTTGCAAAGGATTTAACCGGCATGAAGTCAATTGCTTCAACTGGAATAAACCATTCTTTAGATTATACAAAGCACTTCAACAATTGGTCATTGATCAGGAAAGAACATGCACCATCTAAGAGATCAATAATCTCTACACTTCCATCACTATGCATATCCTTCACTATGTAGGGACCCACCCATTTAGACCTAAATTTCTTGTGGAAAATCTTTAACTTAGCGTTAAACAACCATACCTTTTGTCTAGGAACAAAGTTCTTACATCTAATATGCAAGTCATGCTACTTCTTCACTTTGTCCTTATAGATCAAGTTGTTGTCATACGCTTTGTAGATTTCCACTAGCTCGTTGAAGTTCAAGTCTCGGCAAAGCCTCCCTAGGTGATAACTCCAATTGATTTTATTTACTGCCCACTCAGACTTGTGAATTAATTCAATGGGCAAATGGCATGGCTTTCCATAAATCATTCTAAAAGGTGAAGTACACAATGGATTCTTGTAGACCATCCTATATGCCCATAGAACTTGGTCCAATAGTTGGGACCAATTCTTCCTATCAGGATGAACTAACTTCTGAAGAGTACTCTTCACCTCCCTATTTGAAACCTCTGTCATGTCGTTCGATTGTGGGTGGTAAGGACTAGTAACTCTGTGTTCAAACTTGTAGTCCTTAGCCAAAGATTTCATCTCTCTATTCACAAAGTGTCTACCCCCATCAGATATCGAAACCTTCGGAACCCCAAACCTTGAAATAATAGAATCCTTTATAAACTTACAGATAATCCTAGTGCCTGCAGTTCGGGTTGGGATAGCCTCCACCCACCTTGAAAGATCCTAACCAGCCGCTAACAATATGTACTCAAATATGTTACTGTTGGGAAAGGGACCCATAATATCTATGCCCCATACATCAAATACATACCAGAAAATCACCGATTGTATGGATGCCTCATCACGATAACCAACTGTCCCTCCCATCCTTTGACAAATAGGGGACAACCTTATGAAATACATAGAATATCTAAACAAGGTTAGCCAATAAAGTCCACATTGAAGTGTTTTGTGAGTGGTTATTTTTCTCGAATGATGTCCTCCAACTTCTAATGAATGACAATATGCGAGGACACTCGGGTTTTCCTCCTGAGGAATACAATTTCTCCAGACACAATCCAGTCCTTCGAAGAAAAGGAATGGATTCTCCCAATGGCATCTCCTCGAATCCGATTTCAATCGGTCAATACTGCTTCTTGTCCAATCATAGCGAACTAGCTTGGAGAAAAGATAGTTCACCATGTTGGCATACCATGGAAGTGAATCAACAACACATATTGGCTCACCTGGAAAGGTTTCTCTAATAGGCTCTGAATCAGGGGAATCCTTCATCTCTAGTTGGGATAAATGATCAACCACTACGTTCTTGACTACAGGTTTATCCTTAATCTCCAAATCAAACTTTTAGAGTAATCGAATCCAGCTAAGAAGACGTGCCTTCACGTCCTTCTTTTCCATGAGATATCTAATGGTTGTATAATCAATGTATATTGTCACCTTAGAGCCCAAAACATGAGACCTAAACTTATCAAGGGCCCAAATTACCATGAGCATTTCCTTTTCAGTCAATGTATAATTTTTCTGTGTTTGATCTAAAACTTTGCTTGCGTAGTGAATTGTAAATAGTATCCCATCCCGCTGTTGTCCTAATACAGCTCCTATAGCATAATTCGAAGTATCAGTCATGATCTCGAAGGGTAGAGACCAATTAGGAGCCCGCAAAATCGGTGAGTCACAAATCTTTCTCTTTAAGAGTTCAAAGGCCTTAAGACACCTGTGATCTACAACAAACTCGGTGTCCATTCGTAAGAGCTCAGTCAATGGTCGGGCAATCTTAGAGAAATCTTGAATGAATCTTCTAAAAAATCCAACATGCCCTAGAAATGACCTAACTGACTTGATGTTGGTTGGTGGATCAAGTTTCTTGATTGCACCACCTTAGCTAGGTCAACCTTCATTCCCTTCTTGGAGATGAAGTGCCCCAACACGATACCCGTCTTAACCATAAAATGACTCTTTTCTAACGAGAGTACCAGATTCACCTACCTACACCTTTGTTGTACTTGATCCAAAACATGCATCAAATGAATCACAATGGACCGAGAAATCATCCATGAAGACCTCCATGAAATCCCCCACCATTTCAACAAATATTATGATCATGCACCACTGAAAAAGTGCCTGAGACATTGCAAATCCCAAATGATATGCGTCTAAACAAGTACGTCCCGAAAGGACAAGTAAAAGTGGTTTTTCCTGATCTTCAAGGGTGATGGCTACCTGATTGTAGCATGAGTACCCTTCAAGAAAATAGAAGAACTCTTTCCTCGCTAGTTTTTCCAAGATCTGATCAATAAAAGATAAGGGAAAGTGATCTTTCTTAGTCGCAACATTCATGTGTCTGTAATCTACATAGACATGCCATGACGTGGGTACTCGTCTCGTAATCTCAACCCCTTCCTTGTTGGTGACCATATGAATGCTCGACTTCTTCGGGACGGCATATCGGTCGGGGGGGAGGGGGAGGCATCCACTTGGAATCTAAGATTGGGTCAATAAAACCCGCTCTACACCATTTCTCAATTTCTTTCTTAACTACTTCCCATAGATTTGGATTCAATCTCTTCTAAAACTCATGGGAAGGTATGGCATTATTCTCAATATAAATATGGTGTGAACAGAGTGCAGGGTTTATACCCATGAGACCCGATACAGTCCAACCTATAGTGTTGTGGTTCTTCTTTAACACTTCTAACAGTCTAGACTCCTGCTCTACAGTCAGCTTAGAACTAATGATGATCAAGAATATATTCTTTGGTCATGTAAGAAAGACATACTTGAATGTAGGATGTAGCGGCTTCAGCTCTGGCAAAGAGGTATCATCAATCAAATCAGGTTGAACTATCATTGAATCTGGTTCTATGCAGCATAAAGTTTGTGCCAACTCTTTAGTACTGGCCACCAACTTTGCTGTACATAAAGTCATATCGCCAAAGAAATGTGGTTATTCCGCCAAAGTCGCATCCGACTCATCATCTATTTCCCTTGACCGTTTCGATGGGAGTGGAACTGACAGGTCCATAGAGACCTCTAACTCATCAAGGAAATAGGAAGATGTATTACTCAAGAACACTGGCAATGTCTTATAAACTACATCGTTAACATTGTCTTCTGCATATGAGAAGGTCTAACTCAAATCTGTAGGGTTCTGTTTCCATACCCCAACTATGCTAATCACTATGAAATCTGCCTTTGATGCAGAAGATAATTCTGTACTGGACTTGGAGTCTTGTCGCTGCCATTTCGTCTGCTTCATCTTGAGTTCCACTTCTCTGTCGGGAGAACACAACTTCATCATATTAGTTTAATAATCAAAGGAAGCTACAACAGTCCTAAGGAAAGGTCACCCAAGGATGATATATGAATCTCTCCAATGATTAGGGATGCCCATCTCAAGGACAGTGAAGTCCACTATGTAGTCTTGTGCCTTAATCGATATGATAACTTCCTCGACCTCACCCTTAGCATTCTTTATAGACTTATCAGGAAACTAGAGTAATGCTCTAGATTTGTGAAGTGGACCAAACTCCAGCTTCTCATATAAGGCAAAGGGTAGCAGATTGATCGAAAAATCGTTATCTATGAAGTGCATGCAAACACTATGCCATCAATATGACTCACCACATAATGCTCTCCCAAGTCTCTCTTCTTTTTTGGTAAATGTTGGTTCTTGAGGCAATAAGTTGTGGCAACTGATAAGAAATGTGTCTTTAAATAACTGTTTTGCTTCTTCATGCTAACACTAGTAGGTGTACATCGCACCTTAAGGTACTTATGAAAGGCATGATTATTTGTCACATACTCATCAAATGGCACCTTAATCATGATGTTATCTTTACAAAATTATGCCATATCAGGATCATCTTTTCTTAATCTTCTTTACGATGTGCTTTCATGCCGTGAGAGCACGGGGGAAAGGGATTGAACAAGCAGAAGTAGATGAAGAACTAGAATCACAAACTAAAACATGCTTCTTTTTATTACTTGAAACAAGGTTCTTCATACATGAATCTTTTATATTTAAATTGGAATTTTAACTAGAAATGTCTAATAAAGACCGGGGAATGTTTATGCATGTACATCCTCCTTAACCAAAGGTGCAAGGTCCTCAGTAAACTCTGAATCTGCTCCATGCTGCTAGTGGGTTCTCGTACTCCTCATTATATCTCTACTATCGGTTCACCTCTTTGGATGAAGGGGAAGTTGCGGATGCTTGTCCTCCTCGTCTTTTGAAGTCTCCCTAGGTAGAGCCTGAGAAACAACCCCATCTATGTCCCTTGACTGGTTAGTTACAACCACGGTCCTTTCGCTCCTGAGTGACATATGGTTAACAAAATCAAATGGAAGAATCTCATGCTCAAATCTAGGGGAGTCTGAGCAATATACATGACCATACTTATGCTAATGCTGAGGTTGATTCAGGGTGTTGGGATTAGCCTAAACCTGGGAGGGAATAGATGTAGATAGTGCAGAGTAATCATCATCTAAACAGGATAAGCGGTTGATGTCAACCCACAAATCATGTACCTTGTTCCTGTAGGAATGCAACTCCTCAAGAATATGCCGCTGGAAATCAGTGGGTCCTGATGAAGATAATTATTGCTATGAAGAAGAAGAGGGAAAATGTGAAGGCTAGCCCTGATGGCCCTAGTATTGCTACTACTGTGGGGGATGCTGAACATGTGGGCCTTGCTGGCCTGATTGGAACATCTACTGACAGATGTGCAGTTGTTGATGCGCTGTAGAACTCAGTTGTGTTGGAAGAGGTGTATGTGTGAATGATGTGTTATAAAAAGTAGGAGGGCACTAGTAAAGTGGATGGTCCCCTGAACCTCTCAGCTGAAGGATATGGTTTAGGCCTTAGTGCATCGTAGAAGCGTGTAGGTCGCATCACATACAACCTAAGGCAACTAGTCATACTAGTTGCGTTGGGCAGTGGAAATAATTTTTTTATATAGATGAAATCACATGATTCAAGAGCACTTCTCAAATCATTTCATCAACAACACAAAAAAGTACAAAGATTGCCTCTTGAACCGTGTTGTGATTGTGTCTCTAACCAGAGAGACCTCCTGTCTCAAGTCCGATCCAACGAAGGTTGCATTTACGGGTGCGCGGATGAGACGCTACTTCTTGCAATCCAAATTAATAATCCGAGAGAGTATCCTGATTTCATCTCACAAAATCTGATGCCTTCTTCACTAGCAAGAGGTATCGAAGATGGGGGAGATTCACAAGTAGTTGATCCAGCAGCACAACGGTGTCGCAACGACTGTGAGATTCTCTAAGTCAACAATATGGGCATCCTTATTGTCGACAGAGAGAGGGGACGTATGAGAGAGAATGGAGAGAGAGAGATTTCTCAATAGATGTTGTTGGTAGAAAAGGCTAGGGCTACCCCTCATTTTATACAAAATTGGATGTCCATGGATCTCAATCTATGTGCACACAAATCCACTGATTTAGATGATTTGTGCTTTCAATCAACGGCCATGATTTTGTTGCATAAATTTGCAACAAAAAATTATTGTCTTTAAAATAAAATAAATATATCGAAAACCAATCAATATAATTCAATATAAATCAAAGCAACAAACATGGAATGGTTTAGAAAAAAGGAAACCCACCTTCCATACTTAGGGTGGAGAGCCACAAGTTGAGAGAGCTCAACTTGGTCATTCCCCCTTGTATGGAAAAGGGGGGATTTCATTCCATAAAATTTGAGATCTCATATCACAACATATATTCCACATGTGCAACAACATTTGTTGCATAATTATTCACCAAAATAATTCCAAATTATTTTGGGATAATTTCAGTCATGCCATTAACAAAATGTGAATCATATTCACACATCCAAAATATGAATGTAAATTGCAGTTACAATTAATTGTCCAATGTAAATCCAATTGACATTAACATTTAATTCCTATATAATTAACATTCTCTAATGTATTATAAATCACATTTATAATATATATATATTATTAATATGGAGAGTGATATCAACATTATTCATATCCTTGATAATAAAATCATATTTAATTATCTTGGATCTCCATTCGCATGTGTCCAAATAAATCATATTCATGTTATTCATGATTTTTGAATTATATTTAATTATCAATTTTTCTCAATGCTTTATTATCAACTATGAAATTATTCTCGAACTTCTTCAAGAATAATGTGCTCTCTTCATGAATACTTGGAGATAAGGATAATGCGATTGTACATTCCATGTACAATGACTTGGATATTGAGATCATATCTCAAATCCAGATCTCGGAAACCTCTCATAGATGTTTGATTAAATCAAAACTGCAAATCTAATCTTCTCATTGTATATGAATCGTATTCAAATCAATGTCCAACATTCATACTAAGATCAGATTACTTCTTTGTTGAGAGAAGTCACTAAAATCCAAACATGTTTCAACACTCCTTCGGAATGGAAGTGTCACGGTTATACAATCGTTTACGATCACATCACCTTTGATTATTTCTAGTACACGTACATCCTGCGTACTAAAAGACCTAGAATAAAATCGATGTTTTAAATCACATTTGAACTATCTCCTTTAGGGTTTTATCACTAAGTTTCTCATTTTATCATTGGGAGTTGGTATCGATGATATACTTTCCAAAAGCATATATCATACCTAGGTATTAATCATATACTTTCCAAAAGCACATGTCATACCTACAAATTTGGTAAAGCTTTCAAAGCAAGACAACCGTGCACGGAATTTGATCCCAATATCTCATGAGTGAGCTCATGTCTTCCGGTTCAATAATGAACCTATATGATCCCTTTGAGAGATCATATTACTCATATGCCCTTGTATACACACCAACTCATCGGTGTATAGACCTTGAATAGGACATCAACTTATCGGTCCGTCAAATGTACATACTCAGATATATAGTAACATATCTATCTTCGATTAGAGGATGCGTGCCTATATCATGATAGTATATGACATATGTCTTTGTTATCTCGAACTCGTTAAGTCAACTCTTTGACATAACTTATTTAACACCTCCGAATATCTATTCCTATGTAGAGGACCTAAATCAAGAGGTCAGTCAGATATCCACCTTTAGAGAAGGATTGCCATCTCCTTCTCAGGCTGGAGATCCATTCTTAACAATCATTTGATGATGCTTGATGAATCCTCAATCTTACTCTTTAGATATCATCCAAGCACCAGCCTTTATGATTCAACCACTGAATCAACAGTTGTATGATTATTAAGATGGCAATGGTACATAACCCTAATTGTACTAAGGGACCTATTATTAAAATTTGTTATTCTTCATTTCAGATTAAGGAATGAGTTGCAATAACATTTATTGCGTAATGGCCCATCATGGGCTCACATGTCCAACAATCTCCCACTAGCCCAAAGACCAATTTAATGGGCTAATATTTAAATCCACACTTATGTGCTAATCATAAACTATTTAGAAAAATAGTTTTGTAGGATGACTAGTCACTCTGTTTCCGAGGGACTGTGCCAAGTCCTTCTACAGACTTGCATATCCCCTAGTAATAGTGCTCGCATCTAATGCGAATGTTACTTCTTATGCGACCAATACTCAGTCTTGTTAAAGTAGTTATTGTGCCTTTGTCATTAAACTTTATAATTATTACAATCAACAAGTTATACATTTATTCATAGAGATCTGTATCTCCTCAGATTAAGACATAGTCTTAGTATAGTATCTGTAGATAAGACATTTTAGATCACTATCTACAAATTCTTAATTTCGAAAAGAAAAGACTTTGAGATTGCTATCTCAATAATCTTGTGCCTTTGAAGGTATTGATTATTACTGTAATTTAGTGTTTTATCTCCATAGTAGGATTTGTAACATTTTACTGCTCCCACTACATGGCAGGCATATGGCCTTTTGTATACATCTAGCATATACTGAGCTTCCAATAGCTGTTGTACTAGGGCATGTAGCTTCGGCATTTATATCATTAACTATTTGAGGTGATATCCCTTTAGATGGGTCAGTACCACCTTGATCAATATTTCTGGTCTCCTGAAATAGATACAACATATTGCATACATTAACAGAAGCACTAGAATCTATGATTGATGTTTAATCATGAGACATCAATTTAATCAAGTTAAATTCACAATTTCCTTGATTGACAATTACCTAACTAGGATTTTATCATGAAACAATCATTCAATGGTGATTGATGTTTAATCAAATATTTCCGTAAATATTAATCATCAATTTAATCATGGTAAATTCATAATTTCCTTGATTCACATTTAATGTAAATACATTAATAAAGTAATTGTGATGATACAAATCATCCGACCCATCTCCACTAAATATGGAATATCTATGGCAAACGGAATCGGAATTGTGTGAACTAAATTCAAGCGGTTTGCTGGTTTAATCATATACTGAATTAATGCATTTTCATTGTCTTTCATGATTGGAAAACAGTAATAAAAAAATAATTTATTACAGATTTGTGAAAACATGCAAAAATAATTTCATTGCGGAAATTTTTTCGAACCTAAATTAATGCACCATTGGTGCCAAACTTTGGAGAATTTTTTGAGGACATATTTAGAAATTTTAAATACATTTTATTATCCAAAAAAATCATCCAAATAGTGCATAAGCAGTAGCTTTTTGTTTTAGCGAAAAACGATACAAAGCATGCATCTTATGCATAACCTACGAGTCCCCGCATATCTACAAAATATCATTCCCTTAAGGTTTGGATCAGATATAAGACCTTTGACCAAGGCTCTCATACAACTTGAAGGCTAGAGTTTAGGCCTTAGTGTATCATGAAAGCGTGAAGATCACATCACATACGATCAAGAGCAATTAGTCGCACTAGTTGCTCGGGGCAGCGGAAATTAAAATTTTTAAACAAGATGAATCCACATGGTATGAGAACAATGTCATATTATTTCATCATTGTCACGAATGAGTCAATGGATTACCTCTTGAAGCGTGTTTGCGATCGCATACCTCTTTACGAAGAGACCTCCTGTCTCAAGTCTGGTCTGACAAAGGATGCACTTACGGGCACGTGGATGAGATTCTCGCAATCCGAGTTGAAGATCCAAGATTAGAATCCCCTGATTTTATCTTACGAAATCCGTGGCCTTCTTCATGAGCACGAAGCATCGAAGAAGGCAGAAATCCACGAGCAATCAATTCGGCAACACAATGATGATACGATGACGTTTATACTCTTAATAATAATAAAGTGGATGGTCACAATATTGAGAGAGAGAGAGAGACAATATGGACGTGTATGAGAATTAAAGAGAGAGAGAGAAAGAGAGAGACTTGTTTTCTTTTTTTTTGTAAGAGACAGAGCTATGTCTAGCCTTTCTTTTATAACAAATTGGATGGTGGAAATGCACTCCTAATTCAAATCAATGGCCATGATTTTATTGCATAAGTTTGCAAAAACAAATAATTAACTTAAACTAAATTAAATATATTGAAGATTCATCAATATAATATAATTTTAATTAAATAAATCAACATGTGGAATGAATGGAAAGAGAGAAAACCTCCTTCCTAACATAGAGTGGACGATCATATTAAAATAGGACTCAATGGCGGTCGTCCACCATCTACAATGGGAAGGTGGCTCTCGTTTTCCAATTTTGTGACATCTCATATCTCAACAAATATTGCACATGTGCAACAACTTTTGTTGTATAATTATCCATCAAAATACTTCCAAATTATTTTCTGATAATTTCAATCATGCCATTGACAATTATGAATTGAATTTAACCACCTAATATAAAATGTAAATTGCATTTACAATTAATTATACAATGTGAATCCAATTCATGTCAACATTTAATTTGTAAATCCGGTTTATAACTAATATCTCCAACATATTGTAAATCACATTTATAATATTTATGATTATTATATATATTGATATCCACATTAACCATATCCTTGTTAATTATCATTTTTAGTTATCTTAGATGATGATTCTCATGTATCCAAATAATATGAATCATATTCATATTATTCATGATAATTAAATCACATTTAATCATCAATTTTCCCAATGCTTAGATATATTATCAACAATAAATTTATTCTTGAACTCTTTCAAGAATAATGTGCTTTCTCCACATATACTTGGAGATAAGGACATTAGACAACACATTCTATATATAGCGACTTGAATATCATATCTCAAATCAATATTTCAATGACCTCTCAAAAATGTTTGATTAAATCAAACTGTAAATATTATATTCTCATTGCGTCCAAATCACATTCAGATCAATGTCCAACGTTTGGACTAAGATCAGATTACTAATGTACTTAGTGGAGTCACTGAAATTCAAAAATGTTCAATCACTCCCTCAAAAAGGAAGCATTATGGTTATACAATCATTTACGATCACATCACCCTCGAGTATTCCAAATATTTTTACAATCTGCATATTAGAAAACCTAGAATAAAAGCCAAAGTTTTACAACATATTTAGATTGTCTTCTTCAAGTTTTTTATCATTAAGTTTCTCATTCAGTAATTGAGAGTTGGTGTTGATCATATGCTTTCCAAAAGCATATATCATACCTACAATTTTTTCCATGCTTCTAAAGTAAGATGACCATGCATGGAATTTGATCGGTCCCAAGACCTCATGAGTGACCTCATGTCTTCTGGTTCAGTAGTGAACTGTATGATTCCTTTGAGAGATCTTATTATTCATATGCCCTTTTATGCACACCATATCATTGGTGTATAGACATTTATTAGGTCATCAATCCAATGGTCTGCCTAATGTACATACTTAGACATATAATAATACATATATCTTCAATCAGAGGATGTGTAATTATATCGTAATATATGACATAGGTCTTAGTTATCTCGATCTTGTTAAGCCAACTCTTTGACCTAACTTATCTGACACCTCCAAATCTCTATTCTTATGTAGAGAACCTACATCAAGAGGTCGGTGTTGAGATGACAATTTCGGGTTTTAATTATTCTAATATGAAAAGTGTGAGGTGATATGCACAAGTGAAGTGGTCGTCGTAACCCAAAACTATCTCAAAAAATTATTAATCTAGCAAAAATATATCAAGAGAAGGAAAATGCTAGAAGAAATGCCATTACTTTACCTATATAGCATGCATGATCGAACTAAGGGAGGCTACAATACCTGAGGGTTATTAATTAATTAATGACAATCAGCGAGGGTTCTTTTTCTCTTTTGTTGTTCTTATTTTTTAAAAATTCTTATATTTTTATAAATTTTTAATATTTTTATTATTTCTATGTTTCTGATTTTTAATTTTGCAAATTTTTATCTTTTCAATTTGTAAAATAAAACCAAATAAATGAAAATGGAAATAAAATAAATAAGGGATCTTTTATATTCTTCAAAAATATTAAAAATAACCATAAATTTAAAAATAAAACTCTTTTGTGTTATATGCATTTTATATAGTTTTTGTGACTTTGTGAGTTTTTTTAGTTTTTTAGGATTTTTTAAGCGAATAAAAACTGAAAATGGAAAACAAACAAATTCAACCATTGTTATTAGGTTTTATAAATATAAAAAAATCTAAAATAATGGAAAATAATTTTAAATAGAAGTAATTTTTTCAATCTTTAAAATATGTTAATTTATGTATTTTCATTTTTATTTTTAATGATTTTTTAATAAATTTTCAGAGTTTTTTTTGAATTTTTCAACTTTTAGGATTTTCTAAAGGAATTTTCAAACCAATTTTTTTTATAAAAGGTAAAACAAATTGAAGAACAAAAAAAATATTTTTCAGAATTTTTAAGATAATTTTTAATTTTTTAGGAATTTTCTAATGTGAATAAAGCAATTTAGGTTTTTGAATTTTAAAAATAACAAATAAAATTATTTTTGAAAACAAAAATTATGAGTGATAAAACTAATTAGCAGAACCTTGCTTTAATTTTTAGGGAATTTTTAGAATTAATTATTTATTTATTAAATGCAATTAAAGGTAGAACAATTATTCAACAGAACAAGGACCATTTCATAGTTATTTTCATTTTTTGGACCAAATAAATAACAAATTTAATAAATGCATGGTAGAAAGTATAATTATCCCACAAAAATGTGTGCCATCGCACATGAGTCACGCGTTGGACAAGATTGATTTGCAAATAAATTAATTTCTCAGACCAAATAGAAACATAGAACCACAACTTATTACAATTTTTTCAATGAATCGTGTGTTGATGCACATGAAGTAGTTCAAACATGACTCATGCAAATTTAAAAACAACGAAGGGCGCCAATGCAATTATTCAAGTAATACGAGACAAACACGTGTCCACTTAAGGTTTTATTCGCAAATAAAATACAAATAGGGTTAAGTGTATAAACCCCACCAATTAGGAGTAAGATGGACGTGATGGATCAACAACATGGATCTGATCTGGAAGCTTTGTTCTGACAGTCGACTTTTGGGGCTAAATGGATAATTAGGATCAGATCTGAGAGACTTGATCTTAATCCAAGGTTGTTGCGACCCTCTTGAAGAACTGTGAAGAATGTCGAAGCTCATGAACTTCGATCGGTTGAAACTCTATCAATCTCTGTTCAATCCACCGCTTGAAGGTCGTTGAAGGTGACTGACGTCCTTCCCTACTAATCTGAGATGGCGATGAGATCCGGGTCCCGCTGATCGGGGACCTAGAGAACTAGGTCTGTTGCACATGAAATACGACTCCTAGATGCTCAATCTGACTCCAGAAGACGCTCCTGTACTTGCAAGTTAATTTGTTGCTGAGAGGCGATGCTCCGACCATCCTTATTAGACTAAAACAAGGGGAAATGGGGTGGATGATTGACCTCAGGAGAAGATGGATAGAATAAGGTCGAATTTCAGATCTGGCACATATCTAGTTGATCATAAGCGTAAGATGGTTGGGGAATTGATCGTGGAAGGTGAAGGGATGGTCAGATCGAGGTGAAATTGAGTGAACGACCTCCGATCAAGCAAATCAGAGGGTGATCGGATTCGAATGATCTGAACTAAATTCAAAAGGAAATGCAAGGAATTAAATACTGAAATGAAATCTAAATTAATCTGATTACTCTATGGTGGAATCGTAAGGATCGCAGCCTCGATTCAGCTATGAACGACCGAAGAAGCTTGGCATAATGGCGAAGGTCCGGCAGCAGCTGGATCTCACTCCTCTGCTAAAATCACGCTCTCCCAATCATGGAGAAGCCTTGTTGCCACCATGACTCACTCCAAGACTCGATCTCGAGCGTAAAAATGGAGGGAAAACGGATCATGGGGGAAAGATACGATCTGGAGGTACTTATAGGCAATGAGCTCAGGTGAAATTCAAATAGGATGGGCACGTGAATTGAGGCCAATTTTAGCGAATTTTATTTGGGAATTGGAATTTGTTATTCGGACGATCAAATGAAGAAGAAATTAGGAGGATTGTCTCAACAGATCAGTTAGGATAAATTCACAAAGGCGAGTCATCATCCAGTTATTCCGGCTAACTGATTCAAGAGATCAGTTGACCTCGGTCAACAGACCCAGGTCAACCAATAGGGGTTGAGTCTGAATAAGGACAACTCTCTAAAAGAAAAAAATATTGGAAAAATTAGAAATCAATAAAATAAATAAATAAACATTTTACATCAATAAAAAGTTTTCTCATTAAATTAAATAAATTGGGTAAAATAAATAATTACCCGTTATTCATAGTTAAAAATGCATATATACACAACAAAGCAATTATTAATTAATTAATTTTACAAATAATTACACATTTTATTAATTTATTAAATAATTTAAGGATTTCAAATATATTATTAATTTATTTTTTTGAGTCAATTTAGTAATTTTTTACTTTACTATATATACAATATAGGTACATTATACCTATACACTAAATATACTTATTTTATTTTTATTTTATTTTTCATTTTTTATTTTGTGATTTTTGTTTGCATTTTATATAAATAAAGTACAATATATACAGAATATTAAAAATATAATATGTGCAAAAATACATAGAAATAAATAAATAGAATAAATAATACATACACAATATAGATACAATATACAATAGCTCTCCAAAAAGTCAATTATCACATCTTTACTCCAGTTTTTATGAAACCGCTTTTATTTTAAAGCTTATTAATTTTGAACACAATGAAAGTGATTTTTGTTTATTTTGAGTTTTTATGGAGAAGATAATGATCTGACAAGTTTTGCTTTGCGGCTTTTCCAAAGTTACAGCTGATGAACTTCGATCGGATTGGCTGAAACTCCATCGATCTTTGTCCAATTCGTTGCCTGACGGTCGCTGAAGCTGCCTGACATCCTCCCCTACTGATTTGAGATGGCGATGTGGTCTGGGTCCCACTGATCGGGGACATGGAGAACTAGGTTTGTGGCACATGAAATGTGTCTCCCATATGCTCAATCTGACTCCAGAAGATGCTTATATACCTGTATGTTTATTTGCTGCTCGGAGGCAATGCTTTGGACATCCTTATTAGACTAAAACAAGGGGAAATGGGGGTGGATGATCGACCTCCGATGAAGATGGACAAAATGAGGTCAAATTCCAGATCTGGAACAGATCTGGTTGATCAGATGTATAAGAAGGATGGAGAATTGATCTTGAAAGGTAAAGGGATGGTCGGATCGGGTTGAAATTGAGTGAACGACCTTCGATCAAGCAGATCAGAGGGTGATTGGATTCGACTGATCTGAAATAAATTCGAAAGAAAATGTGAGGAATTAAACAAGAAAATGAAAGCTAAATTAATCTAGTTACTCTACGATGGAATCAGAAGGATCGCAACCTTGATTCTACTGTGAACGGTCGAAGAAGCTCGGTACATCGGTGGAGGTCCAACGGCAGCTGAATCTCAGTCCTCTGCCAAAATCACGTTCTCCCAATCATGGAGAAGCGTTGCTGTCAACTCGCTCACTCCCGGACTCCATCTTGGGCATAAAAATGCAAGGAAAACAGATCATGGGGGAAAAGTTGAGATCTAAAGGTACTTATAGGCAATGAGTTCGGGTGAAATTCAAACATGAACGGGCGCACGAACCGAGCCCAATTTTGATGAATTTTATTTGGGCGTATGAATTTATTATTCATGCGATCAAATAAAGAAGAAATTAGGAGGATTGTTTTGATGGATCAGTCGTGATAAATCTACGAAGGTGAGCCATCATCCGGTTATTTGGGCTAATAGGTTCAAGAGGAGCAATTGACCTAGGTCAACGGATGCTGGTCAGCCAATAGGGGTTAAGTTCGAATAAGGACAACCCATTACAAGACAAAAAATATTGGAAAATTTAGAAATAAATATAAAATAAATAAACAATAAATTAAAATTTTTTCTAAATAAATAATATTAATAAATAAACTTATTTTTGGCATTTTTTAATAAATTAAATAAAGAGGGTAAAATAAATAAATTCCCTTTATTCATAACTAAAAATACTTATACATACAACAAAGTATTTTTTTATTAATTAATTTTAAAATAATTTATTAATTTATATAATTATTTAGGGATTTTAAATATATTTTTATTTTATTTTTGTGAGTTAATTTAGTAAGTTAATTAATTAACGATATTTAAATATAGGTACATTATACTTATACATTAAATATACTTATTTTATTTTTGTTCATTTTTGTTTTGTGATTTTTGTTTGCATTTTATATAAATAAAATACAATATATATATATATATATAGAATATAAAAAATATAATATGTGCAAAAATACATAAATAAAATAAATAGAATAAATAATACAGACACAATATAGATACAATATACAATAGCTCTCCAAAAAGTCAATTTTCACATCTTTACTCCGGTTTTTATGAAACCACTTTCATTTTAAAGCTTATTTAATTTTGAACACAGTGAAAGCGAGTTTTGTTATTTTGAGTTTTTGTGGAGAAGATAATGATCTGATAAGTTTTGCTTTGCGGCTTTTCCAAAGTTACAGTTGATGAACTTTGATCGGATCAGCTGAAACTCCACTGATCTCTATCCAATTCGTTACCCGACGGTCGTTGAAGCTGCCTGACGTCCTCCCCTACTGATCTGAGATGGCGATGTGGTCCGGGTCCTGCTGATTGGGGACATGGAGAATTAGGTTTGTTGCACATGAAATGTGTCTCCCATATACTCAATCTGACTCCAGAAGATGCTTATATACATGTACGTTTATTTGCTGCTCGGAGGCAATGCTTTGGCCATCCTTATAGACTAAAACAAGGGGAAATGGGGGTGGATGATCGACCTCCGATGAAGATGGATAGAATGAGGTCAAATTCCAGATCAGGCACAGATCTGGTTGATCAGAGGTATATGAAGGATGGAGAATTGATCGTGAAAGGTAAAGGGATGGTCGGATCGGGATGAAATTGAGTGAACGACCTTCGATCAAGCATATCAGAGGGTGATTGGATTTGACTGATCTGAAATAAATTTGAAAGGAAATGTGATGAATTAAACAATAAAATGAAAGCTAAATTAATCTAGATTACTCTACGGTGGAATCGGAAGGACCGCGACCTTGATTCTACTGTGAACAGTCGAAGAAGCTCGGCACATCGGCGGAGGTCCAACGGTAGCTGAATCTCACTCCTCTACCAAAATCACGCTCTCCCGATCATGGAGAAGCATTGCTGTCAACTCAGCTCACTCCCGGACTCCTCTCGGGCATAAAAATGCAAGGAAAACATATGCGGGTCAACCAATAGGGGTTGAATTTGAATAAGGACAACTCGTTACACGATAAAAAATATTGGAAAATTTAGAAAAAATATAAAATAAATAAATAACTGTAAATAAAATGTTTTCTAAATAAATAATACTAATAAATAAATAAACTTATTTTGGTGGTTTTTAATAAATTAAATAAATAGGGTAAAATAAATAAATACCCCTTATTCATATGTAAAAATACTTATACATACAACAAAGTAATTTTTTAGTAATTAATTTCACAAATAATTAATTAATTTATATAATGATTTAAGGATTTTAAATATATTTTTATTTTATTTTTGTGAGTTAATTTAATAAGGTAATTAATTAAGGATATGTACAATATAGGTACATTATACTTATACACTAAATATATTATTTTATTATTGTTCATTTTTATTTTGTGATTTTTGTTTGCATTTTATATAAATAAAATACAATATATATAATATATTAAAAACATAATATGTGCAAAAATACAAATAAATAAATAAAATAAAATAATAATACATATAGAATATATATACAATATATAGTAGAACTCTAAAAAGCCAACTTTAACATCTTAACTCCGATTTTTATGAATCCACTTTCATTTTAAAGCTTATTTAATTTTGAACACAGTAAAAGTGAGTTTTGTTTATTTCGAATTTTTGTGGAGAAGATAATGATCTAAGAAGTTTTGCTTTACAACTTTTTATATTATTGTTTCTTTTATTTTGTACAAGTAATTCTTCTTGCATTTATTTTTGTTATTTACAATTTATTTTTATGTACAAGTTCAAAGAAGAAAACATTTATATTTGATGTTGTTTTGGTGATAAATAAAATAGTAGAAGGAATGTATAATATGTGCATTGATGAATATACAAGTGAGAAATTATTTTCTAGACTTTTATAGATAAAAGTCTCTATCTCCCCCTACATTTCTTATCGATTAGGTCAAGTCTTGACCTATTCTTGGGGTTAGGATAAACCTGTATTTATTGCACATATATACAGTCTTTTTATTTTCTTTTTTCCCTTTATTTCTTTATTTATTTATTTTAAGATAAAATAATGATAAATATACAATATTTACATATGAATGGGGATTATTAAAAAGGTGATATTTATTTATTTTTACAGGTGTTTTATAAGGAATTTTAAGCAAAAATAAATTAATAAAGATGACGAATTGGTGAATCATCATCCCCCTATACTTTACCTTTGCTTGTCCCTTAGCAAACACTTATTTAAAGAATAAGTGACTAAAAAGAAAATGAATAAAGGAAAGAACTTAGACCAATTTTGATTTTTAAATTAATCTTCATAAAATCAGCGTATGAAGCTCGGTCAGAAGTTTAGATTATTAGTTTGGCAGAACCTTATTGGGAATATGATTTAAGACTTGACATCCTTTAAGTTCCACAAGTCTCTATTCAGTTCGCCTCAACAGTCAGGTCAGAAGTGTCCTCATATGAAAATTATGTTGGCTATGAATCTACTTGTACTGTGTAAGTGAAATATAGCTCTCAACATCTGAAGTGACAAATGACAACCTTCTCTTAACAAGGTGACCCTAATTCCCTAGGCTGGCTTCTCTTTCCTTAAGGTATGGGGAATTTCCTTATAAGTCTAGGTATGTATTGTGTCAACAATCGAAGTGGATAGAAGATAGAAGAATAAGAAAAGAATTGAAGTGTGGCCAGTGTAGCCACATCTCCTTGTGAAGCCGGCCATTGTAGCCAAGTCTCCACTAGGATCTGCATTCTTTGAAGCTTGGATCATTGTGGTCTTTTTTTGTATTTGTATTTGGTCTATTTTTTTCTTCTTGTTGGTAGAAAGAATTGTTCCACTACATTGATCTTTTTGTACCTCGACGGATATAGAATCTTTTTTTCCACACATGTTTTGAGGCCTTATAAAAAATGTGCCGGCAGACCATTCCTCATCTGAACCTTTATTTCAACCCACAGCTCTCGTCTTTAGATGTCCATGTCACTAGACTAGGTTGGGGTGCACTGGCAACTTGAAGTGAGTGTGTATGTTTCCATTCATGTGCATCTCTTGTCAGAGGATTCTGCCCCTCGCCACCTCATCTGTGTTGAGCTACGTGCAAGGTACTTGTCTAAGTTAGGTCACTGTCTAAAAGAATCATTCGTGTGTATGAAATATTCTAGTTAGATCAATCAAGATGACATGTGAACACTATCTTATGGACCCAAAAAATTAAGTCGCTATGACCCAAAAATCTCACTCCAGTTCCTATCAGGTTCATATTAAATTAAGTGTATTAAGGTCTTAACCATGATCTATTCTTTGTACTGTATTTCAAATTAGTTTAGGTATCAAATCATTCTGAAAAATGCAAATGTAAGAAAAATGCACTTTTTTAAAAAGAAAAGAAAAGAATTTTCTATTTTAAATATTTTACATGATTTTTAGAAAACTTTTACTTTTTATGGATTTTAGTTTTTTTTTTAATTTTTATGAGTTTTAATAGAGTTAGAAAGTTATACTTATCTACAAGAATTTAAAGGATTTTATACACATTCATAAAGAATTTTAAATAAATATATATACAAGAATTATATTGATTTATACAAAATTTTATAAAGAGGATATTTATTTAAAATCTTGATGTACATAGTTTACAAAAGAATTTTATCTACAAAAGAATTTTATAAATATATTCTATCAAAGAATTTTATACACTAGTTTTAATTACAACTTGTATAAAGGATTTTATTAGAGAAAAGAGTTTTATTCACATATTTTACAAGTTATTACAAGGTTTATTTACAAGGTTGTTACAACAAGTTATACACATATTTTACAATGCAAGTTATTTATATACATAGTGAGAAAATAATTTTACAAACTAGTTTACAGAAGATTTATATAAAAAGTTTACAAAACCTTTAAAAATATTTTACAAAAATATTTTACAAAACATTTGCTAAAAAGTTTACATATTTTTTTACAAAATAATTTTTACAAAAATTTTATTTTAAACATTTTATAAATAATTTACACAATATAATTTTGTACAATAAATAATTTTATGAACATTTTATAAACAAAATATATTTGTAATTATTCATAAAAATTTATACAAAAATAATTTTATAAAGATTTTTATAAAGAGTTTACAAATTTATTTTACAAAATATTTACAAAATAATTTTTACAAACTTTTTACAAAATTTTTTATTCCAATTTTATTAGCCATATTATTAGACAGACAAATGTACGAGTTATGGTTAAAGTATACATACAATATATACAACATCCTTTATATTTAGCTCGAACTATGTCCTCATAGTGATCGAGAAGCGACAAAGAAAGACAACTTGTGCTAAGTATAGAAAAGTGAAAAGAATCTTATACTACAGTGACTCAATGAATAAAGAATAGATTGAATAGAAGTAAGTGATCCTCCCTATATTTAGGATCAAATAATCCTAAGTATAGAAGATTGTAGGGAACATCGAGGAAAAAATGAACAAAATCAATGACTTGACTTGTCCAAGCTATACTTAGGGTAAAAGATCCCTAGGTGTAGAAAAGAATATCAACAAAATGAGGGACAAACGAGAGAACATAAGAAAATAAAATGAAAAATAAAGAAGAATGAAATGAATAACATCACTCCACCTATACTTAGGGTAAAGGATCCCTAAGTATAAGCGACAACAGAAGTGATGAAACATAATGAAAATAAGAACAACTAAAGTCATTCACCTCCCCTATACTTCGGATAGAGTACATCCTAAGTATAGCACGCATACGGAAAAGAGGTGAATGATAAAAATGGAAGAAAGAAAGAAAGAATAAATTGAAAGGAGTATATACAAAGAATATTAGCTCATGTATGAGTTGAAGAAGAAGTCAAAGAATCATCGTCTGATACCACATGCATGGAATCCACAACGGACATGAATGTATCATGATCTATATATGGCTTCAGCAACTATATGTTCACCACAAATGGTTGTGCACCAGATGACAACCTACAAATGACAATACTACCATTATCACACAGATCTCTCACTATGAACGATCCTGACCATTTGCTTTTGAGTTTTCCTGAAAATAGCTTCAATTTCGCTTCAAAAAACCACACCTTCTGATTAGGCTCGAAAGTTTTTCTCATGATGTGTATGTCATGTCATCTCTTGACTTCTTCTCCTTATACATTAGGTTGTTATCATAAGCAAAATCTTTGAATTCTAGCAAACTGTTTAAATCCATTTTCCTACTCTATCATTCTTTTGATAGTCCAAGTTGCAAACAAAGATTGCCCATAAAGATTTATGAATTAACTCAACTGGCAAATGGCAAGGCTTTCCATAAACCAACCTATAGAGAGATCAATGGAGACTTGTACACCATACAGTAAGCCCATATAACTAAGTCAAGCATCTGTGACCAGTTCTTCCTATCCATACGTACAAGTTTCAGAAGAATAGTCTTGATCTCCCTATTTGAAATTTCGGCCAAGCCGTTAATCTGTGAGTGATAAGGAGAAGCAACACGATGCTCAATGTCGTACTCCTTAACCAACTTCCTAACCTCTCTGTTGATAAAATGGCTTCCCCCATCTGAAATAAGAATCTTGGGAATCCCAAACCATGCAATAATTTTTTCCTTCAGAAAGTGACAAACCGTACGACTATCAATGGCTCGGGTGGGGATAGACTTCACCCAACGACTAACATAATCCACGGCAAGCAAGATGTACTGAAATCCTTGACTGATAGGGAATGAGCTCATGATCTCCAAATGATGCCCACCAGCCTCTAAGCTATGAAAATGCTCGAGCACACTGGTGTATTCCTCCCGAGGAATGCATCTCCACCAGATACAATCCACTCCCTCACGAAATAGATACGGATCCTCCCACTGGTAGAAATGAATCTCTGACAAAAATCTATCTACCTTCAGCTTGGGGCCAATCTTATGGAACTTTCTTGGAGACAAGATAGTTCACAATATCAGTGTACTATGGGAGTGAGGCAACATACAAAATCGCCTCATCTGGAAAGGTCTCTGTAATCGAAAGTAGTAACTGCTTAGGGGACTCTGCATATGTGATCTAAAAAGGGTGATCTGCCACAACATTCTTTACTCCAAGCTTATCTCGAATCTCTAAATCAAACTCCTGGAGAAGAAGGATCCATCTAATAAAATGTGGTTTTGCATCCTTGTTGGCATGCAAATATGTATGGTAGTATGATTCATGTAAACAATCACTCTAGGACCCAGTATGTACGATCTGAATTTCTCTAAAGCAAATACCATTGTTAGTATCTCCTTCTCTGTAACTGTGTAGTTCCTTTGTGCCTCATCCAGAGTCTTACTAGCGTAGTGTATATTAAATGGTACTTGACGGGTCGCTAAATACGATGATTAATTCGTGTTTGGTTTAATACGTGTACTTAGCGAATCAGTCAGAACCGAGAGAAGATCTCTGTGAAGAGTGTCTCGGCTTTAATTTATATCCCGGGCAAGTCCGGAGTCGAACTCAGGGAGGCAAAGGAACAACTTGGGTTTAATTTGAAAATGAAGATTTAGATTTCCAATGTAGTTTTTTTAGATTTTTTTAATGCAAAAACAAAGGTGAAAGGCAAATGCGGGTGAATCAAGACACTAAGTAATCACACAATTGGCCAAATTAATTTTAATGTCAAATTAATCCAATTCAACCCAACTATATTTTTCCTAGGATCTTAATTCAGTGAGGAACACAAAACATATTTTTTTGTATTTTTATGAATTAAAATGCAATAAATAAAAATGCACACTTTTATGGGTATTTTCACAATTTTTCACACAAATAGTAAGCAAAAATTATGAAAAATTTACTGGAACTAAAACATGACACAAGAAAGCTATAGTAATATTTTTCAAATTTTTTGACAAAATATGAATTTTTTATGTATTTTTTAGTGAAAACAGAGTGACAATGAGTAAATAATTTCTAATAAATCTACAATATCAAATTAATCAGAGTGCTAATTATCCTAGAAATATATTTTCATATAGAATCCAGGAGACTTGAAATTTCACAAAAATGATGTACGTAGATTGAATTAAAAATCAAATACTAAAATCACTCTACAAATTATTTTAGGCACAAGACAACTCCATTTTGGATGAAATTTGGGTAATATCTCAATCACATTTCAAGGCATCATGTCTAATTTTTTAAGAATTTTTAGAGCAACCATGTGTTAGATATGAATTTAATAGCACAGAATGGGTAAATTATGATTAATTTCAATTAAAAAAATTTAATTAGTTACCCACAACTCACAAAATTACAATTAAATTTTCAGATGATAGAAAATATGTTGCTCAACACAATAACATTTTTCATTACTAAAATGATGCAACAAAGATGTCCAAACTAAGAGCCAAACATAGGGATGTCCTTGCAAATCAGAAATTGTTACAATGCAAGTTATGTACAGGGACAATTATGCAATTACAGAAACTAACAGAGAAATATATGCAATTTTTACAAAATAAAAAAAATAAAAAGAAATGGACCTTTCTTCTTCGTTTGGCGGGTAGAGGAAAACCCAGGGGGAAGAGGCGGCGGCGGTGCATGCGGCCGTGCGCGGCCGCGGGGAGGGCGGAGATGGTCAACGGCGATGGGGGTTTGTACGGCAGAGTGGAGCACGTGCTGGTGGCGCGGGCGGCGCCGCCTTGGTTGACGGCAACTGGGGTTGGCGAGGTGCGGCTAGGAGATCTGCTGGAGGGGCCGCGCGCGGCCGGAGACGCCGCGAGGAGGAGGCGCGGTGATGCCGACGTCGGCGCCGCCTTGCTGCTCAAGGAGGAGGGCGAGGGGCGGCCCGGGTCGCCGCTTGGTGATGGAGGAAGGGGTGGCGGCGGTGGGTGCTCCCACCGCTGCTACTGTATTGGTTTTTTTAATTTTTTTTTGAATTTCCTTTTACTGCTGTAATAATAAAAACTTTTTTTGTTTTAAATTTTTTTTTATTTTTTTATGTTTTCTTTAAACAGGGAGTAAAGGATGTGGGAAAAAATACTATGATGATGGTGGTGAAGATGGTGAAATGGAGCTAAGTATGTGGTAATGTAATGTGCTAAAAAAATTGCAAAGATACAAATGATGATAAGATGAAAATAAAAATACCTACGATGGAGACGATCGCCTATGATGTGCTCAGGAGAGCACGGTCTTCGCTCGAATCGCCAGCGTGCGATGAGCTCGAGCAGCGCGCGATTGCAGCTGCGATGTTGGCCAAAAAAACCAACGGATCTCACCGGAGAGAGGGCTACCGTCGCTCGACCGCGGTTGTGTCGCTGTCACTGATTCAACTCTGGTAACTAGGCTCTCCTCACATAAAGATGGATCAAAGGCAAATTGAGGAGGATGGGATGTATATATAGATGATGAAATGAGAGGTTATTAAAATGGTGGGAGGTTATTTTATTAATGGAGTTGAATGGGAGGTTTAAAAAATGGTGGGGTCGAATGGAGGTTGGTGGTAGGATGAGTTGAATGGTGGTTATTGTAGAGAATGTAAAATAAATAAATAAATGAAATAAAGTAGGCTACTTTAATTACAATAGAATAAAAGAGAAAAAAATAAATAGTGGAGAATTTACAAGGGAATACATACAACATGTACATTTTTTGTTTGCTTTTCTAATATGTAATTTTTTTTGTCTTTTTAATAAGAGATATTTACAACGGAAAAATACAAAAAATAGTACAATTAAAATACAATACAACAATGATTTTTTTAAATTTTTTGCAATTAAGAAAGATAAAATAAAAAATGAAGAAAGAATGAATATATACATGATATACAATGTACATCTAGGTCCCAAAACCCAACTTTTGCAAACGAGCTCCGATTTTAATGAAACCATTCCGTTCGATAGATAATTTTCTAACTTGAACTTTAAAAGTGAGTTTGGTGAATTCGGAGTTCATACGGAGCGGGAATTTGGCTTGGAAGTTGGACTTTACGGCTTTTTGTCTTTAGGATCTAGGAGCATTTATTTGAGCTAAAATTTATTTTATAATTTTTTATTTTTATGAACATTTTTATGAACAAGTTAGAGAAAGAATTAGCTAAAAAGGATTTGAAATGAAATTATTAAAAATACATGAAGATTTGAGTTATTTACAAGTGAAAAACTCCTTTATTTTTGTGGCTTTTTAGTGTTATTTTATTTTGTACAATCTAATATACAATAATTAGTGTGTTTTATTTACAAGAGTCATTCTGTTAATTTATTGATTTTATAGACAATTATTAGATAATTTACTCATGGATTGTGCTAAGATCAAGATATTGAGATGATGAATCGTGGATTCATCACCCCCCTATACTTAAACTTTGCTAGTCCTCGAGCAAATAAAGAATGAATAAGTAGAATAACCCCTGACTGTGCATGTGAATACAAGACTTGATCCGTTCAAGAACTCCCGATTTTAGAGATCCTAAAATTCTAAGCTGGACCAAGCTCTAGTCAAAAGGTATCCAATTCCCCTAATCATCAGACTCTCTTTGTATACGTATATATAAGGGACATGACTTTAAGTGTGGACTGCAGTTATAAGAGTAGAGTCGTAACGTCACCCAAGGTTCCAGTCTAAGAGACTCTCCTAAGAACCCAATCCTCAACACTAGGGAATAAACCATTTCTTGCATCCAATCCACCGTCTCTTTAGTTGTCAGGCTTGAAAGTGTAGATGGAAGGCCAGATGAGGGAGGGCATAGGATTGTGTCATTTCTTCTCTCCCTCTCATTGGAACAAGGATTCTCTCTAGTGCCTTATTACTCAACGCATTTTTTTTGGTGTTGATCAGTGCGTCCGTCAAGAGAAGTTGGAGTCGTCTGCACTTGTTTTCCCGGGAGTACACCGGGGTGTGCCTTTTTTTGAGTACCTATCGTACCTTCTACACCCAGACTTGTAGCATTTACGATGCAGAGCCCTTTTTTGGTGCAAGCCCGACTCCTCGTCCTAATAGTGGTAGTCCAAGTGGACACTTTTAAATGGTTGGGAGCGCTCGCCTTTGGTGGAAGCTCTTTTGATAATTGACTTTGTGGAATGAGAGCT
Source organism: Ottelia alismoides (assembly GCA_037367405.1). Classification (NCBI taxonomy): domain Eukaryota; kingdom Viridiplantae; phylum Streptophyta; class Magnoliopsida; order Alismatales; family Hydrocharitaceae; genus Ottelia; species Ottelia alismoides. The sequence goes on from JAZKJV010007621.1 coordinate 567,067, forward strand.
TTTCTTTAACATTTCATTGCTTTGTAATATTTTTGGCTAGCTCCACTGCTTTTACCAAGAGTTGGCGCACACTGATCACTATTTTTTTTATTTTATCACACCCTGGCACATAGGTAAATGTCAAGAGATAGTACAAGAATCATGTTCTCATACTGGCTAAATGTGTTGACACTCAGGTTTCATGAAGCCTTCATTGATTTTATCCCATCCTCGAGTATCATCAAATCAGGTCCAAACTCAAATCTCTCATCCCAGTTCCTCAAGTGAAATTTCAACTCATCTCATCATAACTGCAGTCGTGTATGTGAGGTGCTGATCATATTCTTAAGGTAGAGACTAAGTATGCAATATAGCACACAAATCTTTCAAACTAGGGAAATGTGAATAATTAAGTCAAAGACCCTAATGACTAAGGCTGATTAACTCAAAATCTCAAGAGCTCATAAATCAAGTGTTCTTGAACATCACTAGTCTTGTGTGAATGTGAAAGTGTCAAGGATCAAACTAACCTATTAGTTAGTTTTTTTGTGATTTTATTTATTTGTGTTTTTTTTTGAAAAACAAAAGAAAAGAAGAAACTTTTTTTGTTATAAAAGTTTTGCTTTATTTTCAAGAAATCTTTTTTTTTAGTTTTTTTTGAAAAGTTTGGTAAATAAGAAAGGACACACATTTTTTTAAGAAAAAGGTTTTTTTTAAGAGTTTTTTTTTAGTTTTTTTCAAGAAATCTTTTTTTTAGTTTTTTTTTGAAAAGTTTGGTAAATAAGAAAGGATATAAATTTTTTTTGAAAAAGGTTTTTTTAAGAGTTTTTTTAGTTTTTTTAGTTTTTTTAGTGAGTTTTTTTTGGAAAGTTTTTTTTTCAATTTTTACCCACCCCGTAATTTTTGTATAATATATACAAAAATAAGTGAAAGTACGAGGTTTGGGTAAAGTATATATGTAATATATACACGCCCCCCTATACTTAGCTTGTGCTATGTCCTCATGGCACTAGGTGACAAAAAGACATAGCTCGTACTAAGCGTATGAAAGCTAAATAATAAAAAGTATAGAAGTCGATCTGCCCCCCTATACTTAGGCTCTGATCAGCCTAAGGGTAGAAAAAGAGCAAAAAAAATGGGGTGGACGAGGTCAAGAGGAGAAATAATGAGTATATACACATGAAGGGCATCGGTTCCCCCTATACTTAGGCTCTGGTCAGCCTAAGTATAAGACAGAAGTAAGTGTGAGAACCGATGTGGTCTGGAGAATATACAAAGAAGGGAGAATGTACAAGAGAAATGAATCTTCTAAGATGTTGAATCTTGATGCTGCATCTTCATGAAGAGTAATATGATGTATTTGCTCTGTGCTCACTCTGCATGAAGTTGATGACCTCAACTTGGACTAACTGCTCTTTTGAATCAACAAAATTCTTCAACAGTTGTCCATTCACCACATGAGATTGTGCACCATCTGTGAGATCAGCTATCTCTACACTTCCATTCTCGTGCACTTTCTTAACAACAAAGGGACCCGTCTATTTAGATTTGAGCTTCCAATGGAACATCTTCAACCTAGAATTGAATAACCATACCTTTTGTCCAGGGACAAAGTCTTTGCACCTAATGTGCTGATCATGCCATCTCTTTACTTTGTCCTTATAAATCAAACTGTTGTCATATGCCATGTTTCAGATTTCCACGAGCTCGTTCAAGTTCAAGTCTCGACAAAGTTTCCCTAGGTGACAACTCCAATTAATCTTCTTAATTGCCCATTCGGATTTATAAATCAATTCTGTGGGCAAATGGCATGGCTTGCCATAGAACATTCTAAATGGTGAAGTACCCAATGGTGTCTTGTAGGCTGTCCTATAGGCCCACAGAATTTGGTCCAAGAGCTGAGACCAGTTCTTCCTATTGGGACAAACCAATTTCTGCAAAATACTCTTCACCTCTCTCTTCGAAACCTCTGCCATGCCGTTGGACTACAGGTGGTAAGGACTAGTAACTCTATGCTCAAATCCATAGTCCTTAGCTTAAGATCTCATATCTCGATTCACAAAGTGGCTACCCCCATCAGATATCAAAACTTTTGGCACCCCGAACCTAACAATAATATGGTCTCTCACAAACTTACATACAGTTTTGCTGTCTGTGGTTCGGGTTGGGATAGCCTCCACCCACCTGGATAAATAATCAACCACCAACAATATGTACTCATATCCTTGGCTGTTGGGAAAGGGACCCATAAAATCTATGCCCCATGCATCAAAAACATCACAAATAATCATCGGTTGCATGGGCATCTCATCTCTCTGTCCAACTGTCCCTCCCATCCTTTGACAGATCGGGCACGACCGCACAAAATCAATAGCATCTCTAAACAAGGTCGGCCAATACAATCCACATTGAAGTATTTTGTGAGCGGTTCTCTTTCCCGAATGGTGTCCTCCAGCCTCAAGTGAATGACAATATGTGAGGACACTCTGGTATTCCTCATGAGGAATACACCTTCTCCAAACGCAATCCGGCCCTTCAAAGAAAAGGAAAGGATCGTCCCAGTGGTATCTCCTCGAATCCGACTTCAGACGATCAATGCTGCTTCTAGTCCAACCATGGGGAAACTGCTTGGAGACAAGATAGTTCACCGTGTTGGCATACCACGGGAGTGAGTCAATAACAGAAATTGACTCATCTTGGAAGGTATCTCTAATCCGCTCATAATCAGGAGAATCCTTAAGTTCAATCCGAGAAAGGTGATCAGCCACAACATTCTTCACTCCAGGTTTATCTTTTATCTCCAAATCAAATTCCTAGAGGAGTAAAATCCATCTAAGAAGACGCGCCTTCGCGTCCTTCTTTTCCATTAAATATCGAATGGTTGTGTGATCAGTATATATTGTCACCTTAGATCCCAAAATATATGATCTGAACTTCTCGAGGGCCCATACTACCGCGAGCATTTCCTTTTCAGTTACTTTATAATTCTTCTGTGTAGGATCTAATACTTTGCTCGCGTATTGAATCGCAAATGGGATCCCCTCTCGCCGTTGTCCTAACACATCTCCTATAGCGAAATCTGAAGCATCGGTCATGATCTCAAATAGGAGGGACCAGTCAGGAGCTTGTAGGATAGGCGAGGCACAAATCTTCCTCTTCAAGAGCTCAAAGGCCTCTAGACACCTGTGATCTACAACGAACTCTGTGTCTTTCCCTAAGAGCTCAGTCAGTGGGCGGGCAATCTTTGAAAAATCCTGAATGAATCTTCTATAGAATCCAACATGCCATAAGAATGACCGCACTGACTTCACGTTGGTAGGTGGAACGAGTTTCTTGATCACCTCCACCTTGGCAGGGTCAACCTCCACTCCCCTTTTGGAGATGACATGCCCCAATACGATACACTCAGTCACCATAAAGTGACTCTTCTCCCAGGAGAGTACCAGATTCACCTCTCTATACCTTGTGAGGACACAGTCCAAGTGCGCTAAACATGTATCAAAAGAATCACCGTGGACCGAGAAGTCGTCCATGAACACTTCCAGGAAATCTCCCACCATCTCGGCAAATATGGCTATCATGCACTGCTGAAATGTGCCCGGGGCATTGCCGAGCCCGAATGGAATGCGCCTGAAAGCATAAGTACCGAATGGACATGTGAATGTGGTCTTTTCCTGGTCCTCAGGGGCTATGGCCACCTGGTTGTAGCCTGAGTACCCGTCAAGAAAATAGAAGAACTCTTTCCCTGCTAGTCTCTCCAAGATCTGATCAATAAAAGGCAAGGGAAAGTGATCTTTCTTGGTCGCAGCATTCAGGCGCCTGTAATCAACATAGGCATGCCACGACGTGGGTACTCGTGTCGTGATCTATACCCCCTCCTCGTTGGTGACCATCTGAATTCCCGACTTCTTCGGGACAACATAAAACGAGGCCACCCACTTGGAGTGAAATAGGGTATATAAACCCTGCTTTGCACCATTTCTCAATCTCTTTCTTCACCACTTCCCATAGATTGGGGTTAAGTCTCCTTTGGAACTCATGGGAAGGTCTCACATTATCTTCAGTAAAAATGTGGTGCGAGCAGAGAGCAGGGTTGATGCCCACGAGATCCGACATTGTCCAGCCTATTGCTTTGCGGTTCCTCTCTAAGACTTCTAACAACCTAGACTCCTATTCTAAAGTCAAGTCTGAGCTAATGATGACAGGATATCTCTCTTTGGGCACCGCAAGAAAGGCATACTTGAGTGTAGGAGGTAGTGATTTCAGTTCTTGCAATGTGGTATCATCAAGCAAATCTGGTTGAACTGAATCTGGTTTCGTGCTGCATGAAGGCGGGCTAAGATGAGTAGTACTCGCCACCAAATCAGAAGTATCGGGAGTCGGATCGTCAAAAATATCCAAACAATCGGCAAAAGCCACGTCCGACTCGTCATCTATGTCCCATGATTGTTCCGAAGAGGATGGAACTGACAGATCCAGATGGATCTCTATGTCATCATGGGGATAGGTTGATGCATCTCCCACAAGATCAGACAACACCTGGCAAACTACATCATCCACTATGCCCTTTCCAGATGAAAGGGACTCGTTCTGTCCTGAAGGAATCTGTCCCCAAATCCCAACTGTGCTAATCATACTGCAATCTGCCTCTGAAGATGAGTACTCTGTACTACTCTCTAAATCAGGCTGCTGACACTTGGTTTGTTTAATCTCAAGGTTCACTTCTCCACCTGGAGAACGGAACTTCATCATTCCCATACCATAATCAAAAGTTGCGCCGGTGGTCCTAAGGAAGGGCCGTTCGAGAATGATCTAAGATTCTCTCCAATGATTGGGGGTCTCCATGTCCAAGACTATGAAGTCCACCTGATAGTTCTGCCCCTCAATCGAGATAACTACGTTCTTCACTTCTCTCTTAGGTCTCTTCACTGAACGATCTGCGAATTGGAGTAAAGCTCTAGATTTGCGAAGTAGTCCCAACTCCAATTTCTGATATAATGCTAAGGGAAGTAAGTTGATCGAAGAACCGTTATCTAAGAGTGTGTGTGCAAACGCAATGTCGTCAATACGATTCTCTACATAGTGAGCACCCAAGTCTCTCTTTTTCCTTGGCAAAGTCTGATTCTTGAGACAATAGGTTGTGGCTACTGATAAGGCATGTGTCTTTATGTTTCGGTTATCTTTCTTCCTGCTAACCCTTGTGGGTGTGCGTCTCACCTTAAGGTATTTTTGGAATGCAGGATGAATAGCCACATACTCATCAAATGGCACCTTTACAGTTATATTCTCTTTACAAAACCGTGCCATATCAGGGTCATCTTTCTGAATCTTTTTGATGCGCTTTCCTGCCATAAGAGCATGAGGGAAAGGGATTAAAGCTAGGGAGATAGAGGATGAAGAGTCTGAATCATGAACTAAAAGATCATTCTTTGCATTAACGGAAACATAGTTCTTCATACATGAATCTTTTTGATGCAACATGGAATCGAAATCAAAACTATCTACTACAGGTTGTGGAATAGAAGCTGGAGTGGTATCCGCCACAACCGGAGATGCAAGGTCCTCCGTAGACTCAGGAGAATATTCATGCTGACGATGCTGCATACGCGCTCTCCTCCTCCTCTCGGCTCCCTGAGTGGAAATCCTCGAATGGTGCTGATGGGGCTCCGAAATATGATGTCTCTCCTCCTTGTCCTCTGCAGACTCCTCAGGTAGAGCTCCAGAGATGCCCCTCCTCGTGTCCCTCGCCTGGTCAGGTACGGTCACGGTCCTTCCGCTCCTGAGTGACATGTGGTTAGCCTCGTCACACGAAAGAATCTCATGTTCAGTATAGGAGATGTTGAATAGTATACCGGACCAAAGTGATGCTGAGAACTAGAACGGTTCAGGCTATTGGGGTTAGCCTGAACTTGGGCTGGGATAGATGTAGAGGGTGCAGTCTGCTCGTCTCCCCATCTGGACAGGCGGTTGACAACCACCCGTAAGTCTTGAATCTCATTCCTGTAGGAACGTAGCTCGTCGTGTATCTGCTGTTGAATATCCATGGGATTAGATGAAGAAGGAAGTGGATAAGTCTGGGAAGAAGAACGGGAAGACTGGCCCTGCTGGCCAGAGTACTGCCCCTGCTGCTGCTGCTGGGGTTGCGGACCCTGCTGGCCCGTCTGGTAATGGCCCTGTCGGCCATACTGCTGGTACTACTGCTGCTGCTGGGGTGGCTGGAATCCAGGGCTCTGTTGTGAAGGAGGTGGTGCGGAGGTGAATGCAGTGTTGTGAAAGGTCGGGGGACGCTGGTAGGTCTGTCGGTCTCCCGTACTTCCCTGCCTGGCAGGGTCCTGAGTATACCATACTCCATTCACCTCCCAAACCGGTGGAGGCTCCTCTTGAACTATCTCTACTAATGAAGGTGGCTGCTGGAAAGAGTGGGTGTAGGATTGGTCCTGCTCCCACGGCTGGGGTTGTCCTGACACCAACTGCTCCTGAATATGGTGAACTCAGTATACGGGAGCAGAGGGTGCAGTCACGGCAGGTATCTTTATCTTAGATACCCTATCAGTCAACTCCTCCATTTGTTTTGGAATCTTGGGATGCTCCGGTCCAATTCATCAATCCTCTTGTCGATCCTCTCGACTACAGTAAGCTTGTCAGCTAGGAGTCCCATGCTAGGGATCACGTCCTGAGAGAGATCGACAACAGTTGATTTTCCCCCTCCAGATGAGAGTGAACTGGGGGATGGTGTATAGGCCCTGCTGACCATCTGTGAGTGGGTAGTTTCAGCCATCTGCTCGAATACCCTGTAGACGATATCCGCTCCTCGTGATGTATAGCTGCCTCCACAGGCAGCGCTCACTAAACCCTGCATCTCAGGGTTGAGACTAGTGAAGAAGGATTGGACCAAGATGTTATCATCTAAATTGTGACAGGGACACTTCAGCAGGATGTCCATGAATCTTTCCCAAGCATCACAGAAGGCTTCATGGGGTAACTGGGAAAAACTCGTAATTCGCGTCCTCATCATGTTAGTTCTACTCAACGGGTAGAACTTCTTTAGGAATAGGTCCTTGAACTGGACATAAGTGGTGACAATGATTCCAAGATTTTTCACCCAGTAGTCGGCTTTGCCACCCAAGGCAAATGGAAGGGCTTTGAGCCTACTATAATCCTGGCTAACATTATTATGTTTGAGGTTAGCACAGATGAGCTCAAAGTCCCTTAGTAGTCCACTTGTAATCAAATCAATTCTTCCCCGGCAATGGCGCCATCTGAAGGGTCGCTAAATACGATGATTAATTCGTGTTCGTTTTAATACGTGTACTTAGCGAATCAGTCAGAACCGAGAGAAGATCTCCGTGAAGAGTGTCTCGACTTTAATTTATATCCCGGGCAAGTCCGCGGTCGAACTCAGGGAGGCAAAGGAACAACTTGGGTTTAATTTGAAAATGAAGATTTAGATTTCCAATGTAGTTTTTTTTAGATTTTTTTAATGCAAAAACAAAGGTGAAAGGCAAATGCGGGTGAATCAAGACACTAAGTAATCACACAATTGACCAAATTAATTTTAATGTCAAATTAATCCAATTCAACTAAATTATATTTTTCCTAGGATCTTAATTCAGTAAGGAACACAAAACATATTTTTTGTATTTTAGGAATTAAAATGCAATAAATAAAAATACACACTTTTTATGGGTATTTTCGCAATTTTTCAAACAAACAGTAAGCAAAAATTATGAAAACTTTACTGGAACTAAAACATGAAACAAGAAAGCTACAGATTTCGAATTTTGACAAAATATGATTTTTTTGTGTATTTTTTAGTGAAAACAGAGTGACAGTGAGTAAATAATTTCTAATAAATCTACAATGCCAAATTAATCAGAGCGTGAATTATCCTAAAAAGATATTTTCTTATAGAATCCAGGAGACTTGAAATTTTGTAAAATGATGTACGTAGATTTAATTAAAAATCAAATACTAAAATCACTCTACAAATTATTTTAGGCACAAGACAACTCAACTTTGGATGAAATTTGGACAATATCTCAATCACATTTCAAGGCATCATGTCTAATTTTTTAAGAATTTTTAGAGCAACCATGTGTTAGATATGAATTTAATAGCACAGAATGGGTAAATTATGACTAATTTCAATTAAACAATTTTAATTAGTTACCCATAACTCACAAAATTACAATTAAATTTTCAGATTATAGAAAATATGTTGCTCAACACAATAACATTTTTCATTACTAAAATGATGCAACAAAGATGTCCAAACTAAGAGTCAAACATAGGGATGTCCTTGCAAATCAGAAATTGTTACAATGCAAGTTATGCACAGGGACGATTATGCAATTATAGAAACTAACAGGGAAATATATGCAATTTTTACAAAATAAAAAAATAAAAAGAAATGGACTTTCTTCTTCGTTTGGCGGGTGGAGGAAAACCCAGGGGGAAGAGGCGGCGGTGGTGCGCGCGGCCGTGCGCGGCCGCGGGGAGGGCGGAGATGGTCAACGGCGAGAGGGGCTTGTACGGCAGAGTGGAGCACGCGCTGGTGGTGCTGGCGGTGCCGCCTTGGTTGACGGTGGCTGGGGTTGCGAGGTGCGGCTAGGAGATCTGCTGGAGGGCTGCGCGCGGGCTGCGGCGGGGGCGCGCAGCCAGAGACGCCGTGAGGAGGAGGCGCGATGATGCCGGCGTCGGCGCCGCCTTGCTGCTCAAGGAGGAGGGCGAGGGGCGGCCCGGGTGGCCGCTTGGCGATGGAGGAAGGGGCGGCGGCGGTGGGTGCTCCCACCGCTGCTACCGTTTTGGTTTTTTTATTTTTTTTGAATTTTCTTTTACTGTTGTAATAATAAAAAAAATTTTGGTATTAGAATTTTTTATTTTTTTATGTTTTCTTTAAACAGAGAGTAAAGGATGTGGAAAAAAAATGCTATGATGATGGTGGTGAAGATGGTGAAATGGAGCTAAGTATGTGGTAATGTAATGTGCTAAAAAAATTGCAAAGATACAAATGATGATAAGATGAAAATAAAAATACCTACGATGGAGACGGTCGCCTATGATGTGCTCAGGAGAGCACGGTCTTCGCTCGAATCGTCGGCGTGCGATGAGCTCGAGCAGTGCGTGGTTGCGGCTGCGATGTTGGCCAAAAAAACTAACGGATCTCACCGGAGAGAGGGCTGTCGTCGCTCGACCGCGGTTGCGTCGCTGTCACCGATTCAACTCTGGGAACTAGGCTCTCTTCACATAAAGATGGATCAAAGGCAAATTGAGGAGGATGGGATGTATATATAGGTGATGAAATGAGAGGTTATTAAAATGGTGGGATGTTATTTTATTAATGGAGTTGAATGGGAGGTTTAAAAAATGGTGGGGTTGAATGGAGGTTGGTGGTAGGATGAGTTGAATGGTGGTTATTGTAGAGAATGTAAAATAAATAAATAAATGAAATAAAGTAGGCTACTTTAATTACAATAGAATAAAAGAGAAGAAAATAAATAGTGGAGAATTTACAAGGGAATACATACAACATGTACATTTTTTGTTTGCTTTTCTAATATGTAATTTTTTTGTCTTTTTAATAAGAGATGTTTACAACGGAAAAATACAATAAAATAGTACAATTAAAATACAACACAACAATGATTTTTTTGGATTTTTAGCAACTAAAAAAGATAAAATAAAAAATGAAGAAAGAATGAATATATACATGATATACAATGTACATCTAGGTCCCAAAACCCAACTTTTGCAAACGAACTCCGATTTTAATGAAACCACTTCCTTGGATAGATAATTTTCTAACTTGAACTTTAAAAGTGAGTTTGGTTAATTCGGAGTTCATACGGAGCGGGAATTTGGCTTGGAAGTTGGACATTACGGCTTTTTGTCTTTGGGATCTAGGAGCATTTATTTGAGCTAAAATTTATTTTATAATTTTGTGTTTTTATGTACATTTTTATGAACAAGTTAGAAAAAGAATTAGCTAAAAAGAAGTTGAAATGAAATTATTAAAAATACATGAAGTTTTGAGTTATTTACAAGTGAAAAACTCCTTTATTTTTGTGGCTTTTTAGTGTTATTTTATTTTGTACAATCTAATATACAATAATTAGTGTGTTTTATTTACAAGAGTCATTTTGTTAATTTATTGATTTTATAGACATTTATTAGAGAATTTACTCGTGGATTGTGCTAAGATCAAGATATTGAGATGATGAATCGTGGATTCATCAGTACTCCATACCTTCACTACCCTAAAACAGCTCCAACTGTATAATCTGAGGCATTCGTCTTGATTTCAAAAGGTAAAGACCAATCAGATGGTTGTACGACATGAGCACTAGTAACCAATTCTTTCATCTGATGGGATGCAAGGAGGACTTTCTTATAAACAATAAACTCATTCTTCTTGCATGAAAGCTCAATCAATGGTCTAGCGATTTTGTTGAAGTCCTTGATGAATCTCCTATATAATCCAACATATCCAAGAAATGACCTCAATCGCTTCAGATTCATTGGCAACTCTAGCTTGGAGATCATATCAATCTTATCCGGATAAACGTCCATACCATGTTTGGAGATGGTGTGATCCAATACAATCCCATTAGTAACCATAAAGTGACTCTTCTCCCATGAGAGCACTAAGTTTACCTCACAGCAACATTGAAGTACTCGATCTAAATAAGCAAGACAAGAGTCAAAACTATCCTCGTAGATCGAGAAATCGTCCATGAAGAACTCTAGAAAACTACCTACCATGCTAGAAAAAACAATCAACATACACATCTGGAATATAGCAGGAGCGTTACATAATCCAAAGGGCATTTGTCTAAAGGCGTAGGTGCCAAACGGACAAGCAAAAGTAGCCTTATCCGGATCTTCAGGAGTGATTGCAACTTGGTTATAGCCTGAGTATCCATCCAAGAAATAAAAGAACTCTTTCCCAACCAGTCATTCAACGATCTGGTCAATAAATGGTAGCAAAAAATGATCTTTCTTGATTGTTGAGTTCAGGCACCAGTAATCTACGTAGACACGTCATGAGGTCGATACTCGGGTCGGAATCTCCTCACCATGGTCATTCATCACAATTGTAATCCTGAATTTCTTCGGGACCACATGTAATGGGCTGACCCACTTGGAAATAGAAATGGGATAAATAAAGTCAACATCATACGATTTCCGGATCTCTTTCATGGCAACATCCCGAAGATTAGGATTCATACGACATTGAAACTTACGGGTTGTCTTGTTGTCATCCTCTAAGTAGATATGATGCGGGCACAATGTTGGACTGATCCCACATATATCTGAAATATTCTAGGCTATGGCCTTGCAGTTTCTCTCAAGAACCTATAACAAGCGAGATTCGTGGTCGTCAGTCAACTACGAACTGATGATGATCGGAAACTTTTGGGGAGCACCCGTAAGGAATGCATTTTTCAGTGTCAATGGTAAAACTTTAATCTCAAAAGGGTTCTGAATCTGCTCTATAACAACCTCAGAAACTGCATTGGTAGAAGGTAAATGATCTTCAATCTGTGAACTGTCCGCCTTGGCTGCAATAGGCTCAACATGTAATGTCTCAAATAAATCTGCAATGAAAACTCTCTGCTCCGAATGGGATGGCTCATCAGTAATCTTAGAAATGTGATTTCCAGGCCTTCCTTTTAGATAGGAATTCCTGGTATCAATATAATCCATGAACAAATATGTATCTTCAATCTCAGTTAGAAAATCATAGTCCTTTGAATCTTGTGTAATAGGCTCTCTCTCATCTGATTTTGATGGTGATGGCTTCGGATCCAAAATCGTCTCTATCTTAACCTTATCACCGTGGTTGCGAAAGGTTATCTCTCCAGTACCATAATCTACTACCGCTTCAGCTGTTTCAAGAATGGATGACCAAGTATGATTGGGGTATGGAGTAATGGTTCTGAGGTGTCCATATCCAAGACAATGAAGTCCACTAGGAATTGCATTCCTTGCACCGTTACTATAACATCCTCGAGAATGCCCCCCGACCTCTTGATTGATCTATCAGCAAACTGAAGGATCATCATGGTGGATCTAAGAGGCCCCAACCCAAACTCTTTGAGTAGCGAGGTTGGCATAAGATTGATGGAGGATCCGCTATCGAGTAGAGTACGATCAAACTCCTGATCAAATATCTAGAAACGGATGTGAGGCACTTCCTTGCCTTTCTTTTTAGGAAGAAGGTTGCTGATGGCATGAACTGTAGCCATGGTTAATATATGCTTCTCTGTTCTCTTGCGTCGGTTCTGCTTCAGTTGACGCTTCCTAGTACATGCTTCTTTCATTCTATTTTTGATTGTGCATCTCTAAAAAGATATTCTGAAGTATTCTACCACTCCAGGATCAGATAGTGTTGTTTTTAGTTTTTTAATGTTTTTGCTTTTATTCAATGCATCTGGAAAGGAACAAAATTAGAAACAACATCCAACTTCTCAATCTTTTTATTCAACTCTGAATCTGCATGTACATATGAATGATAAGAATTAGTCTGTACAGTATCATCCATAACAAGTAAAGAAGAAGGAAAAACAACATGGGTTGCTCTGTTTGCTGCTAATGAAAGGGACTCTACGATGGGTGTGTTCTCCATCAAAGCTAACTCGACTCTCCATATCCCTTTATTGTATTTTTGGTATTTTATGGTGGATGGTAGTAATGGTGGTGCTCCTCCATGGACTGCAACTGGATCTCTGCTCAAATGATGTAGAAGGTAAGGAAGAAGGTGATGCTCGATCAGCGGCTTTATTGCCCAATCCCAACTATGTTGGAAACTCCAGTCTCCTATTGCTCCTGAGAGTAATGGCAACATATAAACATATAAAATCACAAGCCATATTTATCTCGGAGGTGGAGGGATCATGTATTACCTGCTCCTTGTTGTGACTAAGAATGGCTTCAACATGTGCTGGTATAAGTGTCTTCATGGCGGTCAGGTCGTCATGCCTCTGGTTGATGTCGCTCATACTCTTCATCAATTGTGCAAGGTAATCCAATGTTGGGTTAACCGAGGGTGCCTCTGGTTGCTCAACAACTGGAGGTCACTGAGACTGGTAGTGTGGAGGTTGTTCTACCCAGAATATGCTGACTTTGAATAGGAGGAGGAGGATGTCAAAATTGTGCTCGTTGTTGTTGATAATATGTCTGATGAGATAATGCAGGTTGCATCTACTAACATCCATGTCTCCAAATTTGGAAGTGCGGTAGAGACAAATAATGAGTCGGCAACTGCTGGTGCTGGAACTGATGTAGCCTACCACCCTGGAACTGGTGAACTGGTCTCTGACTGACCTGGGAACCCAATGGTCCTTGCCCTGGTGGACGGGTCTGGCTACGCTCGGGGCCTCTCCAAAGATCGTTCACCTTCTGAATGTGAGGTGGAGGTAGAAACGGTTTCTCAGAAAAATGTGGATGCTCTTGATAATACGACACTATACATGTTGGAGGTGGCTACTGCGGGACCTAATCAGGAGTATGCACATAGTAAACGTGTTGAACTACTGGGGGTGATTCGGTACTCTATTGAACTGTAGCAGAAGTAGTCTGCTTAGATGCAGAAGTATCGACTGCGACACTCAAACTCTGACATGAATTAATGATTCTAACAAGAAGCTCCGGATGCTTCGTAATCTCATCCAGCTTATCCATCTCCTTTGTCCTCTACTCGATCACATGTAATTTTTCAAGTTCTTGTGATCGTTACTTGATTATATCAACTTTGGATAGGTGATTTCCAATTATGGTAAGATCAGAACTATCCACCCTATCCACAACATGACATGTCATCATGTTGATGGCCTTATGGGGTATATAAGAAAGTAGAGTATGCTCACGAAATGCATGGTAAGAAGATAGAGCTGTAGAGCTCTCCGCCATTTCCTCGAATATCTACCATAGGATATCATTGTCTTTGTTGAAATGAGAACCCCCACAAGCGTCATCTACCAATCTGTGGTTCTCTAAACTCAAACTCCCAAAGAAAATCTGCACTAGGCTCGTCTTTGGTATATCGTGATGGTGGCACTTCTCTGTCAAATCCTTGAACCATTCCCATGCCTCGTGAATAGACTCATGGGACATCTGGGAGAAGTTGGAAATAATTGGTCGCATCTAATTTAGTCATCCTAGGGGATAATACTTGCCTAAGAAAGCTGACCTCAGCTCTTCTCAAGACGTGACCACCCTTACTAAATGATTGATCCAATATAATACCTTATCCATAAGGCTGGAGGGGAAAGTTGTCATCTTCACTACCTTTAATGGGATGTTAGGGTAGTGCATAGTACCACATATGCGGTCAAACTGCTGGAAGTGTATGTGTGGTTCTTTAATATAACCGTGGAATATGGGGAGTAATGGTAATAGTTGGGGCTTCAGCTGGAAATTCCCATGAACAACAGGTATCTGTATCCATGTAACTGAGTATCACGCACCTCGGTTATAGGCATCTCCAAGTGTGATCTTGGCCACAACTCTTTCTAGCTCTACAACGAGATCTACTCTCTGTTGCTCATCTCCTCCCCTATTACCACCTCCTCTCATATGCTCATCCTCCTCTCTCCTCTCTTCTCTATTATTCTTAGCTCGAATATCATATCTCTCAATCGGCCTGGTTGATGGCCTGCTCAGTAAACCGTGCCTAAATAGCCTAGATAGAAGTGAACATCGTGTTGTTGATTTCATGTTGCTAAGTCATAGGTGCCTTTCCCTTGGGAGCCATCGAGTCATCAAAATCTGTCTCTAAAAATGTGCAAGGCACTCAATCAGTCCTCAGAAATGATGGAGTCTCAAATGAAAGTTCATGATTAGAGTCAATCTCAAACAAGGGATTTATTGGTGAAATAAATGGTGATGTAGAGATGATGAACGTAAAATTTGCCTCTATAATAATCTAGAATTGTCGTAGCATAGGAGGCAAATTCAGTTCGGCAAAAACCACACAAGTTTGAATGATGTGGAGTATTTATACTTGGCAAGTCTATCAAGGTCGAATGCAAGGACACAGCTACCTAATTTATTTATCGAAATTTGATTCATGAAGCACAAGTGTGAAATATTTCTCAATTTCAGGTCCACATGATGATGAATGATGAACTATGCATTTTATAACACAACGACATGATGCATGCTATTTTTAGTTGGTTTTTATGCAATTATAAAGTGATGCATGAATAATTATGCAAGGTTACAAGTATGCTAAACAAAAGAATACAAATATACCCTCAAAATATGAGCAACAAAATAGAAATGCAAAAAAAGTATTTTTGGGGGTATTTTTAAGGGGGATAAAAATACCGGCTTTTTGGTTTGAGATATTTTTTGTATTTTTTAGTCTTTTTAAAGGTCAGTGATTTTTATTAGTTTTGGACAATTTATCTATCTAATTTTTAGGGGGTTTTGAAGATAAAATAAATACAATAAAAAATAAGAGAAATTAAATATAATTAATTAAGGTAAATTATACACAATATATTACAGGATAAAAATAGAGAATTAATAGTGATTTTTATTGGATTAGTTAAGACATGGTTTTTAATATGAGACTTTTAGCATGATGATTACGAGATTCATCAAGAGAAAGAAGAATATTCGGGAAGAGAGTCATCCGGAATAAGTAAATAAGAACGAACTGGAGTATATAAAGATAGGTTCGCAAAGTCCATAAAAAAGTACTCCAATCTGACATCTTCAATGTCAAGTGGAAGATGCGAGAATACGAAGTCAAATAAGAAGAATAAGTGAAAGAAAGGTGTGAAGTGCGCGGAGGGATCTTTATTCTAAGCAAACAAACACAAACCAAACCCTTGATTCACCAACTGAACACAATTGAGGACCGTGGAAGTTTGGTCTTTTATCTTTTCGATTTTAGTTTAGTGAATCAAACAGTTACTTAACCACATACACATAGAGTGATGTCGCCCTATCGCCCATCGTACGTCCTCAAACCTCCCTAAACAATGGAACCATATGCACGAGTTATCGGGTTATATCAGGCCCAAAGGGAGATAATACGAGGAGCACATCAAAATGATTTTCTAAGGTTGAAGGCGAGTGCTTGCAGCTGCGGCTGTGTACCAAAGAGTGATACACAAGTGCTTAGGGCACAAGCTCATGGATTTGGGCTCTATCCTTAAGGTTACATCCTCACCCACTCTATCTAGAGGTAAGTACTTATGTACAATGAGGGGGTTAGTGTCCCCAAAAGAAGATGATTTTTTACATTTATTTTAGGGGGTTATATCCTTACGCTCTCTATCTAGAGGTAAGTACATGTGTCAAGTTATTTTAGCAGTCCCCACTTTATTTTGGTTGTCACTTTTTTTGAGTAATTTTCAAATAAAAATTCCTAATGAATCTTCCATTTTTTCTTTTTATCCTAGGTGATAAAAATTGAGGAAGGAAGTCAGAAAAGCCAATGTGCGACAAAATCAATGATGCATGCAAAGTAGAAGATGTG
This sequence comes from Ottelia alismoides, assembly GCA_037367405.1. Classification (NCBI taxonomy): domain Eukaryota; kingdom Viridiplantae; phylum Streptophyta; class Magnoliopsida; order Alismatales; family Hydrocharitaceae; genus Ottelia; species Ottelia alismoides. The sequence continues at coordinate 583,538 of JAZKJV010007621.1, forward strand.
TACCTGTCGCCAGTTGTTTACATGCAAAATGATCCATGCATGAAAATAAATTCTAATATATATGAAAATGCACAAGAACCATCCTAGCAGAAATTTCTATTATTGGGAAGAACCTTTTTATTTAACTAAGTCCCAACCTACGAATCTAAGTATAGGAATAAGAAGATATTATTGAGTTTGGACCTATTATTTAATCGACTGAATCACAATAATAAAAACTACAACTAAGTGTTCAAGCATAGAAAATAAAGAAAAAAAGTCGGAAAGCTCAAGACGCGTGAAACAAATAAAAAGAAAGTCAATGAAAACAAAAAACGATTGGGTACCCCAAGTGCATCGGTACTTAGTGAGACAGACCCCTACAATCATAAGGCTAAAATGGCCTTACAGAAAATAAAAAAGGCAAATACAAATAAAATTTTTACAAATTATTTACACAAATAAATGGAATAAAATGATTGAAAAAAATTAAATACGTATTCCACTCCTCATGCTCCTCCTCAGCTACGCTCTCCTGCTGATCGATGAAGAAACTCCCGGCCTCCGCTTTGCTTAGGTGTGTCGATGCTCCTAAGAATGCCACCCTCGCTTGTTGGGCCCTCCCAGAAAAGGAGAAACAAGAAATGTGTTAGAAACAATTATGATAAAATAAGAGAAAATAAAATGAACAGAAAATGACCGAAATATAAAGATAAGTAAACAGGAAATAAAATAAAAAGAGTCATTCTTTGATAAATGGTCATATTAGTCAGTCTCAATAGAATTTGATCCATTCTTTTTTCTGTCGTTAGGGTGGAGAACTAAACTAAGAATTCTCTTTCTTAATCATCAATCGAATCACTGTTTCGAGAAATACGAGACATCTAAGTCATATTATTTATTTAGAAAAAGCGTGAATGCTGATTGGATTGAAGATAAAATAGAATCCTGGGTCGCGACAAATCAGACCTGAAAAGCCTTTCGAATTATTTATATTATTGCAAGCCTCGATGAAATTTTATATGACGACGTCGGGCTGCAAGTCTCTTTGGTTCGACGAGTGGCCATATTAATACATCACACTGGGAAATCCTATTCTTTCCTTTACCTTTATTGTATTATCATCTATTCTATTCTATGTTTGCTCCCCTCTGCATTCGAATTTCTGGTTCATTTTCCCAGCTGTCTTTTCTGACTGGGCGATTCTCCCATCCAAGTCAAAAGTCTCGCATCTCGAGGACTAAGAGGTCGGCACACAACTCGTGACCGCCAATCTGAACCACAAGGAAAAGGAGAAACCTAACCACCCTCGTCGTGCCTCCCCGGCAATTGCACTAGTTGTTGAAATGACAAATTCAGGTTTCAATAATTTTAATGTGAAAAATGTGAGGTGATATGCACAAGTGAAGTGGTCGTCGTAACCCTAAGCTATCTCAAATAAATCATTAATAATCTAGCAAAAATAATTAAAGAGAAGGAAAATGTTAGAAGAAATGATATCCTTTTAACTATATAGCATGCATGATCGAACTCAGGGAAGTTACAATACTCGAGGGTTATAAATTAATGAAAATCAATTAGGGTTCTTTTTCTTTTTCTCTTTTGTTATTTTCATGTCTTTTTAAAAGTTTTTATTTTGTATGGATTTTAAATGTTTTTTTATTTTTTATGCTTCTGATTTTTAATTTTAATAGTTTTTATCTTTGCAAATTTTTATCTTTTTAATTTTTAAAAGAAGACCAAATAAAAAATGAAAACAAAAGAAACAAGGGCTCTTTTGTATTTTTCAAAAATAGTAAAAATAACCAAAAAATCAAAATATAATTTTGTTTGTGTTTTATACAATTTTATACTACTTATATGTTTTTGTGGAATTTTTTAGGATTTTTAAAGTGAGTAAAAACAAAAAATAGAAACAAACAAAGTCATGCCACTATTTTTAGTTTCTTTAAAAAATAAAATAGAATAAAAATACCAAAAATTAACAAAAGCAAGATTTTTAACCTTTAAAACAATTATTTATGTAATTTTTTAATGAAATTTATGTTTTTTTATTTTTTTAATTTTTCAAATTTTAGAATTTACTGAGGGATTTTTTTCAAACCAAATTTTTATATAAGTTAAAACAAAACAAAACACACAATCAGTAGTTTTTTGGAATTTTTAAGACAATTTTAAATTTTTATAAATTTTCTATGTGAACAGACAATTTTTCAAGTTTTTTTGAGCTCTTAAAAATAAGAAATCAAATTATTTTTGAAAACAAAAAATAAGGGTGATAAAACTAATTAGCATGAGCTTACTCTAATTTTTAGGGAATTCTTAAAATTAATTAGATATTTATTAACGGTAATTAAAGATACAACAATTACTCATCAGAACAAGGATCAATTTGTAATCATTTTTTGTCTTTGGACAAAATCAATAACAAATATAATAAAGGTAGGGTAGAAAGTACATTTATCCCACAAAAAAGTGGGTCAGTGCATGTGAGTCACGATGGATAGGAGTGATTTGCAAATAAATTTATTTCACGGACCAAATAGTAACACAGAACCACAATCCACTTATTGCAATATTTCCAAAGAATCACTTGTCGATGCACGTGAAGCAGTTCAAACAGGACTAAATTGCAAATTTAAAAATAATGAAGGGCACCAATGCAATTATTCAAGTAATATTAGACAAACACATGTCCACTTAATGTTTTATTTACAAATAAAGTACACGAAGGGTAATGGTATAAAAATCACCGATTAGGCATGAGATACACATGTTGGATCGACGATGTGGATATGATATGGAAGCTTTGATCTGACGGTCAGCTTTTAGGGCTAAATGGGTGATTAGGATCAGATTTGGGAGATCTGATCTTGATCCAACGCTGTTGCATCTCTATGGAAAAACTGTGAAGAATGTTAAGGCTGACGAACTTTGATCGGTCGAAACTCCATCGATCTCCATCCAATCCATCGACTGATGGTTGCTGAAGGTGCCTGATATCCTCCCAACTAATCTGAGATGGCGATGAGGATCGGGTCCCGCTGATCGGGGACCTAAAGCACCAGGTCTGCTGCACGTGAAATGCGACTCCTAGATGCTCAATCTGACTCTAAAAGATGCTCATATACCTGTAAGTTTATTTGCTGCTCGGAGGCGATGCTCTCACCATCCTTATTAGGCTAAAACAAGGGGAAATGGGAGTGGATGACCGACCTCTGGTGAAATGGAACGAATGAGGTCGAATTCCTGATCTGGCATAGATCTAGTTGATCAGAGGCGAAAGAAGGATGGAGAATTGATCGTGGAAATTGAAGGGATGGTCAGATCAGGGTGAAATTGAGTGACAACATCCGATCAAGCAGATCGGATGGTGATCAGATTCGATTGATCTGAACTAAATTCGAAAGGAAATGAGAGGAATTAAATATTGAAATGAAAGATAAATTAATCTAGATTACTCTACTGTGGAATCAGAAGGATCGCAACCTCGATTCGATTGTGAACATCCAAAGAAGCTCGACACACCGTTGGAGGTTCGACGGCTGTTGGATCTCGCTCCTCCGCCAAAATCATGCTTTCCCGATCATGGAGAAACATTGTTGTCATCTCAGCTCACTCTAGGACTTGATCTCGGGTGTAAATAATGGAAGGAAAATAGATGAGGGGAAAAATTGAGATCTGAACGTACTTATTGGCAGTAAGCTCAACTGAAATTCAAACAGGAGCGGGCACGTGAACTTAGGCCAATTTTGGCGAATTTTATTAATGCGTAGGAATTTGTTATTCGGGTGATCAAATGGAGAAGAAATTATGACTATTGGCTTGATTGATCAGTCAGGATAAATACGTGTATGCTAGCCATCTTCCAGTTATTCATGCTAACTAGTTCAAGAGGATCAGTTGACCCAGGTCAACGGACCATGGTCAACCAATAGGGGATGAGTCTGAAAAAGGACTACTCACTACAAGATAAAAATATTGGGAAAATAGAAATAAATACAAAATAAATAAAGATTTCAAATTAAAAAATTCTAAATAAAAATATTAATAAATGAATAAACTTATTTTTGATTATTTTAAATTAATTAAATAAATGAAATAAATAGGGTAAAATAAACAATCTTTATTCATATATAAAAATATATATATGCACACAACAAACCAATTTTTAATTAAATAATTAATTTTACAGATAATTAAATTATTTATTTATTTACAAAATAATTTAAGGATCTTAAATATTTTTTATTTTTTTTATGAGTTAATTTAATAAATAAATAAAGGCCATGTACAATATAGGTACATTATACCTATAAACTGAATATATTTATGTTATTTTTATTCATTTTTTATTTTATGATTTTTATTTATATTTTATATAAATAAAATACAATATATATGGAATATTAAAAATACAATATGTGCAAAAGTACAAAGAAATAAATAAATAGAATAAATAATACATATACAATATAGATACAATATACAATAGCACTCAAAAAAAGTTAGCTTTCGCATCTTAACTTTGATTTTTATGAAACTAATTTCATTTTAAAGCTTATTTATTTTTGAACACAATGAAAGTGAGTTTGGTTTATTTTGAGTTTTTATTGAGAAGATATTGATCTGACAAGTTTTGCCTTATGGCTCTTCAGAGATTATTTCTTTTATTTTGTACAGGGAATTCTTCTTGCAATTATTTTTATTATCTACAACTTATATTTGTGTATAAGTTCCAAGAAGAAAACATTTTTATTTGAGGTTATTTTGGAGATAAATAAAATATTAGGAGTGTATAATATGTGCAATGATGAATATGCAAGTGAGAAATGATTTTTTGGATTTTATAAGTAAAAAGCCTTATCTCCTCCTACTTTATTCCTTGTCAATTAGGTCAAGTCTTGACCTACTCTTGGGGCTAAGATCAGCCTGTAATTATTGCATATATACACTCTTTTCATTTTCTTTCTTTTTCCTTTCTTTCTTTCTTTATTGATTTTAGGTTAAAATAGTGATAAATATACAAAATTTACATATAAATGAGGATTATTAAAAGGTTATATTTATTGTTTTTTACAAATATTTCATAAGGGATTTTAAGCTAAAGTAAATGAATAAAGATGATGAATGGGTGATTCATCAGTCGGTCAGATGCCAGCCTTTAGAGGGGGATTGTCATCTCCTTCTCAGGCAGAAGATTCTTTCTTAATGATCCACGGTGCTTGATCAATCCTCAATCTAACTCTTTAGATATCGTTCAAGCTCCTGCCTCTATAATTCAACCATTGAATCAACAGTTGTGTGATTATTAAGATGGACATGGTACATACCCCTAATTAGACTAGGGACCTTATAACTGCATCATTCATTTAATCTCAAATAGGGAATTAAATAAATCAATAACTTTTATTGATATTAATCATTAAGATAACATCTTTTGCATAAATGGTTCGCACGGGGCTCACATGTCGAACACATGCATCCTCTGACTGGAGATAAATGTATTACTATATGCTTGAGTATGCACATTAAGTAGACCATTAGATTGATGACCTACTCAAGGTCTATACACTGGCAAGCTGGTGTGCATGCGAGGGCTTGTGAGTAATGCGATCTCTTAAATGAATAATACATGTTCACTACTGAACCAGAAGGCATGACCTCACTCATGAGATATTGGGACCAACCAAAGTCCATCGATGGTCGTCTCGCTTTGGAAGAAAGACAGGATTTATGGGTATGATATATGCTTTGGAAAGCATATGATTAACAGTGACTCCCAATGATCGAATGAGAAATTTATCAATAAAACTCTAAAGGATATAGTCCAAGATATAAATCAAAACTTCATATTTATTCATGGTCTTCAGTATGCAGGATGTACAAGTATTAGAAAACACAAATAAAAACTACAACCTAGAGTTCAAGCATAGAAAACAAAGAAAAAATGTTGGAAAGCTCAAGATGCATGAAACAAATAAAAAGAAAGTCAATGAAAACAAAACCGATTGGGTCCCTCAAGTGCATCGGTACTTGATGAAACATACCCCTAAAATCATAATATTAAAATGGCCTTGTAGGAAAAAAAAGCAAATACCAACAAAATTATTAAGAATCATTTACACAAATAAATGAAATAAAATGATTGAAAAAAAGTTAAATACATCTTCCACTCATCATGCTCCTCCTCAGCTACGCTCTCCTGCTGATCGATGAAGAAACTCCTGACCTCCGCTTCGCTCGGGTGTGTCGATGCTCCTATGAATGCTGCCCTTTCTCGTTGGGCCCTCCCAGAAAAGAGAAAACAAGAAATGTGTCAGAAACAGTTATGATAAAATAAGAGAAAATAAAATGGACAGAAAATGATCGAAATAAAAAGACAAGTAAACAGGAAATAAAACAAACACCAAGAGTAGAAGGAAAAGGAGAAACCTAACTACCCTCACCGTGCCTCCCCGTCAATGGCACCATTTGTTGAAATGACAAATTCAGGTTTTAATTATTTTAATGTGAAAAATGTGAGGTGATGTGTACAAGTGAAGTGGTCATCGTAACCCTAAACTATCTCAAATAAAAAATTATTAATCTAGCAAAAATAAATCAAGAGAAGGAAAATGTTAGAAGAAATGATAACCTTTTAACTATATAGCATGCATGATCGAATTCAGGGAGGCTACAATACCCGAGGGTTATAAATTAATGAAAATTAATTAGGGTTCTTTTTCTTTTTCTCTTTTTTATTTTTCTGTCTTATTAAATGATTTTTATTTTGTATGGAATTTAAATGTTTTTGATTTTTTATGTTTCTAATTTTCAATTTAAATGATTTTTATCTTTGCAAATTTTTATCTTTTTAATTTTTAAAAGAAGACCATAAAAAATGAAAACAAAAGAAACAAGTGAACTTTTGTATTTTTCAAAAATAGTAAAAATAACCATAAAATAAAAATATAATTCTTTTTGTGTTTTATGCAATTTTATACTATTTTTGTGATTTTTGTGAGATTTTTTAGGATTTTTAAAGTGAATAAAAACTAAAAATTGGAAACAAAAAAATTCAAGCCACTATTTTTGGTTTTTTTAAAAATTAAAATGAAATAAAATAATACCAAAAACATTTAAACAGAAGCAAGATTTTTAACCTTTAAAAAGGGTTATTTATGTATTTTTTATTTTATTGAATTTTCGGATTTTTTGAGTTTTTTTTAATTTTTCAAATTTTAGAATTTTCTGAAGGAATTTTCAAACCAAATTTTTATACAAGGTAAAACAAATCAAAACAAAAATCAGTATTTTTTGTAATTTTTAAGACAATTATACATTTTTTAAAATTTCTTATGTGAACAGTGCAATTTTTAAAGTATTTTGATATTTTAAAAAAAGAAATAAATTTATTTTTGAAAACAAAAAAATTAAGGGTGATAAAACTAATTAATAGGAGCTTACTCTAATTTTTAGTGAATTCTTTGAATTAATTAGCTATTTATTAAAGGCAATTAAAGATAGAACAGTTATTCATCAGAACAAGGATCAATTTATAATCATTTTATGCATTTGGACAAAATGAATAACAAATATAATAAATGCAGGGTAGAAAGTGCATTATCCCACAAAAAAGTCGGCCAATGCATGTGAGTCACTGAAAATAAAAAGATGGGAGTCGCTAAATAATGGCCTGACAAATTAGGCTCACTGTCGCTGAGGCAACTACTCGAATCCTCTCGTTATTCAACAATTAACCCACACAAATAATTAAGCAATTAAGAGCAATAGTTTAAATTTATTATACCATGCTAAGAATGTATAACGGCGAGCAAGTAGGCGTCGAACACAAGAAGCAAGGGAATAGAGCAGGCAAGACAAGAAATCAAGGAATAATTTATCTCTCAAACACTTAGCCAATCTTGGGTTTTTGGTGCGTTTTTAATTTTTTTTATTTTTAAATTTTCTGATTTTATATTTTCTTTTTATATTTTTATAATTTTTTATATTTTCTTTTCTTTTCTTTTAATATATATATCCATATATATAATATATAAACTATATAGTCTAATATAGATATAAATACTAATAAAATTAATCGAAATAAAAGAAATAAATTATTTTTGGGTTTTAATTAATGTTTTTGTGATTTTTTTAGGAATTTTTGCTAGTTTTTATATATTTTTAAAGTCGAACATACCTTAAAACATGGATAAAATAAATACCCAAATATAAAATGAAGATATAAAATATCAAACCTTTAAAAAATTCTCCATATTAGTTTTAAAATAAACATAATAATAAAAAGAAAAACCAGAGATAGAAAATATATTTTTAGGATTTTTCAAGGATTTTTTATATTTTATAAGTGTTAGTAGGGTTTTTCAAATTTTTAGAGTTTTCTTTTATAATTTTTAGTGATTTTTTTATAAGAGATTAAAAGTACATACATAAATTAAATATTATTTGTACAATTTTTAAAACGTTTTTATATTTTTTATGTATTTTTGATTGTAAACAGGGACAAAATGGAATGTTTTTTATTTTTAATAAATATTAAAAGGGTTCCAAATTACAAAATAAAAATATAGCGTGAATGTACAATGCAACAGGAATCTAAAACTATTTTTTGAGATTTTTTCGAGTTTAATTTCTATTTAATATAAATAAAGACAACAAAAGGAAATTACACTACCGACAAGGGCATATATGTAAATAGCATAAAGTTCCAGGGTCAAAGTGCAATTTCACCAAAAAATTTAAACATGCATCTCAAAATAATCGACTAAATGATAATAAACCAAACCCATGAGGGCTTGGTTGCAAAAAGACCAAGTTCTGCCGATTGACTCAGCAAGGGACTAAAGTGGAAACACAAATAAAGGCAGGGGTATCTACACAAATATTACAAAATAAGGAAGCAACAGATGAAAGTTTGGATGTTAATAAATAAATAACAAAAACGGTTAGGCCAAGGATGCAAAATGTCAAACCTCTATGCGATCGAACGGTTGATTTCTTTCCACTTTGACACATGACATGTTCTCAGCGCGCGATACCGATTGGCCTCCAACGGATCAGATTAGATCGTCCCGAGACGATCGACGGCTTAGGAGCACTGGATCCAACGGTTGTGGTGGTATCTGGCATATGTTCTTGATCCGACGGCGGGACGACTAGGTGGAGGAACCGGGATACGCCTCCGATGAGGCGAGCGTTTCTAGCCTCGATCTCCCACCTCCGACGGTCCGTGGAGTTTCCAAAATGGCCAGAAAGATCCTAGGGTGGTCCTCCGTATGCTAGTAGCTCCAAAGCTCTCCGATAATGGCTGGAGGTTGAGCAAGAGGTGAGCAGAGCGAAGGGGCTCCAGGAACCTCAAATAGCACTAAAACGAGCTCCAGCTGCAAAATAAAGTTTGGGACCTACAAAAAAAGGGATTAAGGGGGTCGAGGGCAAACTGCCTCGACCCCGTAGCAGAGTGGATGGAGGCAGAAGTCGGTGCAGAGGCGCTCTGGAGGGATTGGAGCACCCAAGACTCGATCCAGTGAGGATCGAGTTGATCTGGAATGGGGAAAGATGTAGGGTAGCGAAGGGAGATGATATGGGATGGTCTGGCGTGACGGGGGCAACTGGATAATAAGGAAATGGAGTTCGCCGGAGTGGAATTCCGGAGAGCGACATCGAGGGATTTTAACGGCCAAAAATGCCAATAAATGCTAAGATCGATGTTGGGATTTAAGCCATGATCTACAGCTTTTTAATAGATGCTAAAAGAAAGGAGCTCACCAGCTAGAAACCAAGAGGAGGAAATCAATGGCGGTGCTCCTTCGGAGGGGGTGGAACACTCTTTGATGAGCCTAGCTGTGTCTCCAAAGAGCTGGAGAGCAACCGGTCACGTAGCTCATTCCGGAGCTCAAAGAAGAGGGCCAAAGGCGGGTCCAAAAAGGTTCAAAAAATTGAATGGAAAGTCGGAGGAGCTTTTGTACAAGGTTGATGAGCGGCTCAAAGAACGAAGAATATCTGGTGAATCATTGATCCAATCCCCAAGAAGACATCTGAGCATGTAAGATCAATCCTCAAGGAAAAAAAATCGTGAAGAGATCGTCGCGAAACAATGAAAGATGTTGCCTCCAAAAATCCACGAAATGAGGCTAAAATGCAGGTGTCAGAGGCTACAAACCTCGGTCAGAGAGTTGATCGAGGTCAACGGGCGGGGAGAGCTGGTTGGTCCACGTAGATCAACCGGAGGAAACTCTAGACAAAAAGAATTGAAAATTCAATTAAAAATAATAAATGAATTTATTAATTTTAAGTTATAAAATAAAAAATATTTATTATTTTTTAAAGTATTTTATTATGATATTTATTTTATTTTTAGAACTTTATAATTACAAGTTATTTTTAGGGGCTATATATAGTTATATTCACCTATGTAAGTATTTTATTTTTTTATATTTTTGATTTTATTATTTTCATTTATTATTTTATGCATTTATAATTTATTTTTATATACTTAAATATATTTTTATTATATTTTTTGATATAATATATATACTTAAATAAATAGATATATTAATTATATATGTATAGATATAGGTATTTTACCTATGTATTTTCTATACATATTTTATTCTAATGTTTTCTTTATTATTTTATTTTAGTTTTAATATGTACATATATTATAAATAATATTTACAAAATTGTAAAAGTATAAGATTATAAAAAATAATGTTTAATAAATAAAATTATTATTTTAATCGGGTATACCACACAATAGGGGTCCCAAACCTAACTTTCATATCTTAACTCCAAAAAATATGAAACCACCTTCATTAAATAGCTATTTAAAGTTATATAGAATTAAAGGTGATTTTGATATATTTTTATTTGAGAGATATGGGTCTGGAAAGTTAAGATTTTGGAAACTTATTCTGAGTATAACTTTTTCTCTTATATTATTTTTGTATGAAATAAATTTTGTATTTTTCTATATTTTATTATCTACAACTTTCATGTTCGGAGTTTCTTTATTTGAAGTATAAAAAGTGGAAATAAAAATAGGCCCCAAAATGAATAAAGAATGGATAAATAAAAAGGGATTTTTATTGAATTTTGGACCTTTATCTCCCCCTACATTATTCCTTATTGACCTATTCATCAAGATGCCTAGGTATCAGGGGTTTGGGTCATAAACTATATTCGATATTTTATTCTTTTTCTTTTCTTTTCTTTATTCTATAATTTTGGCATTAAAACTATATTTTATACGCTATTTACACAATAATGCATAGATGCTAAAATGTATGAATTAGAGGTATTTACAAGCATTTACTAGGGTTTTAAGGCCAAAATGATAGAATGAAAGTGATGAAATGGAGATTCATAAGTCACGATGGAAAAGAGTGATTTGAAAATGATTTTATTTCACAGACCATATAGCAACACAGAACCACAATCCACTTATTGCGATTTTTCCAAAGAATCATGTGGTGATGCACATGAAGCAGTTCAAATAGGACTATATTGCAAATTTAAAAACAATAAGGGCACCAATGCAATTATTCAAGTAATATTAAGCAAATGTGTGTCCACTTAAGTTTTTATTTAGAAATAGAATACAAGAAGGGCTAAGGGTATAAAATTCACCGATTAGGCATGACATTCACATGTTGAATCGATGGTATGGATCTGATATGGAAGCTTTGATCTGACGGTCAGCTTTTGGGGCTAAATGGGTGATTAGGATCAGATTTGGGAGATCTGATCTTGATCCAACACTGTTGCAGCTCTATGGAAGAACTGAGAAGAATGTCAAAGCTGATGAACTTTGATCGTCCAAAACTCCATTGATATCCATCCAATCCATCGATTGACGGTTGCTGAAGGTGCCTGATATCCTCCCCTACTGATCTGAGATGGCGATGAGGATCAGGCTCCCCTGATCAGGGACCTGGAGCACCAAGTCTACTGTACAAGAAATGTGACTCCTAGATGCTTAATCGGACTCCAGAAGACACCTCTATACTTGTTTGTTGCTCGGAGACGATGCTCTGACCATCCTTATCAGGCTAAAACAAGGGGAAATGGGGGTGGATGATCGACCTCCAGTGAAATGGACTGAATTCTCGATCTGGCACAGATCTAGTTGATCAGAGGCATAAGAAGGATGGAGAATTGATCGTGGAAATTGAAGGGATGGTTAGATCAGGGTGAAATTGAGTGACAACATCCGATCAAGCAGATCAGATGGTTATCGGATTCGACTGATCTGAACTAAATTCGAAAGGAAATGAGAGGAATAAAAAATTGAAATGAAATCTGAATTAATCTAGATTACTCTACGGTGGAATCTGAAGGATCACGATCTCGATTTGGCTGTGAACAGCCAAAGAAGCTCGACACACTGATGGAAGTCCGACGGTAGTTGGACCTCGCTCCTCCACCGAAATCATGCTCTCCCGATCGTGGAGAAGCCTTGCTATCACCTCAGCTCACTCTACAACTTGATATCGAGCGTAAAAATGGAAGGAAAATAGATGAGGGGAAAAAGTTGAGATCTGAACGTACTCATTGGTAGTGAGCTCAACAAAAATTTAAAGAGGAACAGGCACGTGAACTGAGGCCAATTTTGGCGAATTTTATTAATGCGTAGGAATTTATTATTCGGGTGATCAAATGGAGAAGAAATTAGGACGATTGGCTTGATGGATCAGTCAGGATAAATCCATGTATGCTAGCCATCTTCTAGTTATTCGGGCTAATTAGTTCAAGAAGATCGGTTGACTCGGGTCAACAGACCCTGGTCAGCCAATAGGGATGAGTATGAATAAGGACTACTCGCTACAGGATAAAAAATATTGGAAAAATAGAAATAAATACAAAATAAATAAAGATTTTGAATTAAAAATTTTCTAAAAATATAATATTAATAAATGAATAAACTTATTTTTGGTTATTTTAAATAAATTAAATAAATGAAATAAATAGGGTAAATAAACAATCTTTGTTCATATATAAAAATACATATATGCACACAACAAACCAATTTTTAATTAATTAATTGTATAGATAATAAATAATTTAAGGATTTTAAATATGATTTTATTTTATTTTTGTGAGTTAATTTATTAAAAAAATAAATTAAGGCTATGTACAATATAGGTACATTATACCTATACACTAAATATACTTATTTTATTTTTGTTCATTTTTTATTTTGTGATTTTTGCTTGTATTGTATATAAATAACACACAGTATATATAGAATACTAAAAATACAATATGTGCAAAATACAAAGAAATAAATAAATATAATAAATAATACATATACAATAAAGATACAGTATACAATAGCACTCAGTAAAAGCCAGCTTTCACATCTTAACTCTGATTTTTATGAAACTAATTTCATTTTAAAGCTTATTTAATTTTGAACACAATGAAAGTGAGTTTGGTTTATTTTGAGTTTTTATTGAGAAGATATTGATATGACAAAATGTGCTTTATGACATTTAGAGTGTTGTTTCTTTTATTTTGTACAGGGAATTCTTCTTGCAATTATTTTTATTATTTACAACTTATTTTTGTGTACAAGTTCCAAGAAGAAAATTTTTTTATTTGAGGTTATTTTGGTGATAAATAAAATATTAGGAGTGTATAATATGTGCCAATGATGAATATGCAAGTGAGAAATGATTTTCTAGATTTTTATAGATAAAAGACCTTGGGGTTAGGATCAGCATGTATTTATTGCATATATACAATCTTTTTTATTTTCTTTATTTTTCCTTTATTCTTTCTTTATTTATTTTAGGTTAAAATAATGATAAATATACAATATTTACATATAAATGAGGGTTATTAAAAGGTGATATTTATTGTTTTCTACAAATGTTTCATAAAGGAATTTAAGCTAAAATAAATTAATAAAGACGATGAATTGATGATTCATCAATCGGTAAGATATCAGCCTTTAGAGGGGGATTGCCATCTCCTTCTCAGGTTGAAGATCCTTCTTAATAATCATTTGACAGTGCTTGATGAGTCCTCAATCTAACTCTTTAGATATCATCCAAGCACCAGCCTCTATAATTCAACCATTGAATCAACAATTGTATGATTATTAAGATGGTCATGGTACATAACCCTAATTGTACTAGGGACCTTGTAAGTGAATTCATTCAATTAATCTCAAATAAGGAATGAAATAAATCAATAACTGTTATCAATATTAATCATTAAAATAACATCTTTTGCATAAATGTTCCGCACAGAGCTTACATGTCAAACACATGCATCCTCTAACTGGAGATAAATGTATTACTATATGTTTGAGTATGCACATTAAGTAGACCATTAGATTGATGACCTAATCAAGGTCTATACACTGGAAAGTTGGTGTGCATACAAGGACATATGAGTAATACGATCTCTCAAAGGGATAATACAGGTTCATTGCCGAATCGGAAGACATGACCTCAATCATGAGATATTGGGACCAACCAAAGTCCATCGATGGTCGTCTCGCTTTGGAAGCAAGACAAGATTTGTGGGTATGATATATGCTTTGGAAAGCATATGATTGACACCGACTCCCAATGATCGAATGAGAAATTTGACGATAAAGCTTTAAAGGAGATAGTCCAAAAATAAGATTAGAACTTCAAGTTCATTCTTGGTTTTCAGTATGCAGGATGTACAGGTATTAGGAATACTCAAGGGTGATGTGATCTTAAACGATTGTATATCTATGACGCTTCCATCCCGAGGGAGTGATGAAACAGGTTTTGATTTTAGTGACTCCTCTCAGTAGACTGAGTAACCGATCGTTGATCCAATTATTGGACATTGATTCAAACATGATTTATATGATATGAGAAGATGGGATATCATGTCTAACAAGATCAAACACCTTTGAGCGATCTTTTAGATCTGGATATGAGATAAGATCTCATTGTCCAAGTCACTATACATGGCATATACAATTGCCCAGACTTTATCTCCAAGTATCTGAGGAGAAGGCACACAATTATTGAAAGAGTGAGAATTGTTCCATGAGCAATTTTATCTAAGAATTGGAAAATTGGATAATTAAATATGAGGTAATTAATAAAATTAATGTGGATAAAGATATATAGGATAATTAAATTAGATTTAATTATCATATATAGGGTTAATGTGAATAACACAATTCACAATAGTAATGGATAATGTTGATATGGTCCACAATATACTGAAGAGAGTTAATTGTGAATGAGATTCACAATTTATATGTTAATATGGATTGGATTCACATTACATAATTTAATGTAAATATGATTTACATTAAATATTAGATAAAAGAATTTAATTCCCAATACTTAATTTTATAATTGTAATTATCACAAATAATTAGAATTGTTTGGTGATAATTTAATTATTCAATTAATTAATATAATAGATAAATTAATTTGACACATTCCATTACTTAGAATGGATATCCATAGGTTGTTAAACCATGGTGGAAGTCCACCCTATATTTAGTAAATAGATGTAACCTTCTTTAATTAAATCCATTTATCATTTAATTATTTTAATTTAGAAATTATTTTCAAATTATCTCTTTGTATTCTCTTTTGTTTTATTGTAAACTTAAAAGAAACAAAAATAAATTAAATAATTTATTAGGGAGAGCACATGGATTGGGATCCATGGAAAGAAACACAAATAATTCTAAATCATTAATTAATGTGAGCTCATGGATTGGGATCCATGGACTTCCAAAATGTTATAAAAGAGAGGCCAACCCTAGCCCTCTTTACACTAGTTGAATGAAATTGTAGCATTAACAAATCTCTCTCTCTCTCTCTCTCTCTCTTTGTACATACATCCACTCTCTTCATGACCTTGGTGGAGATAGTGATCATCATCGTGTTGTAGTTGTGCTGCCGGACTAATCATTCAAGGAACTCGATCTTCTTTGATGCCTCATGCTCGTGAAGAAGACAAAAGATGTTATGCGACGAAATCAGGAAGTTCCGTGCTTAGATTATTGCAAGGGATTGTGGGAAGCATGTGTCTCATCAACACACCCGTAAGTGCACTTTCGCCAGATCGGACTTGAGTCAGGAGGCTTCTAACTTTATAAACTATAAGGATCATAATCACACTTCAAGAGGTAATCCTAAACTCATGTGATATGAATAAAATTTCATTGGAAAGATTCCTGAGCCATGTGATTTCATTCTTAAATTTTTTATTTTTCCACTGCCGGGCCAACTAGTATGACTAGGTCACCTAGATTGAATTTGATCCGATCTCCACGCTTTCGTGATGTGTGAGGCTAAATACCTTACATTCAAGTGATATCAAATTCATTGTTTAATATCTTAGATACGATCCAAACCCTAGGTAATAAGGCTTTGGATATCAAGATGCACAGGAACTTGTTGTTTTTTGTATTGTTGAAATTTCGAATCAATTTTGAGCATATATGATATATCTCATATTTTCCTGGTTAT